>CAWUFW010003513.1:1310000-1800331 GCA_963921515.1 Calotriton arnoldi | reverse complement strand
GCCAGCAATTCCAGGATGAAGTGCTGACAGCCAATCAGATCTCACGATGACATGTGTGGTTAGGCTCCGCCCAGATATATATGTGTTTTTACTTTTGATTTTCTCAGCAACTACTGAACGGATTTACACCATTTAACAAAAAGGGTTCTTTTTGAACCAAGAACTACCTCTTTGCCAAATTTGGTGTAATTCCATTCAGCAGTTCGGGCTGTAGCCTTGCATAAAGTTTCCTATGGGAAATTGATTTTTTGACTCTTATTTTTTTAATTTCTCCGCAACTACTGAACGGATTTACACCATTTAACAAAAAGGGTTCTTTCTGAACCAAGAACTACCTCTTTGCCAAATTTGGTGTAATTCCGTTCAGCAGTTCGGGCTGTAGCCGTGTCTAAAGTTTCCTATGGGAAAATGAATGGGGAAAACACGTTTTGGGACCCCCCTTTTTTCTCGGCCCCCGATTGACGAATCACCCTGAGACTTTCAGGGTAGGAGCGGACCGGAGCGGGCCATAAAGTTTGAAAATTTCGCGAAGATTCGTCAACCGACGCAAGAGTTATTTCAAATGGAATGTCGCGGATTTCCTATGGAAAATAGGTCCTAACTATAACTATCTACTGGCGACTGCCAGTAGATAATATAAAATAATAAATATTAAATATATTAAATAATAAAATGAATTTAAAAAAAATAAAGTGGATTTAATATACATTTTAACAAATATAACAAATAAACGTAATTAAAAAAATGTAAACACACATACATAATAATCTAAATATATATATATATTCACTGAAAAAACCATAGGTTTTAGGGACAGTTATAGTTAGTTGGACATTGCACTCGTACAAAACCCGTGAAATTCCCCGTTATAGTTAGTTCAGGTAACTATAACTCGCGCCTCGCAATGCACTGCTGATGACGTCACATATTACATCACTCATGACATGGTCAGTGACATCACTGATGACATCACTGATGACATCTCAAATGACATCACTGATGACATCATCCATGTGATAATTTGATGCATCTTCTCACACCCTAATATAACTTTTGATACACCCACTGTAAATTACAGACTGCCATTGTCAAAACCATAGACACTCCAACACCAATTACTATATACACACTCACTGATTCTTAGGTCTACACACACACATCTACTCACTCACCCGTACAGTCACTCATACTTATAGTCACTCAGAACAGGACTATTATATGCACTCATACACCTATATAAACACTCACACACCGCCACTCATCCATAGAGGTACTCACACACCTATTCAGTCATGCAAAAAATTAAGCACACACCCATTTACTCACCTATACAGTTATACACACACCAACTCACTTACTCATACAAATACTAGCACATTCTTCAGTGATGTCATCAGTGATGTCACTGACCATGTCATGAGTGATGTAATATGTGACGTCATCAGCAGTGCATTGCGGGGCGCGAGTTATAGTTACCTGAACTAACTATAACGGGGGAATTTCACGGGTTTTGTACGAGTGCAATGTCCAACTAACTATAACTGTCCCTAAAACCTATGGTTTTTTCAGTGAATTTCAAAGTTTTTTAAATGCTAATTTCTAACTATAACGTGTCTGAAACCTATGGTTTTTTCAGTGAATTTCAAAGGTTTTTTAAATGCTAATTTCTAACTATAACGTGCCTGAAACCTATGGTTTTTTAAGTGAATTTCAAAGGTTTTTAAATGCTAATTTCTAACAATAACATGCCCCGCCCCCTCCCTTCACCACTGTGCAAACGCGCCCCGTGGCGCGTTTTAAGTTGGGGGATTAAGTTCCCTTGAATAATGAGGGTCCCTGGGGTCCAACTAGCCCACCCTGTACCTCCAGTATGCGCCAGGGAGCTGCGTTGCAGAGAGGTGTTCAGAGGCCACGCCCCTTTTACACCTCTCTGCAATGCAGCTCTGTGGCGCTTTCTGGACGTGCCTGGTGGGCTAGTTGGCCCCCAGGGACCCTCAGGATTGAAGGGGATTTAATTCCCCATCTTAAATTGCGCCACGGGGCCTGTTTGCACACATGTCACCTGAAGCCCCGCCCCCTCCCTTCACCACTGTGCAAACGCACCCCGTGGCGCGTTTTAAGTTGGGGGATTAACTACCCTTGAATCCTGAGGGTCCCTGGAGTCCAACTAGCCCACCATGTACCTCCAAAAAGCGCCACAGAGCTGCGTTGCAGAGAGGTGTAAAGGGGCGTGGCCTCTGAACACCTCTCTGCAACGCAGCTCCCTGGCGCATACTGGAGGTTCCTGGTGGGCTAGTTGGCCCCAGGGACCCCCAGTATTCAAGGGGAATTACTTCCAGTTCTTACAACGCGCCAGGGGGTGCTTTTGCAGAGTGCTGCAGGGAGGGTGCGGGGCCTCCGGCACGATGCCGGTCTTTTTTTTTTTTTCGTCTATTTTTTTTTTATGGGAGGGTGGCTGCGTGGCCCCCCTTCCCTCGTCCACTTTTGTCCCCGGGGACCCCATCCCCCGGGGCCTGAGGATTTCCTGTTTATTTATTTATTTATTTTTTTAAACGGGAAGGGGGCCGCATGGCCCCCC
This sequence comes from Calotriton arnoldi, assembly GCA_963921515.1. Lineage (NCBI taxonomy): Eukaryota > Metazoa > Chordata > Amphibia > Caudata > Salamandridae > Calotriton > Calotriton arnoldi. The sequence goes on along the minus strand of CAWUFW010003513.1, from coordinate 1,797,753 downwards.
TTCCCTGGGCCTCTATTTGCCCCGGGGACCCCATCCCCCGGGGCATGCCCTCTACTTTTTTTAATATAAAAATATTTGGAGGGGGGCTGCGTGGCCCCCCTCCTCAGGCCATTTAAGGCCCCGGGGACCCCATCCCCCGGGGCCGGCCTTTTTGTCCTATTTTTAAATAGAATTTTTGTGAGGGGGGCTGCATGGCCCCCCTCCCGGGCCACTAATGGCCCCAGGGACCCCATCCCCCGGGGCCTGGCCACTTGTTGGGGACCGTGGGGGGGTCCCCAATCCCCTCACGGTCCCGCCGGCTCCCCGTGTCCTGCGGGAGCCGGCATTGCTTTTCCATAAGGGGAGCTGCTGACATGCAGCTCCCTTATGGAAAAGCAATCTGCTTGCTTCATTGAAGCGAGAGCAGGTTTCCTGCTCTCGCTTCAATGAAGCAAGCAAGTTTGCAATGTCAGGACGGGAGCCGCGAGGCTCACGTCCTGCCATTGCAAACAGCAGTGTCCCGGGGTAGGCACCCCGGGACACTGCAGGAGCCGACCCTGGGGGTGGCGGTCCCCAGGGCCACCACAGGCTCCAGGAGGGGGCCGCGCGGCCCCCCTCCCTTCAATTGCACACCCCGGGGAGGTGGTGGTCCCGGGGCTTCGGGGGTCCAAAACGGACCCCCACATTTGTTTTCTAAGTGCCCTGGGGAGGTGGCAGGCCCCGGGGCATGTGGGGGGGCTGGAGCCCCCACACAGGTGATTTAGAAAAAAAAAGAAGCCCGGGAGGTGGCGGTCCCCGGGGCTGCGGGAGGGCGGAGAGCCCTCCCGCACCATTTTTATTTAAAGCCCTGGGGGTGGCGGTCCCCGGGGCTTGGGGGCCTTAGAGGCCCCCCACATAAATATAAACCCACTCCCCGCATGCCCCCGGGACTTGGGCCACCCGGGGGCAAAATAGCATCGAGCGCGGGAGACCGCGCTTCGATTTCTTTTTTTTATCGGCGGGATCCGGGCACCCTAAGCGCACCCCGCCGATTTAAAAAAACAAAAAATGCTTTTTTCTGCCCAGGGGGTCCTTGTGGGATCCCATGAGCAGACCTAGGGGGTCAGGGTGTTTCTACCCTGCCCCCTTGTTGCGTTTGGCGACGTGTTTCTGTGCCTCTAATCACGGCGGGATCCGCGCCACCCTAAGCGCATCCCGCCAATTTTTTTTTTTTTAAATGCTTTTTTCTGCCCAGGGGGTCCTTGTGGGACCCCCTGAGCAGATCTAGGGGGTCAGGGTGTTTCTACCCTGCCCCCTTTTTGCGCTTTGCGCACTTGTTTCTGTCCCTCGGTTCTACCGAGGGACAAAATGGCTGCCAACACTTCCTGATTTGGAGTGTTGACAGCCACTTGACAGCCAATTAGCATGCAGCTCGTGATCGGGAGGGTACGCGGACCCTACTCAGCCATAGATATATATGAGACTTTACTTGTGATTTGCTCAGGAACTACTGAACGGATTTACACCATTTAAGCAAAAGGCACGAGTGTGAACCAAGGGCTACCTCTTTGCCAAATTTGGTGTAATTCCGTTCAGCAGTTCGGGCTGTAGCCGCGATGAACGGTTCCTATGGAAAAATGAATGGGGAAAACACGTTTTGGGACCCCTTTTTTTCTCGGCCCCCGCTTGACGAATCACCCCGAGACTTTCAGAATAGGAGCGGACCAGAGGGCCCCAACAAGTTGGAATATTTCGCGAAGATTCGTCAACCGGCGCCAACGTTATTTCAAATAGAATGTTGCGGATTCCCTATGGAAAATAGGTCCTAACTATAACTATCTACTGGCGACCGCCAGTAGATAATATATATATATACACATATTTACTTTAAAACAATTAGTAAACTATTAATTTTAATTTATTTTATAATTTAAAAATTATATAAAAATATACACATATATGTATATAAATATATATTCACTGAAAAAACCATAGGTTTTAGGGACAGTTATAGTTAGTTGGACATTGCACTCGTACAAAACCCGTGAAATTCCCCGTTATAGTTAGTTCAGGTAACTATAACTCGCGCCCCGCAATGCACTGCTGATGACGTCACATATTACATCACTCATGACATGGTCAGTGACATCACTGATGACATCACTGATGACATCTCAAATGACATCACTGATGACATCACTGATGACATCATCCATGTGATAATTTGATGCATCTTCTCACACCCTAATATAACTTTTGATACACCCACTGTAAATTACAGACTGCCATTGTCAAAACCATAGACACTCCAACACCAATTACTATATACACACTCACTGATTCTTAGGTCTACACACACACATCTACTCACTCACCCGTACAGTCACTCATACTTAGTCACTCAGTACAGGACTATCATATGCACTCATACACCTATATAAACACTCACACACCGCCACTCATCCATAGAGGTACTCACACACCTAGTCAGTCATGCAAAAAATTAAGCACACACCCATTTACTCACCTATACAGTTATACACACACCAACTCACTTACTCATACAAATACTAGCACATTCTTCAGTGATGTCATCAGTGATGTCACTGACCATGTCATGAGTGATGTAATATGTGACGTCATCAGCAGTGCATTGAGGGCGCGAGTTATAGTTACCTGAACTAACTATAACGGGGGAATTTCACGGGTTTTGTACGAGTGCAATGTCCAACTAACTATAACTGTCCCTAAAACCTATGGTTTTTTCTGTGAATTTCAAAGATTTTTAAAATGCTAATTTCTAACTATAACGTGTCTGAAACCTATGGTTTTTCAGTGAATTTCAAAGGTTTTTTAAATGCTAATTTCTAACTATAAAGTGCCTGAAACCTACGGTTTTTTAAGTGAATTTCAAAGGTTTTTTAAATGCTAATTTCTAACTATAACGTGCCCCGCCCCCTCCTTTCACCACTGTGCAAACGCGCCCCGTGGCGCGTTTTAAGTTGGGGGATTAAGTCCCCTTGAATCATGAGGGTCCCTGGGGTCCAACTAGCCCACCAGGTACTTCCAGTAAGCGCCACAGAGCTGCGTTGCAGAGAGGTGTAAAAAGGGGTGTGGCCTGGACCACCTCTCTGCAACCCAGCCCTGTGGCGCTTACTGGAGGTACCTGGTGGGCTAGTTGGCCCCCAGGGACCCCCAGTATTGAATGGGAATTATTTCCCCAATTTAAAACGCGCCACAGCGCGCATTTGCAGAGTGGTTAAGGGAGGGGGCGGGGCCTGACGCTCGATCGCGTCTTTTTCTTTCTTTTTTGTTTTTTGAAGGGGGCTGTGTGGCCCCCTTCTTTACTTTTGGGGCCCTGGGTACCCCATCCCCCAGGGCCTGATGCCTTTTTCCTTTTAAAAAAAAAAATACTGTAGGTGAAGGGGGCCGTGTGGCCCCCCTCCCGTGGCCTATTCCGGCCCGGGGAGCCCATCTCCCGGGGCATGGCCACTTTAAAAAAAATAATTTTGGAGGAGGGGGGCTGCGTGGCCCCCCTCCTAAGGCCTCTATTGGCCCCGGGGACCCTATCCCCCGGGGCCAGCCTTTATTTATTTTTTTATTTTTTTAATTTTTGGGGAGGGGGGCCGCGTGGCCCCCCTCCCGGGCCACTACTTGCCCCGGGGACCCCATCCCACGGGCTGGCCCTATCCTTTGGGGTCCGTGGGGGGACCCCAACTCCCCGACGGACCCTGCCAGCTGCCCGCCTCCTGCGGGAGCCGGCATTGCTTTTCCACATGGGGAGCTGCTAAGATGCAGCTCCCCGTGTGGAAAAGACAATCTGCTTGGTTTTGGAGCGAGAGCAGGTTTACTGCTCTCTCTTCCAAAACCAAAGCAGTTGCTATGACAGGACGGGAGCCGCAAGGCTCCCGTCCTGTCATAGCAAACTACAGTGTCCCGGGGTAGGCACCCCGGGACACTGCAGGAGCCGGCCCTGGGGGTGGCGGTCCCCAGGGCCATCAAGGGCTCCAGGAGGGCTGCCGCGCGGCCCCCCTCCCTCCATTGGCAAAGCCCCGGGGAGGTGGTGGTCCCCGGGGCTCGGGGGTCCGTAACGGACCCCATTTTGAAATATTTAGTGCCCCGGGGAGGTGGCGGTCCCCGGGGCTTGTGGGGGGGCACGAGATATACACATAATATATTATCTACTGGGGGTCGCCAGTAGATAGTTATAGTTAGGACCTATTTTCCATAGGAAATCCGCAACATTCTATTTGCAATAACGTTGGCGCCGGTTGATGAATCTTCGCGAAAGCTTCCACCTTGTTGGGGCGCTCCGGTCCGCTCCTATCCTGAAAGTCTAGGGGTGATTCGACAAGCGGGTGCCGAGAAAAAAGGGGGGTCCCAAAACGTGTTTTCCCCATTCATTTTTCCATAGGAACCTTTAGTCGCAGCTACAGCCCGAACTGCTGAACGGAATTACACCAAATTTGGCAAAGAGGTAGCCCTTGGTTCAGTGTCATGCCTTTTGCTTAAATGGTGTAAATCCATTCAGTAGTTCCTGAGAAAATCAAAAGTAAAGTCACATATATATCTATGGCCGAGTAGGGTCCGCGTACCCTCCCGATCACGAGCTGCATGCTAATTGGCTGTCAAGTGGCTGTCAACACTCCAAATCAGGAAGTGGTGGCAGCCATTTTGTCCCTCGGTAGAACCGAGGGACAGAAACAAGTGCGCAAAGCGCAAAAAGGGGCAGGGTAGAAACACCCTGACCCCTAGGTCTGCTCAGGGGGTCCCACAAGGACCCCCTGGGCAGAAAAAAGCATTTTTTTTTTAAACGGCGGGATGCGCTTAGGGTGCGCAGATCCCGCCGATTAAAAAAACAAAAACACAAGAAACGGCTAAAGGTGACATTTGCAAACAGGCCCCGTGGCGCGTTTTAAGATGGGGAATTAAATCCCCTTCAATCCTGAGGGTCTCTGGCGCATACTGGAGGTATCTGGTGGGCTAGTTGGCCCCTAGGGACCCTCGGGATTGAGGAGGAATTAATTCTCCAACTTAAAACAGCGCCACAGAGCGTGTTTGCAGACATGTCACCTCAGGCCACCCCTTCCTTCACCATTGTGCAAATATTCCTCTAAAATCAGCCGAACTACGAATTCCGATTTACTCACCTGTTATCAGGAGAGACCTCAGTGCTGCATCTTTGAGCCCAGTACTGATCCTGAAAAGTAATTTTAACCGTACTTACCAGTAACTTGAATTTCCTTCCATAGGCTAACATTGACTGGTTTCACTTGGAAATTCGTCTGTGTGTGGAGTTTTGGAACTTTATAATATTCCTCTAAAATCAGCCGAACTACGAATTCCGATTTACTCACCTGTTATCAGGAGAGACCTCAGTACTGCATCTTTGAGCCCAGTACTGATCCTGAAAAGTAATTCTAACTAGTAATTCTAAAAGTAAAACGAAGCGCGGGCTCCCGCGCTTCTTTGTAATTGCCCGGGTGGGCCAAGTCCCGGGGGCATGGGAGGGTTAAGTTTTATGATGTGGGGGGCCTCTAAGGCCCCCAAAGCCCGAGGACCGCCACCCCCGGGGCTTTAATAAAAATGATGCGGGAGGGCTCTCGGCCCTCCCGCAGCCCGAGGACCGCCACCCCCGGGGCTTCTTTTTATTTTTTTAAATAACCTATGTGGGGGGCTTGAGCCCCCACATGCCCGAGGACCGCCACCTCCCGGGGCACTAAATATTTTAATGTGGGGGTCCGTTACGGACCCCCAGAGCCGGGGACCCCCACAGTCCCCAACGGAGAGGGCCAGCCCCGGGGGATGGGGTCCCCGGGGCAAGTAGTGGCCCGGGAGGGGGGCCACGCGGCCCCCTTCCCCAAAATAAAAAAATAAAAAAAACAAAGGCCGGCCCCGGGGGATGGGGTCCCCGGGGCCATAAGTGGCCTGAGGAGGGGCAACGCAGCCCCCCTCCAAAACAATAAAAATTTTAAAAAAGGCCATGCCCCGGGGGATGGGGTCCCCGGGGCCGATTAAGGCCTCAGGAGGGGGCCCACGCAGCCCCCTTCCAAATTTTTTTTTTTTTTAAATAAATAGGGGGCAGGCCCTGGGGGATGGGGTCCCCAGGACCAATAAATTAGAAAAGAAGGGGGGCCACACAGCCCCTCTTCTTAAAAAAAAAAAACGACATTGCGCCGGAGGCATCGCCCCCTTCTTTCACCACTCTGCAAACGCGCCCCTGGCGCGTTTGCAGATGAGGAACAAATTCCCCTTGAATACTGGGGGTCCCTGGGGGCCAACTAGCCCACCAGGAACCTCCAGTATGCGCCAGGGGCTGCGTTGCAGAGAGGTGTTCTGAGGCCACGCCCCTTTAACACCTCTCTGCAACGCAGCTCTGTGGCGCATAATGGAGGGAGCTGGTGGGCTAGTTGCACCCAGGGACCCTCAGGATTGAAGGGAGTCAATCCCCCGACTTAAAACGCGCCACGGGGCGCGTTTGCACAGTGGTGAAGGGAGGGGGTGGGGCTTGAGATGACATGTGTGCAAACAGGCCCCGTGGCGTGTTTTAAGATGGGGAATTAAATCCCCTTCAATCCTGAGGGTCCCTGGGGGACAACTAGCCCACCAGGTACGTCCAGAAAGCACCACAGAGCTGCGTTGCAGAGAGGTGCAAAAAGGGGCGTGGCCTCTGAACACATCTCTGCAATGCAGCTCTCTGGCGCATACTGGAGGTACCTGGTGGGCTAGTTGGCCCCTAGGGACCCTCGGGATTGAGGAGGAATTAATTCTCCAACTTAAAACGCGCCACAGGGCGTGTTTGCAGACATGTCACCTCAGGCCCCACCCCCTTCCTTCACCATTGTGCAAATATTCCTCTAAAAGCAGCCGAACTACGAATTCTGATTTACTCACCTGTTATCAGGAGAGAACCCAGTGCTGCATCTTTTAGCCCAGCACTGACCCTGAAAAGTAATTCTAACCGTACTTACCAGTAACTTGAATTTCCTTCCATAGGCTAACATTGACTGGTTTCACTTGGAAATTCTTCAAAGTGTGGAGTTTTGGAACTTTATAATATTCCTCTAAAATCAGCCGAACTACGAATTCCGATTTACTCACCTGTTATCAGGAGAGAACCCAGTGCTGCATCTTTTAGCCCAGCACTGACCCTGAAAAGTAATTCTAACCGTACTTACCAGTAACTTGAATTTCCTTCCATAGGCTAACATTGACTGGTTTCACTTGGAAATTCTTCTAAGTGTGGAGTTTTGGAACTTTATAATATTCCTCTAAAATCAGCCGAACTACGAATTCCGATTTACTCACCTGTTATCAGGAGAGAACCCAGTGCTGCATCTTTTAGCCCAGCACTGACCCTGAAAAGTAATTCTAACCGTACTTACCAGTAACTTGTATTTCCTTCCATAGGAATCCATTGTCTGGTTTTCAGCAGATAAGTTTCAAAGTGTCGATTTTCACAAACTACAAATATTCCTTAAAAATCGCCTGTATGACTTAAACGCATTCTTTCAACTTTTTACAGGAGATGCACAAGTGCTGGATCCAGGATCCACCACTGAGTAAGAAAAAGTAACGATAACACTACTTACCTGCTAAGTGAATTTCCTGCCATAGGATAACATTGGTGATTCTATGTGAAAAAGTTTCTAAGTGTCAACTTTTAAAATACAATAATATTCCTTAAAAATCACTACTGTAACCAAAACGCTTTTACTCAACTGTTTACAGGAGATGTCGCAGGACTGAATCTAGGATCCAGTCCTGTGGTTAGAAAAAGTAATCCATAAAGTAACTAATTGCAGTTAACTAGAAATTCACATTGAACTCAATGTTGCATTGTGTTTGAAATTGTGTTGCCCATTGCAACAACTGTAACTACTGTACTTAAAAGTCTATTGCCTATTTGCAAAGTATTTAAACTAAAGTAATTCATTCTGAGAAAGTATATTTTGTATTGTAATGTATAATGTAATTACAATGTAATTTAAAAAATAAATAGTTTAAAAAAATGTAGTAAATCATTATCAAAAAAATAAAGATAACAATTAATACATTTAAAAATTGTCATTTACAAAACCTTGGAAATTCACTGAAAAAACCCATAGGTTTCAGACATGTTATAGTTAGGAATTAGCATTTAAAAAACCTTTGAAATTCACTGAAAAAACCATAGGTTTCAGGCACGTTATAGTTAGAAATTAGCATTTAAAAAACCTTTGAAATTCACTGAAAAAACCATAGGTTTCAGGCACGTTATAGTTAGAAATTAGCATTTAAAAACCTTTGAAATTCACTGAAAAAACCATAGGTTTCAGACACGTTATAGTTAGAAATTTGCATTTAAAAAACCTTTGAAATTCACTGAAAAAACCATAGGTTTTAGGGACAGTTATAGTTAGTTGGACATTGCACTCGTACAAAACCCGTGAAATTCCCCGTTATAGTTAGTTCAGCTAACTATAACTCGCGCCCGCAATGCACTGCTGATGACGTCACATATTACATCACTCATGACATGGTCAGTGACATCACTGATGACATCTCAAATGACATCACTGATGACATCATCCATGTGATAATTTCATGCATCTTCTCACACCCTAATATAACTTTTGATACACCCACTGTAAATTACAGACTGCCATTCTCAAAACCATAGACACTCCAACACCAATAACTACATACCCACTCACTGATTCTTAGGTCTACACACACATCCACTCACTCACCCGTACAGTCACTCATACTTACGGTCACTCAGTACAGGACTATCATATGCACTCATACACCTACATAGACACTCACACACCGCCACTCATCCATAGAGGTACTCACACACCTAGTCAGTCATGCAAATCATTAATCACACTGCCATTTACTCACCTATACAGTTATACACACACCAGCTCACTTACTCATACAAATACTAGCACATTCTTATGCTCTTATACAATCACTGATACAAGCACCACACTCATCCATACAGTCACTCTCACAATCACAATCACACACTCTCGCTTATAGCTATTTATATACTCCAACACACATATATACTGCCTTTCACATATGTAGTTACTCACACATGTACCACTGAGATATACATTCACTCACTAACACACCCATACACACACTCCCCACCCATACAGTCCATCACAGATGCACTCTTGAAACCATGCACCCAGTGAATCACCCACTGATACATCTATGTGCAGTCACACACACCCCATCCACACCAAACACTCAGGCACCCATACAGATACTCAGACAACCAATCAATAACTCATAGACACTCATGTAGCTATTTACAAACCCATGCAGCCACTTACACACCAACAGACAGACGGATAAAGACATTCACACAGTTTAGTCACTAACCCATGCATTTAGTAAGATACGTTTAATCACTCACTTATAGAGTCAGTCACGCACCTACTAAATCATCCATCCAGACACTTATACACCCACTCATTATTCAATACACCTTGGCATATATATTAAACATATTTAAACTTTATAGAAACACACAGTCACTGCATGATGTTATCAGTGATGTCATTTGAGATGTCATCAGTGATGTCATCAGTGATGTCACTGACCATGTCATGAGTGATGTAATATGTGACGTCATCATCAGTGCATTGCGGGGGCGCGAGTTATAGTTAGCTATAACGGGGGAATTTCACGGGTTTTGTACGAGTGCAATGTCCAACTAACTATAACTGTCCCTAAAACCTATGGTTTTTTCAGCGAATTTCAAAGGTTTTTTAAATGCAAATTTCTAACTATAACGTGTCTGAAACCTATGGTTTTTTCAGTGAATATATATATACATATATATATATCCAAGCTCCTCCGTTTCTCCGTTTGCCAAAACAGAAACCAGCACTCGCGGGGAATTGTTGCAAAAACTTTATTGCTGTAAGCAACAAACAAACGCGTTTCGGCGTAGCGCCTTCACCGATGAAGGCGCTACGCTGAAACGCGTTTGTTTGTTGCTTACAGCAATAACGTTTTTGCAACAATTCCTCGCGAGTGCTGGTTTCTGTTTTGGCAAACGGAGGAGCTTGGATGTAATCGCGGTGCACTGCCGCGACGCTAGCACCTGTCTGAGAGTGCTTCCTGACAAAGTGCAGTGGAGCAGTAACATATATATAAATATATATATATATATATATATATATATGAAAAGTTCGTCATCGATGCCTTTCCTCCTCCTCTCGACGTCGGTGCCAGCAGCGGTAATGACACCCGCTAAAATTATTACACGGCGAGATATCCGGGAAATCCTAAATAAATCAAGCGGCACACCACAAGGACAGCACAAGAGTTTATTGTGCATACAACGACGCGTTTCGGCGAAGCCTTTTTCTAGTTGTGTGACCTGCGCCCAATTACCCATAGAAATACGGGTTACAGTGCATGAACATAGAAAAAATATTCATTACAATTTCTAACGTGATAGAAAACGAACATTGTTAATTCATAATACTGTGCAATGCAATGCAAAACTACAATTAAATTTAGAATTGGATAAAACATACAGGGCATGCTGACCATTACCGATGTTAAAAATAAATGAATATAAGGTTTTTCGCTCTCTCAATGTTTACCAAATATAGAGGACAGACTATACTGTCAGCATCTCTTATCGATGTTGCCTTCTATTCTTTAAAATGAAGGCAGATAAACTGTAAATGAACATTGCCCATCCTACACAATTCATATCATAATTGCCCACATAAGGACATATATATCCTTGTGATTGGTACGTATGGGGCAGCAATTTCCTGGGTAATGTACCTTGATACAACATTCTATCATACAGGCAAAAATAGAACGTCACATTGCGACTGATGTACTCCTAATAGATACATTTCATTATAAAAAATCAAAGCCCCCATTCTATTCGAGCCTAATTAATCCAACCAAATCACGGGTGCTGTACCCCACTAAATTTCATCGCATAAATGAACAAATACGGGCATTATTAATCACATTGTGGCCGATGTCCTGTTAACAGATGCATTTATAAAAATGCCCCCATAGCATCCAATGAGCAAAATCAGTTCAACCACATCATGGGAAATGCAATCCTAGGAATTGCATCTCATGAGTGAGCAAGGCCTAAAAGTCACAATCAATTCGGCAAGTGCCAAGCATGCGTTCATGTTCATAAATAAACACGGTTTTGCAATTGCACAGCAATTTTCGCACAAGAAATTTTCGCACACAAAATTTTCATGATTATTCCTGAACTATGCAACAGACAATGGGCAGGTACTAAGTAAATGTGATACACCTAAGTGAACAAAGAATAAATAAATAGGTAAATCCAAACCTGGAGCAGGAATTCTACTGGCAGAGACAGAGACAACATTCAATACTGAAGGAATCAGGTTATCATGCTCAATCTAGCCTAACCGAACCCACCATGGGGACATGATAGGCCAATGCCCATATATCATATCCAAAAATTGCTAGGGCTGAATCCCCTACTAAGAATGTTGCAAAATCCCTCCCATATTAAAAGTGAAGTGTAATTAAAATCAGACAAAGCTGAACAAATCATATAAGTGCACGGTCAGAAAGGGATATAAGACCACCCCTCATCTATATCCAATATGGGTTGCTAGCTCTTCTCCTGAATTGAGCCCATTAGGCCACTTTGTATTGAGCTCAATAATATACTTTGATTCTGTCACTCTTAGAAGTTTTTCCCGATCACCTCCCCTGGGATGTGGCAACACTCTATCAATACCAAAACACTCCAAGAGATTGCAATTGCTTTGATGTTTCGCTTGGAAATGTCTGGCCACCGGATAGCTCAAATCGACATTAGTAACAGCTCTCATATGCTGCAAAACCCGCGTTTTTAATTGCAACTTTGTGCTCCCAATATACTTCAGGCCGCATGGGCACTGTAAAGCATAAATAACAAAGTCACTCGTGCAGGTAATGAGCTTTGTGATTTTCTTGGTTGTTCCTTTACCTGACATATAGCTGTCTTTATTGTGGCTAAATTTACAGGCTTTGCAGGAGTTGCATTTCCTGAATCCCTTCAGCATTCCTAGCCAAGTAGAGGGGCTGGATGTATCTTGATAACTGTGTACAAGGTGGTCCTTTAGTGATTTAGATTTTCTATAAGTCACTAAAGGTGTAGTGCCCACAGACGATCCTATTACGGGATCAGTTAATACCAAGCCCCAATGGCGTTTCATAGCTTGCTTCAGATTGTTGGATTGAGTGTTATAGATGGTAATTAGTCTAGGCGCCTCTGTTGTATTCTTATTATACCTAGCTCTTCTCTTTTCTATTGAAAAAAGAGCTTCATTTTGTGTGATACTGCTGGCTTTATTGCTAGCTGCTGTGATAACCTTGTTCTTATATCCACGCTGAAGGAACCTCTCGGTCATAACCTGTCGTTCCTTCTTAAAGGCCTCTTCTGTGTTACAATTCCTGCGAGCCCGCAGGAATTCGCCATATGGGATGCTATTGCGTAAAGGGACAGGATGGTTACTGTTAGCGTGGAGCAACGTATTGCCAGCAGTGTCTTTTCGAAAAAGGCTAGTCACAATCTGTCCATTTTTTATGGCAACTGCTACATCCAAAAACTCGCAATAGGTGGAACTAATCTTGTGGGTAAATTTTAGATTCAGCTCATTCCTACCCAACTCCATAATGAATTCCTGTGCTAGGTCCACCGGCCCATCCCATATCAGGAACAGGTCATCAATGTACCTGATCCAGATAGGGATGTGTTCGGTGAACCTCTCATTAATGTCAGTCCAAACCACCTGTTCCTCCCACCAGCCCAGGAAAAGATTGGCCAGGCTGGGGGCGAAACAGGTGCCCATAGCGGTACCAGATTTTTGTCGGTATAGAGTCTTCTTGTAGAGAAAGATATTCTCCCTCAAACAATACAGCATCATGCTCCTCAGCATCTGTGTGTGGTCAAAGAATGAAATGTGTCGTTCCCGGAAAAAATACATGCACGCATCTACCCCTTGCTGCTGGTCTATGGATGTATATAACGAACACACATCTAGAGTTATCATATTGTAGGATTCCTCCCACATAACATCATGTATACGTCTAAGGAAATCAGAGCTATCTCTGCAATGAGATCGTAATTTCACAACAAAAGGTGCTAAAAACAGATCAAGAAAGATTGACGTGTTCTCCAAGAGTGCTCCATTGGAGGAAACTATGGGCCTGCCTGGCGGTCTTGTTAAATGTTTGTGCACTTTAGGCAATAAATAAAAACAGGGTATACGTGGGTTATCTGTTTTCAAAAATAGGTACTCATCCCTGTCCAAAAGACCCTCAGCCCACCAGTCTCTTAATAAGTCATGATATCTAGTGATGGATAAAGTGTAGACATCCCTTCCAATCTCTTCATAACAATTCGTGTCCTGTAATTGTCTTATGGCCTCTTGATCGTACTGTTGGACATCCATAACCACGATGTTACCACCCTTGTCCGATGGTTTCACGATTATACTTTGATCTTCAGATAATCCCTTGAGAGCTACTCGTTGTGATTTAGTTAGATTATCTCGTCTTGGTTCTAGAGGTGTATCCTTTAGTTTGTTTATTTCATGGATCATAATGGCATTAAAGGCTTCGATGTTATCAAATGGGACATTAGGATTAAAATTAGATTTCGGTTTGAATCCACTTTTACAGGAAGCATCAGGTCTGAATCCCAATTCAATGAGCATTTTTCTTTTTTCATTTTCAGTTAGATCTGACAAATTTTCCTCCATTTTGCTTAAATCTAAAAGTAAATCCACATCTCCGATACACAGATCCGATGTCTCATCTAGTCCAGTATAATTAGACCTTGTATTTTTTGATCCATTGGCCATTTTAAAAATCTTCATCAATTTTAATTTCCGAATATACAGGAAAAGGTCGATACGTGTAGTAACAAAATCCATATTATATGAAGGGCAAAAGGATAAACCTAATTGTAGCAGGGACTCCTCCTCCTCTGTGAGGGATCTAGATGATAGATTCAGTACTGATTTCTTAGAAATGGTAGCGACCGAAGTTGGATGAGTGGGGGAATTGTCCTTCCACCTCGTCTATTCTTTACTCTGAGTCTTTGTTTATTTTTTTTTATTTTTGCGCCTCTTCCTCTTTTGGGACCTTTTCCTCTTCCTCTTGTTTTCTCCTGTGGTTTCTCCTCTTGATCCTTTTTCTGTTTTAGGATCTGGAATTCGTGAAGGAAAGTCAGTGGACGTACTCCTAAAGGGACACTTCTCGCTTCAGTGTCCGAGCTGAGGTCAGAGCTTGAACCCGTAGATATGGATTCCTGTTGTTTTTGTCTTTGAATATGATGGAAGTTTCTTTGCGCCCAGTCAAAACGTTTTGCGTAGGTTAGAATCCGGCCTTCGGCATAGTCTTTTTTGTCACGTAAAAACTTCCGCTGTTTCTTTGCTTTAATGGCCTCTTCGTAGTTTTTCAATTTTAATTCAAGTTGTTTACCAAAGTCAATCACCGCCTTATCTGTTTTAAATTTCTCCAATTCTTGTCTTAATTCCGCTAGTTCCTTGCGTGTTTTTTTTTTTTTTTTTTATAATGAAATGTATCTATTAGGAGTACATCAGTTGCAATGTGACGTTCTATTTTTGCCTGTATGATAGAATGTTGTATCAAGGTACATTACCCAGGAAATTGCTGCCCCATATGTACCAATCACAAGGATATATATGTCCTTATGTGGGCAATTATGATATGAATTGTGTAGGATGGGCAATGTTCATTTACAGTTTATCTGCCTTCATTTTAAAGAATAGAAGGCAACATCGATAAGAGATGCTGACAGTATAGTCTGTCCTCTATATTTGGTAAACATTGAGAGAGCGAAAAACCTTATATTCATTTATTTTTAACATCGGTAATGGTCAGCATGCCCTGTATGTTTTATCCAATTCTAAATTTAATTGTAGTTTTGCATTGTATTGCACAGTATTATGAATTAACAATGTTCATTTTCTATCACGTTATAAATTGTAATGAATATTTTTTCTATGTTCATGCACTGTAACCCGTATTTCTATGGGTAATTGGGCGCAGGTCACACAACTAGAAAAAGGCTTCGCCGAAACGCGTCGTTGTATGCACAATAAACTCTTGTGCTGTCCTTGTGGTGTGCCGCTTGATTTATTTAGGATTTCCCGGATATCTCGTTGTGTATATATATATATATATATATATATATATATATATATATATATATATATATATTCACTGAAAAAACCATAGGTTTTAGGGACAGTTATAGTTAGTTGGACATTTCACTCGTACAAAACCCATAGAAATTCCCCCGTTATAGTTAGTTCAGCTAACTATAACTCGCGCCCCACAATGCACTGCTGATGACATCACATATTACATCACTCATGACATGGTCAGTGACATCACTGATGACATCACTGATGACATCTCAAATGACATCACTGATGACATCATCCAGTGACTGTGTGTTTCTGTAAAGTTTAAATATGTTTAATATATATAGGGAAAGGCGTATTGAAGAATGAGTGGGTGTATAAGTGTCTGAATGGATGATTTAGTACGTGCGTGACTGACTCTACAAGTGAGTGATTAAATGTATCTTACTGAATGCATGGGTTAGTGACTAAACTGTGTGAATGTCTGTATCCGTCTGTCTGTTGGTTTGTAAGTGGATGCATGGATTTGCGAATAGCTACATGAGTGTCTATATGGGTTATTGATTGGTTCTATGAGTATCTGTATGGGTGCCTGAGTGTTTGTGTGGATGGGGTGTGTGCGACTGTGCATAGATGTGTGAGTGGGTGATTCACTGGGTGGATGGTTTCAAGAGTGCATCTGTGATAGACTGTATGGGTGGGTAAGTGTGTGTAAGAGTGTGTTAGTGAGTGAATGTATGTCCCAGTGGTACATGTGTGAGTAACTACATATGTGAAAGGCAGTATATATGTGTATTGGAGTATATAAATAGCTATAAGCGAGAGTGAGTGATTGTGATAGTGGCTGTATGGATGAGTGTGTGCTTGTATCAGTGATTGTATAAGAGCGTAACAATGTGCTAGTATTTGTATGATTAAGTGAGCTGGTGTGTGTATAACTGTATAGGTGAGTAAATGGCAGTGTGTTTAATTATTTGCATGACTGACTAGGTGTGTGAGTACCTCTATGGATGAGTGGCGGTGTTTGAGTGTCTATATAGGAGTAAGAGTGCATATGATAGTCCTGTACTGAGTGACCATAAGTATGAGTGACTGTACGGGTGAGTGAGTGGATGTGTGTGTGTAGACCTAAGAATCAGTGAGTGGGTATGTAGTTATTGGTGTTGGAGTGTCTATGGTTTTGCGAATGGCACTCTGTAATTTAGATTGGGTGTATCAAAGGTTATATTAGGGTGTGAGGAGCTGCATCAGATTATCACGTGGATGATGTCATCAGTGATGTCATTTGAGATGTCATCAGTGATGTCATCAGTGATGTCACTGACCATGTCATGAGTGATGTAATATGTGACGTCATCAGCAGTGCATTGCGGGCGCGAGTTATAGTTAGCTGAACTAACTATAACGGGGGAATTTCACGGGTTTTGTACGAGTGCAATGTCCAACTAACTATAACTGTCCCTAAAACCTATGGTTTTTTCAGTGAATTTCAAAGGTTTTTAAATGCTAATTTCTAACTATAACGTGTCTGAAACCTATGGTTTTTTCAGTGAATTTCAAAGGTTTTTAAAATGCTAATTTGTAACTATAACGTGCCTGAAACCTACGGTTTTTCAGTGAATTTCAAAGGTTTTTTAAATGACAATTTTTAAATGTATTAATTTTTATATTAATTTTTTTCACACTGATTTACTACATTTTTAGAAACAATTTCTTTTACATATTTTATTTTTTAAATTACATTGTAATTACATTATACATTACATTACAAAAAATACTTTCTCAGAATGAATTACTTTAGTTTAAATACTTTGCACATAGGCAATAGACTTTTAAGTACAGTAGTTACAGTTGTTGCAATGGGCAACACATTTTCATACACAATGCAACATTCAGCTCAATGTGAATTTCTAGTTAAATGCAATTAGTTACTTTATGGATTACTTTTTCTAACCACAGGACTGGATCCTAGATTCAGTCCTGGTACATCTCCTGTAAACAGTTGAGTAAAAGCGTTTTGGTTACAGTCGTGATTTTTAAGGAATATTATTGTATTTTAAAAGTTGACACTTGGAAACTTTTTCTCATAGAATCACCAATGTTATCCTATGGAAGGAAATTCACTTAGCAGGTAAAAACTGTTATCGTTACTTTTTCTTACTCAGTGTTGGATCCTGGATCCAGCACTGGTGCATCTCCTGTAAACAGTTGAAAGAATGCGTTTAAGTCATACAGGCGATTTTTAAGGAATATTTGTAGTTTGTGAAAATCGACACTTTTAAACTTTTCTGCTGAAAACCAGACAATGGATTCCTATGGAAGAAAATATAAGTTACTGGTAAGTACGGTTAAAATTACTTTTCAGGACCAGTACTGGGCTGAAAGATACAGCACTGAGGTCTCTCCTTATAACAGGTGAGTAAATCGGAATTCGTATTTCGGCTGATTTTAGAGGAATATTTGTATGTTTCAAAAATCAACACTTAGAAACTTTTTCAGCAAAAAGCAGGCAATGATATCCTATGGAAGGAAATTCAAGTTACTGGTAAGTACGGTTAAAATTACTTTTGAGGATCAGTACTGGGCTGAAAGATGCAGCACTGAGGTCTCTCCTGATAACAGGTGAGTAAATCGGAATTCGTATTTCGGCTGATTTTAGAGGAATATTTTAAAGTTCCAAAACTCCACACTTAGAAGAATTTCCAAGTGAAACCAGTCAATGTTAGCCTATGAAGGAAATTCAAGTTACCGGTAAGTACGGTTAAAATTACTTTTCAGGATCAGTACTGGGCTGAAAGATGCAGCACTGAGGTCTCTCCTGATAACAGGTGAGTAAATCGGAATTCGTATTTCGGCTGATTTTAGAGGAATATTTTAAAGTTCCAAAACTCCACACTTAGAAGAATTTCCAAGTGAAACCAGTCAATGTTAGCCTATGAAGGAAATTCAAGTTACCGGTAAGTACGGTTAAAATTACTTTTGAGGATCAGTACTGGGCTGAAAGATGCAGCACTGAGGTCTCTCCTGATAACAGGTGAGTAAATCGGAATTCGTATTTCGGCTGATTTTAGAGGAATATTTTAAAGTTCCAAAACTCCACACTTAGAAGAATTTCCAAGTGAAACCAGTCAATGTTAGCCTATGAAGGAAATTCAAGTTACCGGTAAGTACGGTTAAAATTACTTTTCAGGATCAGTACTGGGCTGAAAGATGCAGCACTGAGGTCTCTCCTGATAACAGGTGAGTAAATCGGAATTCGTATTTCGGCTGATTTTAGAGGAATATTTTAAAGTTCCAAAACTCCACACTTAGAAGAATTTCCAAGTGAAACCAGTCAATGTTAGCCTATGGAAGGAAATTCAAGTTACTGGTAAGTACGGTTAAAATTACTTTTCAGGATTAGTACTGGGCTGAAAGATGCAGCACTGAGGTCTCTCCTGATAACAGGTGAATAAATCAGAATTCGTATTTCGGCTGATTTTAGAGGAATATTTGCACAATGGTGAAGGGAGGGGCGGGGCCTGAGGTGACATCTGTGCAAACGCGCCCCGTGGCGCGTATTAAGTTGGGGGATTAAGTCCCCTTGAATCATGAGGGTCCCTACGGGCCAACTAGCCCACCAGGAACCTGTTTGCACACATGTCACCTGAAGCCCCGCCCCCTCCCTTCACCACTGTGCAAACGCGCCCCGTGGCGCGTTTTAAGTCGGGGGATTAACTCCCCTTGAATCCTGAGGGTCCCTGGGGTGCAACTAGCCCACCATATACCTCCAAAAAGCGCCATAGAGCTGCGTTGCAGAGAGGTGTAAAAGGGCGTGGCCTCTGTACACTCTCTGCAAGGCAGCCCCTGGCGCATACTGGAGGTTCCTGGTGGGCTAGTTGGCCTCAGGGACCCCCAGTATTCAAGGGAATCGTTCCCCTCTGCAAACGCGCCAGGGGCGCGTTTGCAGAGTGGTGAAGGAAGGGGCGGGGCCTACGGGCCCGATCGTTTTTTTTTGTTTTGTTTTTCCCCCTGAAGGGGAGCTGTGTAGCCCCCTTCCTTTTCCTATTTTTAGGCCCTGGGGACCCCATCCCCCAGGGCCTTACCCCATTTTTTTAAATTAAAATAAATAAAAAAAAACGGGAAGGGGGCCGCGTAGCCCCCTTCCCTGGGCCTGTATTGGCCCCGGGGACCCCATCCCCCGGGGCATGGCCTCTTTTTTTTTATTTGGAGGGGGCTGTGTGGCCCCCTCCTCAGGCCATTTAAGGCCCCGGGGACCCCATCCCCCGGGCCGGCCTTGCACTTTTTAAAAAAAAAAAATTCCTTTTTTTACTTTGGGGAGGGGGCTGCGTGGCCCCCTCCGTGGCCACTATGGCCCCGGGGACCCCATCCCCCGGGGCCTGGCCTCTCGTTGGGGACTGTGGGGGGTCCCCAAGCCCCCCACAGTCCCGCCGGCTCCCCGTGTCCTACGGGAGCCGGCATTGCTTTACACATGGGGAGCAGCTAACATGCTGCTCCCCATGTGGAAAGCAATCGGCTTTGGATATTGGAAGAGAGACAGGTTTCCCTGCTCTCTCTTCCAATATCCAAAGCAAGTTTGCAATGACAGGACGGGAGCCGCGAGGCTCCGTCCTGTCATTGCAAACAGCAGTGTCCCGGGGTAGGCACCCGGGACACTGCAGGAGCCGGCCCTGGGGGTGGCGGTCCCCAGGGCCACCACAGGCTCCAGGAGGGGGCCGCGCGGCCCCCCTCCCTACATTTTGAAAGGCCCGGGAGGTGGTGGTCCCCGGGGCTTGGGGGTCCAAAACGGACCCCCATTTTAATTGTTCTTAGTGCCCCGGGAGGTGGTGGTCCCCGGGCGTGTGGGGGCTGGAGCCCCCACACAGGTTTTTAATTTAAAAAAGAAGCCCGGGGAGGTGGTGGTCCCGGGGCTGCGGGAGGGCTCAGAGCCCTCCCGCACCATTACTACATAAAGCCCCGGGGGTGGTGGTCCCCGGGGCTTGGGAGGCCTCTAGAGGCTCCCCACACATAAAATTAACCCCCCCAGCATGCCCTCGGGACTTGGCCCACCCGGGGGCCAATTAACATCGAAGTGCTGGAGACCGCGCTTCGATTTTTTTTTTTTCAGCAGGATTCGCGCACCCTGAGCGCATCCTGCCGATTTTTTTAAAAAATTCTTTTTTTTTTTTGCCCAGGGGGTCCTTGTGGGACCCCTGAGCAAACCTAGGGGTCAGGGTGTTTCTACCCTGCCCCCTTTGTGCGCTTTGCGCACTTGTTTCTGTCCCTCGGTTCTACCGAGGGACAAAATGGCTGCCAACATTTCCTGAATCGGAATGTTGACAGCCAGCTGACAGCCAATTAACATGCAGCTCGTGATCGGGACGGTGCGCGCAGGGTGCGCTGAGGGTACGCGGACCCTACTCGGCCATAGATATCACTATCTTTTTACTTTTGAATTTCTCAGCAACTACTGAACGGATTTACACCATTTAACAAAAAGGGTTCTTTCTGAACCAAGAACTACCTCTTTGCCAAATTTGGTGTAATTCCGTTCAGCAGTTCGGGCTGTAGCCGTGTCTAAAGTTTCCTATGGAAAATTGCATGGGGAAAACGCGTTTTGGGACCCCCCTTTTTCTCGGCCCCCGCTTGACGAATCCCCGAGACTTTCAGGGTAGGAGCGGACCGGAGCGGTCCACAAAGTTTGAAAATTTTGCGAAGATACGTCAACCGGCAAGAGAGTTATTTCAAATAGAATGTCGCGGATTTCCTATGGATAATAGGTTGTAACTATAACTATCTACTGGCGACCGCCAGTAGATAATATATATATATATATATATATATTCACTGAAAAAACCATAGGTTTCAGGCACGTTATAGTTAGAAATTAGCATTTAAAAAACCTTTGAAATTCACTGAAAAAACCATAGGTTTTAGGGACAGTTATAGTTAGTTGGACATTGCACTCGTACAAAACCCGTGAAATTCCCCGTTATAGTTAGTTCAGCTAACTATAACTCGCGCCCCGCAATTCACTGCTGATGACGTCACATATTACATCACTCATGACATGGTCAGTGACATCACTGATGACATCACTGATGACATCTCAAATGACATCACTGATGACATCATCTAGTGACTGTGTTTCTGTAAAGTTTAAATATTTTTAATGTATATAGGGAAAGGCGTATTGAAGAATGAGTGGGTGTATAAGTGTCTGTATGGATGATTTAGTAGGTGCGTGACTAACTGTATAAGTGAGTGATTAAACGTATCTTACTGAATGCATGGGTTAGTGACTAAACTGGGTGAATGTCTGTATCCGTCTGTCTGTTGCTGTGTAAGTGGCTGCATGGGTTTGTGAATAGCTACATGTGTGTGTATATGAGTTATTGATTTGTTGTCTGAGTATCTGTATGGGTGCCTGAGTGTTTGTGTGGGTGGGGTGTGTGCGACTCTGTACATAGATGTGTGAGTGGGTGATTCACTGGGTGCATAATTTGAAGAGTGCGTCTGTGATGGACTGCTTGGGTGGGTGAGTGTGTGTATGGGTGTGTTAGTGAGTGAATGTATATCTCAGTGGTACATGTGCGAGTAACTACATATGTAAAAGGCAGTATATATGTGTGTTAGAGTATTTAAAAGGCTATAAGTGAGAGTGTGTGATTGTGATAGTGGCTGTATGGATGAGTGTGTGCTTGTATCAGTTATTGTATAAGAGCGTAAGAATGTGCTAGTATTTGTATGACTAAGTGAGCTGGTGTGTGTATAACTCTATAGGTGAGTAAATGGGTCTGTGATTAATTTTTTGCATGACTGACTAGGTGTGTGAGTACCTCTATGGATGAGTGGGGGTGTGTGAGTGTTTATATAGGTGTATGAGTGCATATGATAGTCCTGTACTGAGTGACTGTAAGTATGAGTGACTGGACGGGTGAGTGAGTAGATGTGTGTGTGTGTAGACCTAAGAATCAGTGAGTGGGTATATAGTTATTGGTATTGGAGTGTGTATGGTTTTGCGAATGGCAGTCTGTAAATAAGAGTGGGTGTATCAAAAGTTATATTAGGGTGTGAGAAGATGCATGAAATTATCACATGGATGATGTCATCAGTGATGTCATCAGTGATGTCATCAGTGATGTCACTGACCATGTCATGAGTGATGTAATATGTGACGTCATCAGCAGTGAATTGCGGGGGCGCAAGTTATAGTTAGCTGAACTAACTATAACGGGGAATTTCACGGGTTTTGTATGAGTGCAATGTCCAACTAACCATAACTGTCCCTAAAACCTATGGTTTTTTCAGTGAATTTCAAAGGTTTTTAAATGCTAATTTCTAACTATAACGTGCCTGAAACCTATGGTTTTTTCAGTGAATTTGTAAGGTTTTTTAAATGCTAATTTCTAACTATAACGTGCCTGAAACCTATGGTTTTTTTCAGTGAATTTCAAAGGTTTAGTAAATGACAATTTTTTAATTGTATTAATTGTTATATTTATTTTTTTGATACTGATTTACAATTTTTTTTTCAACTATTTATTTTTAGATATTTTATTTTTTAAATTACATTGTAATTACATTATACATTACATTACAAAATACACTTTCTCAGAATGAATTACTTTAGTTTAAATACTTTGCAAATAGGCAATAGACTTTTAAGTACAGTAGTTACAGTTGTTGCAATGGGCAACACAATTTCAAACACAATGCAACATTGAGCTCAATGTGAATTTCTAGTTAAATGCAATTAGTTACTTTATGGATTACTTTTCTCACCACAGGACTGGATCCTAGATTCAGTCCTGGGACATCTCCTGTAAACAGTTGAGTAAAAGCGTTTTGGTTACAGTAGTGATTTTTAAGGAATATTATTGTATTTTAAAAGTTGACACTTGGAAACTTTTTCACATCGAATCACCAATGTTATCCTATGGGAGGAAATTCACTTAGCAGGTAAGTAGTGTTATCGTTACTTTTTCTTACTCAGTGGTGGATCCTGGATCCAGCACTGGTGCATCTCCTGTAAACAGTTGAAAGAATGCGTTTAAGTCATACAGGCGATTTTTAAGGAATATTTATAGTTTGTGAAAATCGACACTTTGAAACTTTTCTGCTGAAAACCAGACAATGGATTCCTATGTAAGGAAATACAAGTTACTGGTAAGTACGGTTAGAATTACTTTTCAAGGTCAGTGCTGGGCTAAAAGATGCAGCACTGGGTTCTCTCCTGATAACAGGTGAGTAAATCGGAATTCGTAGTTCGGCTGATTTTAGAGGAATATTATAAAGTTCCAAAACTCCACACTTAGAAGAATTTCCAAGTGAAACCAGTCAATGTTAGCCTATGGAAGGAAATTCAAGTTACTGGTAAGTACGGTTAGAATTACTTTTCAGGGTCAGTGCTGGGCTAAAAGATGCAGCACTGGGTTCTCTCCTGATAACAGGTGAGTAAATCGGAATTCGTAGTTCGGCTGATTTTAGAGGAATATTATAAAGTTCCAAAACTCCACACTTAGAAGAATTTCCAAGTGAAACCAGTCAATGTTAGCCTATGGAAGGAAATTCAAGTTACTGGTAAGTATGGTTAAAATTACTTTTCAGGATCAGTACTGGGCTCAAAGATGCAGCACTGAGGTCTCTCCTGATAACCGGTGAGTAAATCGGAATTCGTAGTTCGGCTGATTTTAGAGGAATATTTGTATGTTTCAAAAATCAACACTTGTAAAATTTTTCAGCAAAAAGCAGGCAATGATATCCTATGGAAGGAAATTCAAGTTACTGGTAAGTACGGTTAAAATTACTTTTCAGGATCAGTACTGGGCTCAAAGATGCAGCACTGAGGTCTCTCCTGATAACAGGTGAGTAAATCGGAATTCGTAGTTCGGTTGATTTTAGAGGAATATTTGCACAATGGTGAAGGAAGGGGGTGGGGCCTGAGGTGACATGTCTGCAAACACGCCCTGTGGCGCATTTTAAGTTGGAGAATTAATTCCTATTCAATCCTGAGGTTCCCTAGGGGCCAACTAGCCCACCAGGAACCTCCAGTATGCGCCAGGGGGCTGCGTTTCAGAGAGGTGTTCAGAGGCCACGCCCCTTTTTACAACACTCTGCAACGCAGCTCCGTGGCGCTTTCTGGAGGTACCTGGTGGGCTAGTTGGCCCCAGGACCCTCAGGATTGAAGAGGATTTAATTCCCCATCTTAAAATGCGCCACGGGGCCTGTTTGCACACGTCACCTGAAGCCCCGCCCCTCCCTTCACCACTGTGCAAACGCGCCCCATGGCGCATTTTAAGTTGGGGGATTAAGTCCCCTTGAATCCTGAGGGTCCCTGGAGTCCAACTAGCCCACCATGCTACCTCCATAAAGCGCCACAGAGCTGCGTTGCAGAGAGGTGTAAAGGGGCGTGGCCTCTGTACACCTCTCTGCAACGCAGCCCCTGGCGCATACTGGAGGTTCCTGGTGGGCTAGTTGGCCCCCAGGGACCCCAGTATTCAAGGGGAATCGTTCCTCATCTGCAAACGCGCCAGGGGACGCGTTTGCAGACTGCTGCAGGGTGGGGGCGGGGCCTCCGGCACGATGCCGGTCTTTTTTTTTTGTAATTTTTTTTTGTATGGGAGGGGGGCTGCGTGGCCCCCTTTCACTTGGCCTCTTTTGGCCCCGGGGACCCCATCCCCCGGGGTATGCCCTCTTTTTTAAAAATTTTAAATATTTGGAGGGGGGCTGCGTGGCCCCCCTCCTCAGGCCATTTAAGGCCCCGGGGACCCCATCCCCCGGGGCCAGCCTTTCATTTTTTTTTTTTTTTAAATGTTTATTTTTTAATTTGGGGAGGGGGGCCGCGTGGCCCCCCTCCCGGGCCACTACTTGCCCTGGGGACCCCATCCCCCGGGGCTGGCCCTCTCCGTTGGGGACTGTGGGGGGGTCCCCAATCCCCCACAGTCCCGCCGGCTCCCCGCGTCCCTTGGGAGCCGGCATTGCTTTTCCACATGGGGAGCTGCTAACATGCAGCTCCCCTTATGGAAAAGCAATGTGCTTTGGATATTGGAAGAGAGAGCAGGTTTCCTGCTCTCTCTTCCAATATCCAAAGCAGTTTGCAATGACAGGACGGGAGCCGCGAGGCTCCCGTCCTGTCATTGCAAACTACAGTGTCCCGGGGGTAGGCACCCCGGGACACTGCAGGAGCCGGCCCTGGGGGTGGTGGTCCCCAGGGCCATCACAGGGCTCCAGGAGGGGGCCGCGCGGCCCCCTCCCTTGAATTGCACAGCCCCGGGGAGGTGGTGGTCCCCGGGGCTCTGGGGTCCGTAACGGACCCCCACATTTATTTTCTATGTGCCCCAGGGAGGTGGTGGTCCTCGGGCGTGTGGGGGCTGGAGCCCCCCACACAGTTATTTAAAATTTTAAAAAGAAGCCCCGGGGGTGGCGGTCCCGGGGCTGCGGGAGGGCAGGAGAGCCCTCCCGCACCATTTTTATTAAGCCCCGGGGGTGGCGGTCCCCGGGCTTGGGGGCCTTAGAGGCCCCCATATAAACAATAAACCCACCCCCGCATGCCCCGGGACTTGGGCCACCCAGGGGCAATTTGCATCAAGCGCGGAGACCGCGCTTCGATTTTTTTATCGGCAGGATCCGCGCACCCTGAGCGAATCCTGCCGATTTAATTTTTTTTAAAAATGCTTTTGCTGCCCAGGGGGTCCTTGTGGGACCCCCTGAGCAGACCTAGGGGGTCAGGGTGTTTCTACCCTGCCCCCTTTGTGCGTTTTACGCACTTGTTTCTTTGTTTTTTTCATCGGCGGGATTCGCGCACCCTAAGCGCATCCCGCCGATTTTTAAAAAAAAATGCTTTTTCTGCCCAGGTGGTCCTTGTGGGACCCCTGAGCAGACCTAGGGGTCAGGGTGTTTCTACCCTGCCCCCTTTTGCGCTTTGCGCACTTGTTTCTGTCCCTCGGTTCTACCGAGGGACAAAATGGCTGCCAACACTTCCTGATTTGGAGTGTTGACAGCCAATTAGCATGCAGCTCGTGATCGGGAGGGTGCGCGAATCCGACGCAACCATAGATATATATGTGATTTTCATTTTGATTTTCTCAGGAACTACTGAACGGATTTACACCATTTAACAAAAGGGTTCTTTCTGAACCAAGAACTACCTCTTTGCCAAATTTGGTGTAATTCCGTTCAGCAGTTCGGGCTGTAGCCGTGTCTAAAGTTTCCTATGGGAAAATGAATGGGGAAAACACGTTTTGGGACCCCCTTTTTTCTCGGCCCCCGCTTGACGAATCACCCCGAAACTTTCAGGGTAGGAGCGGACCGGAGCGGGCCATAAAGTTTGAAAATTTCACGAAGATTCGTCAACCGACGCAAGAGTTATTTCAAATAGAATGTCGCGGATTTCCTATGGAAAATAGGTCCTAACTATAACTATCTACTGGCGACCGCCAGTAGATAATATATATATATATATATATACATACCAATAACATAAAATCTATTAAAAAAAAATTCTATTATAAATTAAAACATTAAACTATTTAAAAAATGTTAAACTTAAATTTACCACTCCAGTCAGTACAACAGTAGGGAAAATGTTGGATAGCGGAGGGATAAAAATTACTATTCCCACTCCGGTGAGTG
The DNA here is from genome assembly GCA_963921515.1 of Calotriton arnoldi. Lineage (NCBI taxonomy): Eukaryota > Metazoa > Chordata > Amphibia > Caudata > Salamandridae > Calotriton > Calotriton arnoldi. The sequence goes on along the minus strand of CAWUFW010003513.1, from coordinate 1,771,000 downwards.
CAACAGTAGGGAAAGTGTTGGATAGCGGAGAGGTAAAAATTACTATTCCCACTCCAGAGAGTGCAACAGTAGGGAAAGTGTTGGATAGCGGAGGGGTAAAACTTACTATTCTTACTCCAGTCAGTGTAACAGTAGGGAAAGTGTTGGATTGCGTAGGGGTAAAAATTACTATTCCCACTCCAATGAGTGCAACAGTTGGGAAAGTGTTGGATAGCGGAGGGGTAAAATTTACTATTCCCACTCCAGTGAGTGCAACAGTAGAGAAAGTGTTAGATTGCGTAGGGGTAAAAATTACTATTCCCATTCCAATGAGTGCAACAGTAGGGAAAGTGTTGGATAGCGGAGGGGTAAAACTTACTATTCCCACTCCAGTGAGTGCAACAGTAGGGAAAGTGTTGGATTGCATAGGGGTAAACATTACTATTTCCACTCCAATGAGTGCAACAGTAGGGAAAGTGTTGGATAGCGGAGGGGTAAAACTTACTATTCCCTCTCCAGTGAGTACAACAGTAGGGAAAGTGTTGGATTGCGTAGGGGTAAAAATTACTATTCCCTCTCCAATGAGTGCAACAGTGGGGAAAGTGTTGGATAGTGGCAAGATAAATTATACTATTCCCACTCCAATCAGTGCAACAGTAGGGAAAATGTTGGATTGCAAAGGGGTAACAATTAATATTCTCACTCCAGTCAGTTCAAAAGTAAAAACAAACAAAATATTAACAACAAAAATATTTAAAATACAAAATAAATAATATATATAAATATATTAAAAATTAAAATACAAATATATTTAATATTACACATTTTAAAAAAACATATTATAATGTTAAATGCATATGACATACAAATATTATATTAAATAAAATTAAAAATAATTTTCAAACAAATACATATTTTTAATTAGAAATTATTTAGAATCAAAAACATTAATTATTACATAAATTTACTTTTTTATTTCCTACCCTATAACACCACACAATTCACAACCCACATCTAAATTTTATTAAAAAATGTACTTACATAATTAACATAATTAATTACCAATTAAAGAAATATTATTAATTAAAAACAAATTAAAACTCATAATAATTAATAAACTTCCCACACTTTACCCCTATAATCCCCACAAACCACTGGTAAAATTAAACTGTAAAAAAATGAATTACACAATTAAAACTTCTTTTCAATTAAAAAAATAATAATACATAAAAACTAATTATAAAGTAAGTAAAATTAATTTACTCCCCACCCTTTACCCCTAAAAAAATAAAACTCACACACAAAAAATATAAAGAACTACCCTAATTAAATATTAATTAATTAATTAACATTAATGATCAACCGATTATTAATTAATCAAACATAAATTACTTCCCACACTTTACCCCTATAAACCCCATTACCTACACCTAAAATTAATTACACAAATCCCATATTTAATTTTCAATTAATTAATCAATATTAATTAAGAACTAATTATTAATTAATTTAAAATAAATTACTTCCCACCCTTTACCCCATAAACCCCATTCAACCCACACCTAAAAAAATCACACAATTACCATAATTAATTATCAATTAATTAGTTAATATAAATTAACAACTAATTATTAATTAATGTAAACATAAATTACTTCCCACCCTTTACCCCTATAAACCCCACAACCCGCACCTAAAATTAATTACACAATTTCCATTATTAATTTTCAATCAATTAATTAATATAAATTAACAACTAATTATTAATTAATGAAAGATAAATTACTTCCCACCCTTTAGCCCTATAAACCCCACAACCTGCACCTAAAAAAATTACACAATTACCAAGTAATTAATTAATATTAATTAACAGCCAATTAATAATTAATTGCAAATAAATTACTTCTCACAATTAACACTATAAAATCAAAATTAAATAAATAAAAAATAATCATTAATTTATTATAATTAAATTACTTCCCACCCTATTCCCCTATAAACCTAAAACCCATTACGGAACTAAAAAACGCAAAATTTCATTAAAATAAAATTGATAACTACTAAAAATTTAACACATATATTGAAAAACATAAACAATACTTATACAAAAAACATACATCACATACATTTAAAATATAGACTAAAATACATAGCACTAATTTAAAAAATCGATATTGTAAACAACTATATTTTTGCAAACAATATTAATGACTTCTATATTTTAAAAACGATATTTCTTACTTTAAATTCGGTATTCTTGACCACAATATTCTTGCTGTCGATATTTCTGAATCACGATATTTCCAACTCGATATTTGTGTAAGTGGACATTTCCAACGCGATATTCTGTCTCAACATCCATTGCCACTGCCGTCTATGCTAATGACAGTACCTACACAACTACTGCTAACCAGCACACTACAAGTGTGACAATTCAGCCTATTCCAGGCCTACCCAAAGCTATAAAAATAGCTTGGGCGGCAGGTATTAGTTGTTTTTTATGCGTAATGAATTACTAAACAATTGCTGTTCTGCTCAACTCTAATTTATACAAACAGCGCCGCCATGTGGCAGCTGTTATAAGTGCCAGTGTCAACAATCAAATGCCGGAGCCCACACTTAAGTGACCGGAAACCACCGGCTGAAATTGAGCATTGGCTCAATCCCATATGGGATATTCAGGACAATCTTAACCGGCACATGGTCGGACAGGTTGCGGGGGAGGTGTGAAATATCCGCTGGTCATAGGGCCACATCCTTGGACACGAACGAGTTGTCAATGCGAGTCAAAACAGCATGTGGTGCAGAGTAAAAAGTGTAGGTGGAAGCGGCACTAATGCACGACCGCCACATGGCGATCAGTTGCAAGATGTCTACTATGTCAGAAAGGTGCATAGGGCAAGGGGTATGCCACTAACATTGGAGCCCATGGAGTCCAACGTGGGACTGTAAGCCATATTCAAGTTGCCCCCCTAAGATGACCAGATCTGCTTCAATATGCCCCATAAGTGCTTGTGGAAAAAGGAAGGAGCGTCCAGGTTGAGAGCATAAATGTTAACCAAAAGAAGAGATTTCCCTGCCAGGACGCCAAAGACGAGTGCATGCCTCCCCTCTCTGTCGATAAAGGTAGCGCAGTGAGTAAAGGGGATACTTTTATGGATGATCAAGGTACAAACTCCCCAGGAGTATGAGCTGCAGTAAGATAAATAATGGTTGTGCCCCCATGTGGAGGCGTAGGTGCATGAGTCCCTGGGAGATAGATGGGTCATCTGAAGGAAAGCCAGTTTAACACCATGCCGGGTCAAATATGAAACCACTTGTTTGCCTTTCCTAGGGTTATTAAGACCTCAAATGTTCCATGACATGCAGGTCAGTTCTGTTATTAGAAGCTCTCTTTAGGTCGGGATCCCATCAGGCAAGGGGGAAGCACAGAGCATGTGCAAAAAGTTGCTCAAGGGTGACATGTGTGAGGAAAATGATATCTAAACAGTAACAAAAAACAAAACACAATCAAAAACACCTATCCCCTCACCCACACCAGAGTCAAGGAACATCTGGCGAATCCCAAACCAACAGAAAAACATTCCAAGGAAAATCAGGAAATTAAGGAGGTATACACCATAGACAGTTGGCAACATTGTGGGGGTCGGTGCCCTCATGAACAATAATATGGAGATAAGAGTAATAGTTGGTTAATGAGAACAAAATGCCAAGAAGTCATGGTGAATATATGGGAAAGCAATGAGCAATGGGTTATACTGGGTCAGCTCCGCTGCAAGGGACACAGTTCAATACTGTGAGCTGGACCGTGCAGTCCCTGTGCCATGCTGCTTACAAAATGTGACTGCTTCAGCCAGCATGGCAAAAGTACAATATTGGCCGCTGACCACAACAAGCAGTCGGGCTGAGTAGAGCATGCTGTATTCGAGTCCCTGTTTCCGAAGGGTTTTCTTGACATCAGAGAAATTGTGCCTCACTTACTGCACGGCAACGGTATGATCAGGATACAGGGAGATGGTAGAGCCCTGATGCTGAAAAAGGTCAATTTTCGCTTGCCAGGCGCAGCGCCATATCACTATCCCTGTGGTTAAGTAAGTGGGCTATGAGTGGGCGAGGAGGTGCTCCTGGCTGAGGTCTTGAGCCAAGGGACCTGTTGGCTCTCTCCACAATAAATGTGTTGGTAAAGTCTTGCCTGGTAAAGAGGTCTGTAAGGAGGCATTCTATGAAGGTGTCGGGACGGCCCATGTTCGTAGATTCCGGGACCCACATGATTCTTAGGTTATTGCAACAGGACCGTGCATCAAGGTCCTTGTTCTTGGCAACTGTCAACTTAAGCTGTTCCTAAATCTTTTCCAGGCGTTTTGTTGCATTATTAGCCCCATCCTCGATTTCTGATATTCGCCACTCTTTGCCGTCGAGCGTGACCTCATGTAGGTCCAAGCGTTCACCGATGCAATCCAGCCGATTGGTAAGGATGTCAAACTGGGCATCGATGCACTTGAACCCAGCCCTGAACTCCGCCATGACGACCGCAGCCTCATCAAAGGGCATGGACATTGAGTCCTCAGGCGGGACCTCATCGCAGTCAGAAGGAGCATGGTTTTGTTGCGCTCTCCTAGGCTGCTCAAAAGAGAGTTTCTTTTGCTTGAGGTCACCTTGCCCCATGTCATATGTGGTGTGTGTCCCCGGTGAGGCGCTTGCGAGGGGCAAGCGTGTATGATGTATAGCCAGGCCACTAGTTACAAGGGAAGATGCACAGAGTGACGATGAGAAGTTGGTCTCGGGGTCCTGGCGTGATGTGCTTGCAGCAAAGGGGTGCAAGTAGAATGTGCGACATGTCACCTCTCATGAGGGGGCCCACTGTGAGGAAGAGTGGGATTGCAGCAGTGCTGGAGGCCTGTAGGAGCATAGGTCCCAGTCCAGCCAGGGGGCCAAGGGCGCCGGCAGCGGAGGTCAGGCAGGAGGAGAATGGCACCTGGGAAGCAGACTGGGTTAAAGGCACAGAGACCTGTAGGGCTAAGCGAGGTTGCATTGCGGCCCTAGACGCATCAATGTAGGATAAGGGTACTGCCAATCTGCAAGCAGGAGGGAGGGGCGGCATGCTGAATTCACCGATGGTCTGTCCGTGGCTCCGCAGCGATAACACAAGCCGATGTGAGTGCTGCACCGCTCAAAAGAACTTCTGGGGAGTCGGGAAGAGACCGTCCAGGCAAATCGAGTGGGCGGATGTTAGGACTGTCCGAGCCTGCATGCCCCGGGCGTCAGCGGCAGGCCCTGCCCATATCGGAGGAGTCTCATGCGATACGCATGCGGCGTGCTGATGAGCGTGGGTGTTGGTAGTCGGTTTTCGGCAGGGCAGGCAAACAACCCAGCGGGGTTCAGTAACTCCCGGTCCTCAGGCTCACCACGGAGGGGGTGATGTAAAAGAAAAAAGTACGTTCTCGCGGCTCTCCTGCACATTGTCACAGGCTCTCCCCTCCGGAGCCGGAACAGGAGACAGCCAGGCTCCCTCCCCTAAGCCAATCACAAAGCTGCAATGCAGCGTTGTGATTGGTCTGAGCGCCGTTGATCGGTGCTCAGCCAGGGAATGGGGGACTGGACATGTTCTCCACACAGGCTGTAATGCAGCCTGCATGAAGAACATGCGAAGTGCGCATGACTGTTTTGGACGGCTCCCGAGGGCCGGCCAAACAGTCATTGCGAGCTTGCAGTGGGCAAACCACTCCTCCTCTGCTCTGATAGCAGAGCAGCCCTGCCCGCCCCACAAAGCTGCGCAGCAGGAACAAATAGAATGATAATAACCTCGAGTTATTATCATTGTATTTGTTCTTTCTTTCACTGCTTTGCAGCAGTGGGGCCACGCTCCTCCACCTTAGCGGAGGAGCCGCCACTGGTGACCACGCCTCCGCTATAGAATATTAAAAACGACACCTATTGCCAATGACACACTTTTCATAATCACCACATGTAATGAACATTCAGCAAAAATCAACATTTCGCATAAAAACGTATTTTTGTATTTCATGAATGTGCCTATCAATCACTCAGAACCCCTAACATCCAGGGCTCTTACTCTCTAGGCTTTAGCCCACGCAGGCCCTGGGAGCTCCTGAAACTGACACCTATCATCTCCTAGGCCCCACTAATTCTTGGCCCTGAGAGACTCCGGTCTCTGTCTTCTCCCTGCTTATGAAGTGACATCCTAGCTTCTCCACTGAACAACAGAATACTTCATGGGGTGCCCCTGCCCTTCTGGGTCACCAGGACAATGGTATCAAATATGCAAATTTTTGAAGACCTCGAAGACCTTGAGGGCTGCTTCTTCACCTTAGACTGTTTTGTTTACCAGGTCTTTGATGCAATTGTAGCCTAGTCATGGTTATTTTTTTTTTCTCTTTATGATTATTGTAGCATCCACCATGGCGGGTCTTTCTCCTGCCTGCACGGAGGCCCTTGCCCTTCTGGTCACCTATGTTCTCTGACAAAAGACCATGCAGTAGATTCCTTGTTCTGTGCAGTGCCTCTGCTTCGCTGCACTGCACTATATGTATATATTTATACTACAGGTTACTGTTTAGGTGCTTTTATTGCAAAGAATGATGTGGTATAATCACATGTTTTACAGGGAACCATGACATATGAAAATTATTTCACTTTTTCTTGTGAAATGTGGATTTTATCAACATAATGACTGCCCCCAAAACTCTCTGCAGAGCTTTACCATTGTCAGGGCTGCAAGGATTGTACACCGTGGAATGGAATGTGGATAGTTTATCTAACTAATGTGGCAAAAATACAAAATATGCACCCCATTGTCTGACAATGTTTTAATCATTTAAGCTAAAAACAACAGTTTTACGAAACTTGCAATTTATGTGGCAAATGTGTTAAATTCATAATTATACAGTAAACCGTCCAACCACAGAATCACATAAATCCATTGGCCTTCACCACAGTCCATTGTTTTATCAACACTTCAGTCATAAAAGGTAAAACACCTTAAATATTCTAATTCCAACCAGTGCCCAGTGTTATCTGCACTTTGAAGAAAACATATTTTTCATTCTAATTACCCCAAAGTAAACTAATAATATAAAAAATACATATATAGCATGTATAATATGGTACTATGTTGCCATCTTGGACATTGGTGACATTTGTAAACAACTTGAGTGTCATTTTAATCATCATTCACGATGCCACCGAACCCCTCAATGGCAATATGCATGTTTTCAAAAGTAAATATCTATCTATCTATCTGTCTATCTATCTCTATCTATAAATATGTAATTACTTTTAGCTTTTCCAATTTTAGGTTAAAACCGATTATAACTGATAAACACCACAAAGGGGATATTTGCATTTCAATAAAACTGAAAAACATTGGATTTTGCTGCGCTTTTTACTCTTTTGGAGCCCTGTAGAGTAAAATTAGTAGAACTGAACTCTCTACCTCGTGGCTTGTTTTGGTGAAGAATGTTCTTTCTATAACCAAACAGGACAACAGTAATTCACTTAATTTGGCCTTTTAGCCACCCACAATGTGCCTGGAGCCCTAGCACCTCCTGCAGATCCTGTGATCAGAAGTATTTTTTTTATTACGTTTAAGCAGAGGGGGGTCAAGGTGTGCTCCCCCTCTCCTTATATGCACTTTCATTTTTATTTTCAGGACTAAGGAACCGCGTTCCCAGGTCCTGTAATGGAATCTGCAAAACGTTTTCTGGTGTTTCTGCCAGTGAATCAGATCCTCATCCTAATATATAATTAGGGTTCCAGATGTTCAGTTAAAACTGATTATAACCGCTAAAACTCCACAAAGAAAAATAACACTTTCTAAAGAATGCTCTTGCTATGATCAACCCAGCCCTTGCTAAAGCCCTTGTGACCATCCACAAGGCTCCTGGAACCCCAGAACCTCCTGCAGTTCTCTTCATCAGAAATATATTTTTTTCTTTTTAAGTACGGGAGCGGGGAGGTCAATGTGTGCTCACCCTCCCCCTTATATGCACTCTCATTTTTATTTTTATTTTCAGGACTAGGTGACCGAGTCTCAAAGTTCTGATATGGTGGCCGCAACATTTTCTTCTGGTTTTACGGCCAGTGAATCAGATCCTTATATATGATTAGGGTTGCCTGTTTTCAGTTAAAACTGGTTATAAATGCTAAAACACCCCCAAAGAAACAGCACTATATGGTAAAGAATGCCCCTACTATGACCAACCCGGGCCGTGGCAAGCCAGTTAATATGCCCTGGTGGCCATCCACAGGGTGCCTGATCCCCGAGGACTTTCACCCATTTTGGGAGTATGGCCCGCCTCAGGTGGTTTCAGCTCACTGTATATTACTGTGTAATGGCTAGCAGGTTCACAGATGAAAACTGGTGTCAGGATTGTAGCAACAAATATTAATGTCCATATGGATGCCTCCAGAATTAATGTCCTCCCATAAAGTGCTGTACCATAAACTTGTATTGTTAACTTTTACAATATGATGGTCTGAAAAGCATGCCCATAGAAGTTGCATCCGCTCATATACAACCCCAGTATCACTAAATTCAACTTTCATTTCTACTGCTTACATGTCAAGATGAAGCATGGAACTTATGGAGCCAAAACAAGGCTTCACACTTGACAATATCACCTGCACAATCCACTGCAACCACATTTAGTGGAATATATTGAGCTGTGCTCATTCATTCCCCAACACAAAATATACAAAAGAACAGTGCACGCTGCGCAGAAAATTAAGGTGCTTTGTGCAACACTCACACTTGCCCAGCAGGAGCACAGTCCCCACACTGCTTTCAAATAAACATAGGCGCACATGCTTGGTAAAAATCAATTCTTAAAATGCCTTGCGCTGGCTTTCAAATTTACACAAAATACCAAAGGCATGGACCAACAATGTAAATTAAACTTCATTCATCGTATGAACTGTACAGACAAATTACATAATGCATCCTGCGTGTCACGAAATGTCTTTACTACATCAGCTGCTTCTTCATACAGCAGCACGTTTCTTAGCAGGCGTCTCCTCTATGATCAGAGAGCTCAGGATTCGGCCCAGAAAAGAGAAGTAATAATGCATGTATTAGCTCATTCCTATCTGGGTATCTCAAAACAAAGAACGGGGCAGCGTTTAGGAGGAGGAGAGAGGAAGTGAGAACAAGAAAGAGAGAAGCAGAATCAGAGAGAAAGAGGGAAGAAAGAGAGAGGTAGTGTGGCATAGGGTGCGAGACCGAGAAAGCGAGAGATGTTGAAAGAAAGAGTTTAAATGGAGAGAAGGAGAAAATAGAAAGTGAGAGATGAAATAGGAGCCAGAAAGAAACAGATGACAGCGCTTGAAAGAGAAACAAAGAGTGAGAGGTCGCAAGAGATGGAAGGAGGGAGAAATATGAAGTAAATAGCAAGATGGAAGGAGAATGAGGGAACGCAAGAGAATCCACATGACAATTTTTGCTGAGTCAGCAAAAATTGTCATAGTCGGCTCTTGTTTTGGCTCTTAGAGCCAAGCCTGACCTCTCTCTCGAATCTTCTCTGGCTTGCCCACCTCCACTGAAGTCCATGCCATTGTTTTCCTCGTGGATTGGAGACCTATACGTACTTCCAGCCCAAAAGGCAATAAATGAATGAGCATGAAGTCTCAGTTCATCTCCCTGGGTGGTAGGCGCCCTGTGAAGCTTCAAGTGAGGAGGGGGGCTTCAGGCCCCATCTGTCTCAAACCCGTGCATACACGAGCATCAAAACCAAGAGCCAAACATCATCTTTTTCTCACGTCTGAGCTGCATCGCACGTTTGATGGCGACCCAGCAGTGTCTGGCTGCGGGGTCCTTGAAGCACTTTGCGCTCATCCTGGGCACTAGACTCCTGCTTTGCGCTTAATGTGCTTACAATTTATTTACAGATCCGGCCGACTGATTTCCAGCAATTAATAGCCAAATAAATCTATGACTGTTCATCGTTTTCTCCCCTTTTGTAACATCCAGGATTTAGGCTAGAACTGTTAGCAGATTCTCCAGTTTGCCCGAAGATTTGCTGAAAAATTATTATAGGCACCTCCGCATTACCAAAGCATCAAGCAAAGCTACGTGTATTTTCCATTTTATATATCCGCAGAGTCGGAGATAAATTCACCCAGAAGAGAGACAGTGATGTTTACAGACTCCGAGGTTGAGCGAGACAGGAGTCTGTCATTTAGAGCCTCGTGTCACAGAGTGTAATTATATAATGCTAGTCTCATGCACCGCGGAAGATATGACTAATTGTGAATAAATAGTATAATAATTATATTCGGCGGGTATTAACAATAATGCACGACTTTGTTTGATTGCAGCTTCGAGCAGTTTTGCATCAATTACTGTAACGAGAAGCTGCAGCAGCTGTTCATCGAGCTGATCTTGCAGCAGGAGCAGGAAGAGTACCAGCGGGAGGGCATCGAGTGGCAGCACGTGAGTACCTCATCAGATATAACGGGCATCTCGCTCTCCTCGTGGCAGCACGCGAGCACTTCCTTGTGTGGCAGCACGTGAGTACCTCATCAGATTGAAAGGGAATCTCTCCTCGTGGCAGCACGCGAGCACTTCCTTGTGTGGCAGCACGTGAGTACCTCATCAGATAGAACGGGAATCTCTCCTCGTGGCAGCACGCGGGCACTTCCTTGTGTGGCAGCACGTGAGTACTGTAGAGAGCCATCCGGGCTCTCTCCTACAATGTAGCTATTCGCATACGCGCACGCACCTCTCGGGGCGGGCTCGTCCCGAGAGTATAAATAAACGGCGGAAGACCGCTCGGGGTCTTCGCGCCAACAGCGAGTGTTACCAGGTGTCTGTGTCATATTTACCGTGTGTCCCCGCTGCGGCCTAGAGCCTTCGGGTGACACATCACACTGGCGACGAGGCCGGTTGGACCGGCACGCGTGCACGCTTCCAGTCGCAGCGGCCGCTGCACTCGCCCTACCTGCGGTGGCGTTTTTCTGCCTGATTCAGCGCGGCGCCCGCCCACGCGTCTCCTGGCCCAAAGGGAGCGCGTTCAGCTGGCGGCGCCCGTGCGGAGGCAAGGCGTCGGTGTCGACTGTTCCTGCATGCGCCCGCCCACGCGTCTCCCCAGTCAGAGGGAGCGCGTTCAGCCGGCGGCGCAGAGGCAGCGTGGGGGAAGGTGAGTGCGGCCCTCCGCGCTACTGTGGGACAGGCCACGCCCCTCGACACTCCCCGGCAGTGTTCTCCGGCCCAAGACACGTGCGCCACTGCCTGGAGAGGCGATAGACGGCCCAGCGCGTCGGGGGACAATAAAAAAAAAAAAAAAAAAAAAAAAAAGGGGGAAGAGACATTTCCCTAATGGTTATGGACAACCATTTAATGCTACTGATTTAAGGTGGCCCAGGACAGGAGAAGAGTCCAGAATAAGGCGCAAGAGGCCCCAGCCTGCTACTTCACCGGGCCACAGCGAATACCCTGCCCCTAGCACGTGGCCAAGAACCAAGAGAGGGGGAGGATGAGCAATACCCAGTCGGCCGGCGCGACGGCTGGCGCCCAAGCGCAGGACACAGACCAGGCCGCGCTGCACCCCAGGAGTCACCACACCGCCATCGCACCTTTGCCGCCGTTCAGCGAGGCGTCGGACCCAGCGACGGCCGCACCACGATGGAAGGCGTGGGTAGGAAGGCTGAACCTATACTTTAAAGGGACCAGGGAGACAGATGGAACAGTCAAGAGGTCGCTCCTCATTTACTACGGCGGGCCCGAAATTTACGACCTTTTCGAAACACTCCCAAACAAAGGGGAAGAAGATGACTACGAAGCGGCGGTGAGGGCGCTAGATAGGCACTTCGATCCGCAGCTGAATCCAGACTTTGAAAAATTCAAATTCCGGAGAGCCGCACAGACAGATTCAGAATCTGTGGACATGTTCTATTCCAGGCTGCGCAAGCTGGCCAGCACGTGTGCATTCACAGCTCCGCAAGGGGAGATCAGAGACCAGATCATCCTGGGCTGTCGCTCGAAGCTCCTGCGAAAACTCATCCTGCGACAACCAGGAATCTCACTGGATGAGATCCTGGTGTTAGCCCGCTCGCACGAATTGTCAGATGTCCGGGCAGAAGCAATGGAGGCGGCCCTCCATACGCCCGTGTCGGCTCCAAGTGCCCCAAGATACCCGGTTATCAAGGAGGAAAGAGTGGACGCGATACAGAGGAGACCAGCCCAGGCCCGGCAAGCGCAACCGATGCCACGAGGAGGCAAATGTGGATACTGTGGAGACGAACATGCCACTACAGCGGTCTGTGGGGCGAAAGGAAAACGTGCTCCCGATGTGGGAGGCTGAACCACTACGCGAGGGCTTGCAGGGGTGGACGGTTCCGACAGGGCCCGGCAAGGTCAAGGAACATGTCTCAGCGAATACAACAGGTGTCCCTAGAGGACTCGCCCCCGCGTCACGACGCCAGGCAAGTGTGGGACGAGGAAGAAGATGACGTATTTGTGGTGTCCTATGTCAGTAGAACAGACAGGCGACGGAGACCTCCCCCGATGTGCTCGGTGACGGTGGAGGGCACGGACGTGCAGGCCCTGATTGACACGGGTGCCTCGGTTAACGTCATGGACGCGGAACAATACGACTGCCTGTCACCAAGGCCCGCACTGGAGCCGACAACAGCGAGAATCTACGTATATGGGGGAACCGATCCGCTCCCGCTGAAGGGGGTCATCCAGGCCAGTGTCAGTAGTGGCACGTACACCACGAACACCCGGTTCCACATAACGGAGGGAAGAAAGGGGACCCTGCTCAGTTGCCACACTGCAGAGGATCTAGGACTGGTATTCTTCGCGCACCAAATACATGAGTCGCATGCTGAGACCATACTGAAAGACTTCCCCGCCCTCTTCACAGGCCTGGGGAAACTGAAAGGGAAGAAGTTCCGGCTACATATCGACCAGACAGTGAGGCCGGTGGCCCTCCGACATCGGAGAGTGCCGTTTAATATGAGGCCGCAAGTCGAAGAGGAACTGAGAAAACTGGAAGAACTGGACGTGATCGAAAAGTCTCGGGTCCCACCCCGTGGGTATCGCCGCTGGTGGTGGCCCCAAAGCCCAAACAACCGGGGGCCATACGTCTCTGCGTGGACATGCGCTTACCCAACGTGGCAGTGAAGAGGGAAAGGCACATAACCCCAACGATGGACGACATTGTGGCCGACCTCAATGGGGCCAAATGGTTCTCCAAATTGGACCTCAACGCTGGGTATCATCAGCTGGAGTTGGAACCGGAGAGCCGGTACATTACCACGTTTTCCACCCACGTTGGTCTGCGACGATACAAGAGACTAAGCTTCGGGATATCCTCAGCAGCTGAGGTTTTTCAGAACGCGGTGAGAGAGGTGTTGTCAGGACTGTCAGGGGTAATCAACCTGAGTGACGATATCCTTGTCTTCTCGAGCACGCTGGAAGACCACCACAAGCACCTCCGAGCCACGTTGAAAAGGTTAGAAGACTCAGGCCTGACGCTACACAAGGCGAAGTGTTCCTTCTATCAGGACACCGTGGAGTTCTTTGGCTACATATTCACGAGAGAGGGGCTCCGGGTGGATCCGAAGAAGGCGACGGCAATCCGGGTAGCCAGCACGCCGAAAAACCCAACGGAAGTGAGAAGTTTCCTGGGCATGGCGACGTATTGTGGGCGTTTCATCCCGAACCTCGCAACGTTGTCAGAGCCGCTTCGGGTTTTGACGAAACAAGGGCAACCATGGGAATGGTCGAGTGTGGCGAACAAGGCCTTCAATGACATCAAGGAAAGGCTGCAAGATAAAACAATCATGGCGTATTTCCATCCAAGGAGCCGCACAGAACTAGTTGTGGACGCTAGCCCCACAGGTCTAGGAGCGGTACTCCTACAGGAACAGGATCCGGAAGTGTGGAAACCGGTGGCCTATGCCAGCAAGGCCCTCACGGATACTGAAACCCGGTATGCCCAGATCGAGAGGGAGGCTCTCGCCATTAAGTGGGCGTGCAAACATTTTCATCTGTACCTGTGTGGACAGGATTTTCAAGTAGTGACGGATCACAAGCCCCTGATTCCGCTGTTCGCTGGCTCGTCACGGCTGGCACCCCCGAGGATTGAGCGATGGGCCGTGCAATTACAGGCATATCAGTTTAAGGTCGTGTACCGACCCGGAGCCCACAACCCCGCTGACTACCTGTCCCGTCACCCGGACCCTGCATCGCCCAGGAAGCAGGCCAGTGAAGAAATGAGCACGGAAGAATTCGTGAGGATGGTTTCTCAGCAGGCATGCCCGAAGGCCATGACCCTGGAAGAGGTCGGGCAGGCCACGGTGGGGGACGGAACACTATCAAGGGTGAAGGAAGCGCTCGCAAAGAACATGTGGGTTCGCTTCATGGATGGAAGTCGCCTGTTACGCCCGGAGGTTAGACATGACCGACAGCAGCTCTGGAGAGTGCGGCACGAGTTAAGCGTGGGAGAACATGGTGTTATCCTAAGGGGACATTTGGTCGTGATACCGGAGGACCTGCAACAACACGTTCTCGAGCTCGCCCACGTTGGACATCAGGGCATGGCCAAGACGAAAGCGCGTTTGCGCCAAAAGGTGTGGTTCGCGGCCATGGATGCGAAGGTGGATGAAATGGTCCGAAGCTGCCATGAATGCACGATCACAGGGAGAGACCCCCGCCGGCGCCGGTGATCACCGAGGACCCGGTCACTGTTCCATGGACCCATGTCAGTCTCGACTTTGGAAGTTTCCCAGATGGCCGCCAGATGCTGGTTCTAGTCGACACGTTCTCGAAATTCCCAGTGGTAGAAATTGTGGAGTCAACCGCGTTTTCCCACGTGAGAAGAGCGTTGGACCGGACCTTTGCCATGTTCGGGCTGCCGGAGGAACTGAGGTCGGATAACGGGCCCCCATTTCAGGGCAGGGAGTTTCAGGAATATCTGAAGAACAAGGAAATCCGTCACCGGAAGATCACTCCGCTCTGGCCCCAAGCCAACGGGGAGGTGGAGCGGCTGATGAGGACGCTCAACAGGGCCCTGCGAATATCTGTGGAACAAGAGAGAGATGCGGAAGCAGCGTTGGACCAATTCCTCGGAGTGTATCGATCAACGCCGCACAGTACCACCCGGTGTGCGCCCTCCCACCTGATGTTTCAGAGACCACCGAGGGACAGCATACCCGTTGACCCGACATGGACTCCACCGAGGCGAGACGACGAGGCCGTCCAAGCCCGCCGAGAAACTACAAACCGAAAAGCCAGCGAAGTCCGGGGGCTCATGATTCCAACATCCAAGTCGGAGACAAGGTGGTAGTCAAAGATCGACACCCTGGGTGGAAGTTTCGAACTCCGTTCGAGCCCGAAACATGGACTGTCACCGGAAGGCAAGGAACGATGGTGACAGCCCGCAAAGGACACAGCCAAGTCACCCGAAATGTGTCGTGTTTCAAACGAGTGATCAGGGGTGGTCGATGTGGTGGAGATGGTGATGATGAGGCTGAGAATCCCGGCGGGCCCTCCCCGGCATCTTCTGAAGTCAGTGACCACATCCCAGAAAGAGAGCTCTCGGGGACCCGAGAAGTTGTCACCCAACCAGGTTTGGCCATGTCGGAACACCATGGTGGCTCACCAGGGGGTGCCGTGGAGACTGCCGGAAACGAGGCCGTGGCCCGGAGTCAGCGATACCACCTCAGGGCTAACCCGGTGCCGAGCCAAAAGTTCAAGGACTTTTGTGTCTATCCCCATGAACGGTAATGACTTTGGTGACGTCAACCAAAAGAAGGAAGGGATGTAGAGAGCCATCCGGGCTCTCTCCTACAATGTAGCTATTCGCATACGCGCACGCACCTCTCGGGGCGGGCTCGTCCCGAGAGTATAAATAAACGGCGGAAGACCGCTCGGGGTCTTCGCGCCAACAGCGAGTGTTACCAGGTGTCTGTGTCATATTTACCGTGTGTCCCCGCTGCGGCCTAGAGCCTTCGGGTGACACATCACAAGTACCTCGTCACAAGGCAAGATTGAACGGGAATCTCTCCTCGTGGCAGCACGCGAGCACTTCCTTGTGTGGCAGCACGTGAGTACCACGTCAGATAGAGCGGGCAGCGGCATCTCTCCTCGTGGCAGCACGTGAGTAACTCGTCACAAGGCAAGATAGAACGGGCATCTCTCCTTGTGGCAGCACGCGAGCACTTCCTTGTGTAGCAGCACGTGAGTAACTCGTCACAAGGCAAGATAGAACGGGCATCTCTCCTTGTGGCAGCACGCAAGCACTTCCTTGTTTGACCAGATGTAATGGGCATCAGTGTAGCAGAATATGAGTACCATTTGCAAGGCAGGATACAACGCAATGTTCTTCAAACTTTTTAATGCCTCCCCTCCCCTCATATAAAAAAAAAATCCCTCCAGCCCCCAGAATTAGAAACATGTTTCTCACTATTATTCTACTAAATTGACAGCTCTGAGCATATAGAACAAGTCACATTTCAGTTTCAGGTGATCTCCTTTGATAATTCTAAGCATGAATAGTCCCTCCCATGTGCGATGATCCTGGAGCACTTTTTCCAAAGCTACATCTTGTGTAACATCTTCACCTTACTTCGGAAAGGCCGGGTAAATACATGTGACACAAATGCATAAAAGGCTATATTACCAATTCAATTCAATTACTTTAAAAGCTGGAAAAAATACATAACTTTATGAAATGGCACTTGAAAGAAAGATAAGTGACATTTTGAAACATCCTTCATGTGAGAAGTTGGCCTGTCATATGCTGTCCACTAATTATAGTGGGCACCTTGCACCAGTCCAAACAACCCCTTATTGGAGATAGGTTAAAGACAACCTTTATTGAAAGCTATCCTAGTGGTAGCTATGGAGAGCAGCCTTCAGGCTAAGTCTTGAAGGAATGTAAAGCAGCTTGTTTTACCAGTCTATAATCTCTTGAGTGACCAAATGAAAGAGGACCACACCAGGTATATATTCGAAATATATGTATTTATTACTAAACACACCCCTCTAGTCTCTTTATGAGGCTAGAGTTCGAAGTACATACGTTACGAGTTAGTTATCTACAGTAATAGCACAAATACACGTTTGAGCCCCAGGGGCGTACCAAACCATATATCAATAAAGTGGTATAAGAACCACGACTGAGCTAGACACAAGGCCTAGAGCCTGTAGAAGTGCTTGGACCACAAGGAACCACCCAAGGCAGTGACACAGGGGACCCACGGGGACGCGTGCAGTGTATGAACACAACCGCGAACCACCGTTAACTTCTATGGGGAAAGTCGCGATTAGAATTTAAAAGAAAAGGGACACTTAGAGGAGGACTTGGAGCAAACCCTTTGAGAACTAGGCTGTTCTAGTGTCAATACCCACGGGAGCACCGGAGTACTCGAGTTACCTCACCCAGGGAAGCCGGGTGCATCGGTGTCTTTCGGGGTCGGGTTTCGTCGTCGCTTTCAATGGCGATCTGCTGCAAAGTGCTGCTGGCGACCAAGTCGAAAGTGTTCGGGTGGATCCAAAGGTGGATCGAAGATCTGAAGAACCTGAAAGCAGAGGGGACAGAGTCTGGGTCACTTGCCAGTGACCAGGAAGGCGATGAGCAGATGCCCACCGATGTCGAGTGCTTCAGGTAGGTTGACGGTCGTCTTGACTCTTCAGCCACGAGGTCCAGGAGGCGTCGATGACAACCAGGAGCTGGATTCGAGCTGTCCCACGACGTCTGTCGATTGCAGGGGTGTCGGCGACCGGATTGGACCCAACAAGCCTTGGCAACGGCAAGTCTCGTGGAAATCGAAGAAGGACGATGTTGCAGACCAGCAAGGTCTGGGGGACTCACCCAGCGAGGATAAGTCAGGGCACACCTGGAGCAACCAGGGAGCCCAAGCAGAAAAAGATTGGCCTTCGGGAGGGCCTACTAGCCAACGGACTAGCGACCGCGAAGGAGCCTCGAGACGGTGCACGTGGAGCTGGCTCACAGGACACTCGTGGAGTGGAGGCCAGTGATCTTCGGTGCAGTTGGTGCTGGAGGCTGGGGCTACTCGGAGCCCAAAGCACGACTTCGTGGGAGACCCAGAAGAGGATGCACTTGCAAATGCAATCGGTGTCCAGGGGTCACGGTTCTACGTTACCCACGACAGCTACGGGCCTCAGCTTTGCTGGGGACTCAGGGCAGCCTCGGGGAAGTCTGGAAATCCACCTCTGGTGATGCAAAGACTTCGGCGTCCGACGGGAGCTTCGGCGATGCAGACCGGACAATTGCTTCTTTGGTGCCTGCCAAGCAGGGGAGTCACTCCTTGACCCCAAGGGAGATTCTTCAGTCCTCTAATCTTAAAGTAGAGCGTCGAAGGTCCAGGATTCTGTATCAGAGTTTCGTCCAGGTAAATCTAAAGTCCTAAGGACTGGGTTCCCCTACTTATACTAAGGTAGGGGTTGGACATACTCTGTGACCCCACCTATGGGAGGGTCAGGGCAGAGGGGTGGTTACACCCTTTCCCTTTGTCCAGTTTCACGCCAGAGCAGGGGCTGGAAGCCCCTCAGCCGGTTTGAACTGGGGTATGCACAGGGACACCAAGTGTGCCCCCAGTGCAGGACTTCAAAGCACCAGAGAGTGCTCCCGCCCAGCCCCAATACACACTATCCTGTCTGGGGAGGTGGTCACACCTCCCTGGGACAGGAAACCTATTGTCCAGGCCTCCCTGCCGGAGTTTCGGTCAGCAGCAGGAGGCCAGACTCGTGTCTGTGGCAGCGGCATCCATTTTGTGATGCCAGGGCTTGGAAAGTCAGTACCGGGCATACCGGTGTGTACATGTCTTTCCCTCTAGAAGGGTGGAATGCTACCCCCGCCGCCAGAACTGGCGGGGGGTAGTATTCCAAGATGTTTGACACCAAACACGACATGTTTCCGTGCAGCCATCCCAAAGTTAGCATTTAACGCGAGGTTATAATGCGCTTAAGAGTATATGGTCAGACTGCACTACAAACAGCATCAGAGAAGGGTCTCCGAACGCTGCAGAGGGGCCCAGCTCATGCAGGGGCACCCTCTCACATAGGAACCACGCACTCTGCCTTCAGGATTGATAAGGCCTGCCATAGGAGTGACTTATAGGTTTAAATGTGTGTATGTATGTAGTGATATAGGTAGCCTATATCACAGTAAGAGGTGCATGCACCACCTTACCCAGGCTGCAGTAGCAGACCTGTGGTGTCCTTTTGGCTGGCCTTCCAGGGGTGGCACAATACATGCTGCAGCCCCTGGTAGGCCTCTGAGGTACCTATGCCCTGGGTACATAGTATACCATATACTAGGGACTTATAAGGGCACTCAGATTCCAATCAGAGATGTGCCTAGGGCACATGGAAACCATTTTAGAGAGGAAGCAGCTAGGCTGGGGTTCTGATTAGCAGGGCCCCAGCCAGACTAAGGTCGAAAAACAGTGAAGCATCAGCAAAAAGTGGGGGTACCCATGTGAAGCACCTACACTTCACAAACCCTTTTTATTTTATTTTAAAGTGAATGAAAGGGAAGGACAGATCAATGTAGCTCTGTAGACTGCAGCTATGTCAAGGTGCGCCTTTAAGGGCAACTAGACCTCCAGTGTCACATCATGCCCTTTAAGTGACAGCTACTTCAGGTTTTTTTTCCATCTCCCACTGTGAGGATCTTGGAGCACTGAGCTCTGCGTTATTAAGGCTTTTTCTCTTTACAAAAACGTTTCAGAACCAATTAGAATTGGTTCACTCTATATCCTTTAGTATTGAGAGTAGTTTATTTTTGACAGAAAAAAAGATATTTTTTCTCAAAAATTGCATTTCTTTTGGAGAAATGTACAAAACGTGGCAAACAAATGGATCTGCATCTTCTACCTGCCAGAATCTATCTCAGAACCACAGATGATATCATCACTGCAGCTCCTTCTACAGGCGCACTTTGTGAGAGCATGCAAAGCTACATCTACGCGGCCAAGAAGAAAGGCAAAAGCAGCAGGAATCCCCTTTTGGTGAAAGATCTGAGGGATGAGGAGTGGTTGTTCCCTCTACCAGTGCTCCTGTCTCACTTTGTGAGGATTTGTCACCAGGGACATGATGGAGTCCTGCACCAAACTGTTTTTTCTTTTTTATTTTCATAAAGAAAATCCCAGTTTACACATCGACCTCACCTAACACGGTCGAAGACGCACAGGCCTTCATAAAAGATATCTAAATGCCCACACTTACATCAGAAGAGGTCCAGATGCTTGAAATAGACCTCATAACAGACGAACTATTGCTAGCTATTGGAGCAATACAATCTGGGAATGCATTAGGGCCCAATGGTATACCTATAGAACTCTATAAGCAAATGGCCACCATTATTACGCCGCATCTATTGAGTATGTATGAGGCCAGCCTAGAAGCAGGAGAACTCCCTAGGGACCAACGCACGGCGACTATAGTGGCTATACATAAACCCGGCAAGCCAGCTGACGAATGTACATCATACCGGCCTATATCCCTACTAAATGCAAAGGTCTAAGATCCTCGCTAAAGAACTCGCAGCTAGACTGACGCCCCATCTCCCTACATTAATACATCCAGATCAATCAGGGTTCATGCCGGGAAGGAACACTGCCCTAAATCTACGCCGACTACATAGTGTCATGGCTCGTACGCCCACAATCCAAGAACCAGCAGCCCTACTGCATGGCCTTCGACATGGTCGAATGGCCCTTTCTGTTTGCGGTCCTTAAGCATATGGGTTTCGGCCCCAAATTTTGTGCCTGGATTCAATTGCTCTACACAAAACCCCTAGCGCACGTGGCGGTAAATGGCCATGTCTCGGCAGACTTCCCTTTAGGACGCGGCACGCGTCAGGGCTGCCCCCTATCACCGCTCCTATTCGCCCTTATACTAGAGCCCCTGGCAGCCTGGATACGGAGAGACCCAGTCATCCGAGGATTCAGATGGGCGGAGGGCTGGGAAGACTGCATATCCCTATATGCGGACAATGTGCTTCTTTATATGGCATCCCCTGGACGTTCCATTAACCGCCTTCTCGATATCTTTGAAAGCTACGGCAAATATTCGGGGTACACCATCAATTGGACAAAATCAATCCTCTACGTTTTACAGGGCCCCCCGCCGCGACTTCCCAAAGGGTGCAATCTCCAACTCACAGAAAAGGGCTTCAAATACCTGGGAATTTATATCACACCACTACCAGGGGAATTTATGGACAAAAACCTTCAGCCCCCTTTGAAGAGACTCCGCCAAGATGTAAAACATTGGCAATCCCTACCGCTAACACTACTCGGCAGGGCCGCACTTTTGAAAATGATGGCGCTCCCTAGGTTCCTTTATGCCCTGCAAAATTCCCCGTTCCTGGTCCCCGCTAGCTACTTTAGAGCGATCGAGGCGGAGGTGACCAATCTGCTGTGGGAAGGGAAACCGGTCCGCATAGCCATGCGTAAATTGATGAGGGGATGGTACGATGGAGGCATCGCCCTCCCAAATATACAAACCTACTATTGGGCGTCGCAACTGACCGTCATCAATCAATGGCTTCATGTTCCACAAACTGACCCAGCATTTAGTGCAGACAGACACAGCTTGGGAGAAGGAGGAATGATGAGGGCGCTCTACACCACGAAGCGTAACCCATTACTACTAGGCCCTACAGCGCACATAAAGAAAATCCCTAAGTGAGATTTTCTTTTTGAAAATAAAAAATAAATGGCTCCCATCACTATGGGGGTACTCTCCCATGGCGAGGGGAGCATTTAGCAGTTTTTAATACCCCTTACTGCCAGGGTTTTCCTGGTGGTGACGGGCAGTGAAATTGACCTCTAATTCCACCCATCTAAATTATGAGGGCAGAATTACAGGTCTGCCTCCGAAGGCCCTTACTCTGCAGGACAGTCGGAGGGGATTAATCAAGGCAGAGAAGGAGTAGTCTCTGCCATAATTAATCTAAGGTTTGCCTGCTTTTAAATTTGGCGGGCTGACTTTTATCATGGCGGTATGTTTACTCCGTCGCTGTTGCAATGGAGTATGCCTACGGCCAACATATACATCGGGCCCTTAGTCTTCCCCTACTTAGACGATTGGCTGACCAAGACTTCAACATATCGGCAAGTGTGCGGTCACTACCAGTTTGCGGTTGCCACCCTCAACTGAATTGGGCCTGCATGTCAATTACAAAAAACAGTTTAAATCTCAGTACAATCCCTTCATTATCTCACAGCTATTTTTGGAGACTGCAAAAACAAAAGTGTTTCCTTTGGAAGAGAGGCGATTATCTATCCTTCAGAAATGACACTGTCTGAAGAAAGCATCCCATCCAACAGCGTGGCAAATGTCACCTTTTCAAGGTTCATTGGCATTCTGCATCTTCCTAATACTAAATGCGTGCCTGAATATGAGACCCTTGCATCAATGTCTGAAGGTTTAGTGGAACCAGTTCTCAGGCAAATGGGAAGACAAATTAACTCTAACAACACATGCAGAGGAACCACTTAGTTGGTGGTGTCTCCCAGATAATCTGCAGTGTGGAAAGAGCTTTTATAAAGACATCACAATGCAAACTGTAGTAATGGATGTCTTTTGCGATTGGGGTTTCCCTCAAATAGACCTCTTCACAAATGAACAAAACAAGATATGCCCAAACTTCACCTCAATGTCTTACCAACCATGAACATTGGGGAATGCCCCATTGAACAAATGCAAACAAAGCATTACCCAATTGACCAAAAGCCCATTCAACCAAAGGCTACTGCTGCTTTACTGAGATTTAGCCCCGTTTCTTAGATTCACAAGGTAGCAACATGAAGATCTGCTGACACTTTTACAAGACGTTTGTGTATTGATTCAGATTCTAGAGCAGGTGCCAAAGTAGAGCACACCTTCTTGAGAATTCTCTTTGCCGAGGTCTATTTTATTTTTCTCTTCCTTCGCGACTTATGGGATGAGCTTGCTATTCTATTCAGTGCCTATGGTTATCAATGGAGATGCCATGAAGGAGAAGGGATGGTTTCTTACTTTTAAACCTAATTCTCCTCCAGGGAAATCTCCATTGAAATCACAAGCACCTCCCCTATCTCCCGATGGAAGAGATTAAATTAGACTTATACTTAAGTTTTACTTACAGCGTTAAAAAGAACTGAGGTAACTGCCCCCTACAGGGTATGATGAGACACTGGAGGTCAAGATGCCCTTAAAAACACAATTACTATTTTCACTCTAACATAGCTGAAGCCTACAGAGCTTCATTGTCCTGTTCTTCCCTTTCATTCATTTTAAAATAAAATAAAAAGGGTTTGTGGAGGATGTTTTTAAAATATCATTTTTCCTCCTTTCTAGTGACATTTCTGTACTTTTTATATTTTTCCCAGCTTTTAAAGTAAGGTAATAGCCTTGGAAATAAGCCTTTTCCAGGCAGTAAAAATATGCATTTGCATCACATGTCCTTCCAAGCCTTTCGAAGTAAGGTGAAGATGTTACACAATATGCAACTTTGGAAAACGGGCTCTGGGATCCCCAAAGGTAGGCGGGGCTATTCAGTGCTTATGATTCCACTGGAGATTCCACCTGAAGGAGTACTAGGATTGAAGGTAAGAAACAATTTCTTATCAGATAGCAGCATGTGAGTTTTTCATTGTATCGTAGCATGTGACCAGTGAATAGCTTATTGTATGGCAGCATGTGACCAGTGAGGACCTCTGTTGGGATGAAAATGTCACCCGGATGACTCAGTAGAGCGTGCACCCCTGCCCTGAGTTTCTCTCACAGCACATCTCTGTAGGTCTTTGATTTGCTTGTCTTATTGCAGCATGTGGGGGCTGAGGGCCTTCTCTGCAATGACAGGAGATCCACAGCAAGGCATTGCCATCCGGGGACACAAGCAAAATCTACCACTTTTTTCTAAACGCTACTACTGTCATCTCACCAGACTGAGAGGAACTGGCAGTGGATGCAGCAACTGATTATAGTAGAAGAAGCAGGACTTTTTTCCTGTTGCCTTCAGTTAGACAGTTGCCTACCAGCCTCTACTAGTTTAAACATTCTACCATTTCCATTCAGCCGGGTCCTTTACTCCAACCATCCTGGATATGAATAGCACACATGTATTTACTCTTTGTGTATGAGGCAGAGTGGTCTTAGAGTATGTGCATTGTGCTTTACTGTGCATAAGCAGCAATCCATTTTGGAACTCCTGTATGGGTGGATTACAAGATGGAGGTTGTTAACAAGCTTACCAGATCTCGATGTGACGTGGTTGAAAACCAGGGACCATCCCTAGGCTCTTTGATGTGAGATAGGCTCTTATCTATGACGGGTGGGAGACAGGAGACCCTTCTGAAGTACAGGGCAGCCTCTGCCTCTTTACTGCTTTATTCTTCCCCTAGAGATGTGTTGCAGAAAGTTTTGTTTAGCAGCCAGGTTGAAAATACCCTGCCCCTTTTGTGCCATTGTTTTGATTCCCTGATTGGGAACATCAACCTCCACCCCCTTGCTGCCAGACCCTTGATCAAACAGTTTATGGCTGAATAGTTCCTTGTATGTTAATCCCCTGAGATTATAGAAGCCCCCAAGCAGAGCTCTGCAAGCCACATGTTCTGCTAGCCAGATATAAATATTAAGCAGGTAAAACTGTTTTCTCAGAAAAGGCTATGGAAAGCAATGTGGAGGAGAAAATCTTATTGAATTCCAGGGTTGGTGTCCTTAACAGTCAGCTGCCTTGCCAGGTTGGTGACAAACTCCAAATCCAACTAGAGGTTCTGCTTGCAGGATACATTAAAAAGGAGCCTCTTTGGTGAACTAAGAGGGCAGTACTGGAGGTATCCCAATGGAGTACACTGACTAACAGAAAGAAAAATCTACAACCCATTGTCCTGGAGAAGAGTAGCTATGTATGATGGCCTACCAAGCTGTACCACATCTAGAGCTAAATAGGGGGCAGGGGAGAATTGTACTGCCCAGCTGGTAAGCCCCAACAGGTAAGCCGTCATTGACCCTTAACATTTATGTGCCTGCTAATTGCCCAATCCAGACATTGGAATCTTCCTTGGGACCAATAGGGCCTCAGTGCCCCGTTTGGTCTCTCCCCTCCGTTTTACCTAAAAGAATATTTTTGAGGTGTCCAAGTATCGAACCACTTTAACCCCATAAGCTAAGAGGAACTAGATCTCGTGGCTGCAGGGACTTCGTTAACTGAAACTTGTCTAGGAGCACTCCAAAAAGTCCCTCCTGCACTGCAGCCAAGAATTATGAACTGTGGCAGTTCGCCCTTTCATTTGAGACCATCAAGCATTCACTGCCATAGGACCTGGGTATCCAGGCGTGGGAGCACTTGGTGACAACTGAAAGGGCCAGGCCCATAAGTTCTAGACCTGTTCTAGAGTCACAACCTTATGGTTCTTTTTCACAGCATGAAAATGTAAAGGGGAGAAAAGTCGTTAGGGAAACAATCAATTAGCCAATAATCCTCCTTGATACCTAATAACCCACGGACAACTACTTAAGGTTAGTTAGATTTATTACAAAGCCAAAAATAACTGGACATAAAGACACCTCAACACAAGGGTATAGAAATACAAATGAAATAGCATGAAGCCAAATCTATGCATCCAGTTTAGACGGTGCAGCATAAGCAACACAATTAGTTCAAGAAGTAAAATACAGAAAATCAGGAAGCATGAGTCCAAGTTTCCCTGCATCGAGTGTTGATGAGTGAAAAGCATTAAATCTTCCTACTCTAGCACTAAGGTGACATCCCTACTTAAGCATTTTCAAACGGATGGGTCAAAGGTGTCAGCGCGTGGAGCATAAAGCTACCAAAGACAGAGCTCATTCTAGAATGCTCTCTCTCCGAAAGCAAGAAAGAAGTGGCGCACTGTCCCTAATTCCAATAATCAGGTATCCACAGGTAGCACTCCCATGGTGCAATTCAAGTCACGCCATCCACTCTGGGTACAGTCTTGAAGGTATTTTTGCACGATGTCGACGGTGTACCTTCCTCAATGCAATTTGTCCTTGGTTTTCAGGCCTTCTTCTGTGTGAAACGCAAAGGCCTTCCTTTATCAACTCAAGCCTCATGATTGTAACTTCTTCTCTCCTTGCCAAGCTAGTAAAACAAAAGCATTATTCTATCTAGCAAGAGCGCTTCTCCACCTGCAACACAAAACATGAGAAAGAATAGATTCCACAGCACACATGAAATTCAAACTGCTAATTCTAAAGCAAGAGTTTTCAGGGACTTGCATTTCAGGCCTACGAAATTCAGCCAACATAAGGAAACATCATATAAGCTTTATGAATTTACATAACATTAATGCAATTTCAACTAATATGTTTGCCTATGTATGAAATGACATAATAAACATATTTAATACACAAATAATTGTCAGTTGCACAACACGGATTCTTCACGTTAGCGTTTTCTGCTCGTTACATTCATTTTCTACGTTGATTCTCCATGCTACTTGTCAATGGCCTAAAATACATTACGTATCCATGTTAACAAATTTCACAACTTCACGTTAATACAGAAAATAACTATATGGTTGTGCAATCTACACATGATTATAATACACCCCTACAAATGAAATTAGGTTTCCACTCTATCACAACTGTAGCCCTCAATAGATTTCCCCCCATTGCACCCTTAAGTGGGGCCAAACAGTCCGCCCTCACTTCCCAAGGATTGCATGGCTTTGTGGGTGGTTTCTTCAGCTGCATTTTGGATAGTGGGCTGTTTGGACCAGTGAGACCCTGGATGACCGTCATGGGGCAGTGCGGAGAGAGCTCCATCCCAGGATGCCTCATGTCCTGCCCGGGCTTTAGCTTCCCTAGTGAAGGTCAGCCAGTCACTCCTGTTCCCTTTAACCGATCCTCCTGCCGGTTTCTCCCAAAGTGTGAGCACAGCTGAGTGTGCAGGTTCAAAGAGTGTGCAAAGCCCCGATAACTGAAAAGTCACATTTTGAGAGATTTGTGGGCAAATACAGAAAACAATTCTAGAATCAATGTGAGTCTCTGAAGGAACTGAGCACTTGCAGGTTTATTTTTAACAAAATATTGATAAATGCACTGGCATTTCCCTCATGGAACAGTACACTAAAAAGATAACTTCAACTGGCATAATGCTCTGCATTGATGCTAGAAGAAAGACTGTGCACTGGAGCATGATACAGTAAAAACTACACGGCAGCCCACTCATTCTCAATGCTTTGAATCCTGAGCATTTGCTCTTCTTGAAGAAGCTGAAAACAGCAAACACATGTGAAGAGGGGACTGTGCATTCACAATGGCATATTCACTGATAGCATGGGAAAAAGCATTAAAAGTTTCTAAAATTCAAGATCTCACAAGAGCGCGGCCATTTTTTGGGGAAAATGTTTATATTTATATGTACAGACTCGAACATCACTGTAAATAATTGACAAAATTACCAGGGTATACTGGCCGTAGGGGACTTGCGAACAGTGGACTTTTTTCCAAGTGGCGTGAATATGGAGCTTCAACCCCGAAACGAGTATTGATGGAGCTGCATAATTTTCTCATCGGCGACTACATCATAGGCTGTTTCAGAGAATAGACATCCCAGAGGTCTGTGCCAGTTCTCTGAAATATTAGAATATTTCATAATGTTCTTTTCTGTGTCTGGCTTGGTGAGTTAAGACACATGTGCCAAGGTCTAATCAAATGAAGTCTGGCAGAACGAAGCATGCTGAGAGGGATGTGCGGGTCCAAGCACTGAAGGTTAGTATGTGTCATGAAGGCCCTCTTTCAGAACAAATCACCTTCTTGGCTGGATGGATTTTAAGACACAGAAGAAGGTATCATTGAAGATGGTGCAATATGCAAAACTACTGCCACATGATCTTCTCACACTTAAGATGATGTATGGGACAAGCACGCCCGCAACCCTGTACCCTTCGGTTTAGCCCACTTGACAACCTTGCCCAGCTGGATGTAGGCGACAACTCAACCAGTGACAGTGACAGCCATGATGACTCTTCGTTTCATTGTTACACCTGAATCAAGAAAACCATGGAAGAGGAGCCGTGGTTGACTCCCCTAGGGCAGTAGTGATGCAGATACAGCAGAGCCCATTTGTAGATGCAACACAACAGATTCTTGATATAATGTCCACAGAAGCAACGCCAAAAGAAGGTCCATAGGAAAAATTAAAGATGGACTAAAGAAAACCTTGTTGAAGCTCAAAAAAGAGTGGCTACTTTTGGTGGCTAGGAAGAAGGGGCATTGTAGAAAGATGTGACCGTGCCATTCATTTTTGGGTTTGTCCAGTAATTTCTATTTTGAACAACTGCCACCTCAGCTCTTAATACTCTGCATTGGCTGCCCATACAGAAAATAATTTTATTTAAGATCTTGACAATCACCTTTAAAGCCTTTAGAGACTCTGAACCCAAATACCTGGCAGCTAAATTCACTCTTTAAATCACGGCTAGGACTCTCAGATCCTCCACAGCCTCCCTCCTTTAGATTCAAAACCAAAGGAGGGAAGTCCCTTGCGGTCTTAGGAACCAAAGCATAGAATCTCATGCCCACACATCTAAGGGTGATAGAATCAGAGACCCTATTCAGAAAATCACTGAAAACCTGGATATTCGAGGTCACGAATGCATTCTGCTCCTCTCTTGTATAAACAGGATCATTTCTCATACCTACTCATTCACCTTTGCCTATTCCGCATAGTGCCAGGATGCTCCCTCCGGAGTGACAGCTGCGCTTTACAAATATTTAAATCAAATCAAATTAGGTTTTTCTATTTTACATAAATTTTACATAAATTGTATAGGTACATCAAGTGCTACATGGCAGCAAGGTAAGAGGGGAGGGACAAATCCCCCAGGGAGTGTAAGTCAGGTTACAATAAATTGTGCTCATTGATATGAATGGAAATACATAGCAGCGCAGAGTATTGTGCGGTCACATTCATAAATCGTTTGGTGAGTAAAGGAGTATATATCTCCATTGAGGTGAACAAGAACAGTAACAACAGTGATAACCGTGGCAAATGTGGTCCCAGTGAGTAATGAATGTGTGTGGGAACATCTAGTATGTGCATGCAGAGGTGGTGCTCGGAGCGGTCAATCACCACATGGTAGGTGATGGGGCAAGGGGGGCTGGGGAAGAGGAGGGGATGATTGTAATGTAGGAGGGGTCCTAAATGGAAGTGCATCTGAAAGCCTGTATTGGTACAGAAGGATATATTAATTCAAGGCGGCCATTTTTTATGCAGTCCCTGAAGGAGAGGTCAGCCGCTTCCCATAACGATTGGGTTTCTCCAGTAAAAATGCTTGTAAAATAGCAAGCAAGGCTGCCCGCAACATATGAAAGTGGATAAAGTAGTGACAGTGATGGAAAAGGTGAAGCTCCAACATGAGCAGATAAAGCTGAATGTATGGAGACAGAAGTGCTTCTTTTGGGGTGATGCCCCAGTAGCAGGAGTTCTGGGGCAAGGAATACCAGCTTAAAATGCATTGCATAATTCAACTGCACCATGAGTACAGAGTTTGGGGGAAAGTAAAATCTCATATCGTGGACAGGTAAAGGTGCTTCTGTCGCTCTTTTGAAGTTTGTAATGAGATGTTTGGTATAAGTAAAAATAAAGAAATGAAAAAGAATATATAACGAAGAAAGAAAATAAAAAAGTTAGGAGGCAGAGCCAACAGTGAGCGGAATCACAGCACTTCTTCTATCTCTTTAGGCCAGCGTTGCCCACTCGACTGTTGGTGCAGTCTAGGAGCGGTGTTGACTCACCGGGCACATCTGGCGAGCAGCAGAAGTGGAGGAGATAGGTTTGAGCCTTTTGTTACTGATGGAGCCCCCATGAATACAATGAAAGAAGTGGCATGAAAATGGTCCTCGTGGCTCTGGGAGAAGAACGATTTCAGTAGTTTCCGGGCATGTTGCATGGGTAAACACTCTCTTGCTAAGATTGTGGTATTTTATTCGCTTGACTCGTCCAGTATACAAGTTAAATGCGCGTCCTTTCAAGGGCTGCATTTGGACAGGCTAAGGTTTACCTGTTCATGGGCTCGGTCCCGGATTTCCTCTCGTCTGTTTAGGGCATGGCGTCTGGCACAAACTACAATAAAAACCAAGCAAAGTACTATTCCTGCTATTTTAGTTCATGGCCAGGAGTGACACTTTCAGGCTACCAATTGTATTGTTCTTATCTCAAGTTTCCTATGAAGGCTTATTATGGACTTCCCATGCAAGGCACAAGAGCTCTTCTGGGTCACGAAAGGAAGTGCTAGCACAGAAGACTATTGAAGACAAGTATTTCTGATGGATACATCTACCTGCAGATTCCTCACCTGTAAACTAATCCCGGATGTCAGACGATCCTGAGACTTCAAAGCTCCTAAGACGCCAAGAGAAGGCAATGGCTTCATATCAACACCGGAAGTGGCGTTGGATGACATCACCAAAGCCACATAGTGCCCGCTGTGGTGCAACACCATCAGTTTCCCTTTTCCCATGTCTTCAATGAGGATCTGGAGCTTGATCTCTTTGAGAAATTGTGAGTTTTCCTCATAGCCCAAATTCTTGTAGTGCAGTCATGTCTTCACTGAAACGTTCAGGCCTCAAGCCCTGTAGGGATTGTGAGGGGCAGATATCTATTACGGACCCCCATTTGATTTGCCCTTGGTACCTTGGGTCGGACCATGACTCCCAAGACCTATGACTCATGCCTTAGTATGCACTCTATGGTGATCAAGGAGCGACAGGCCAAGCTGTTTAGCCCATGATGACAAGCTCAGCCATCACCGCGCAAGGCCATGCTCAAGGTCACCTTCCTCGCATTCCTCCATTAGGAAATGAAAGCACAAGACAAGAAGCACAGGGAAACATGGGAAAGGTAAGTCACCCAACATTCTCCGTCTCCTACAGTATTTTCATCCTATGAACTGGAGCACCCACAGCCCCAAGTGGCACCGCTCCGATGCCGCAGCCAGATCTGACTTCTGAAACACCCAGCCATCTCCATAGTGCTGCATCCAACAGATCTGGATTTTTTAGTGTCAGCTCCAGTATACCTGGATTTTCCGGGGCCTGCTCCATTATACCTGGTGTTCCTGGCACTGGGTACGCAACCGACGGTGTCCCTCAACCCAATGTTTAATATTTTTGCCCTGGCCACAGCTTAATCTGATGTGCCGTTGGTCACTGCGAGGCTGTACAGCATGCCGATGTTTATGCCCTTAACTCCAACACCGACACTGTTTGGCACCATACCCTTGGATCCTGCCCTGTTCCCACTTCCTTTAATCTGGTGTAGAGGTATATTACTACGCCTCAAGCACTGGAGCTGTGGCTGACCCCCCTCAGGAGCCGCTGACACTATCATCCCCACCTCTTCCGGGTCACCTCCCTGGTATGGAGCCCTTGCCTCTGCACAGGTCCAGAAGAGAGGCTCAGAGGCTTCTGGAAGAAGTTGAGTACAAACAGAGGATCTATGAGCTTTTTGGATCAGAGTCGATCCCCTCAATCTTTATGTCTAAGGGGACTCTCCTAATGGGCAGCAATCACATGAGCTGGCAGGCCTATCCTCGGCTAGCGATCTGGATACTTCTCCAGACATGGATATGGAGATTCCTGCAGAGCTCCCAGAGGTGCTGTCCTTACATTCATGGTGAAGAAGGCGACAGAGGTCTTGAATTTACAACTTCCCTTGGTGGACGTCAAAAACAACCTCATCAAAGAGGTCCTCTTTCCTTCAGCATCATCTTCAGAACCCCTGCTTTCTTTTAATGATGCCTGATTGGATGCTGTAATGGCGGCTTGGGAGAACCCCACCTCAGCATCAGCGGTGAACTGGTTCATGGCAAGGCACTAACGTCCTGCCCCCGGAGACAATGCCTTCCTGTCAACGCATCCAACTCCAGAACTTTTTGTTATCTAGTCTTCCTGCTTCTTGAGAAAGGTAGCTGGACTTCCCCGTCAGTTTCCTCACATAGAGATCTAAACATTTGGAGGCTTGGGCAAAAAGATGTTGTTAGACTTGGCATCTTTTGGCGTGTTTCCCCTGACTTTTTGCTTTCTGACCTCCCGGTTTTGACTCTGTTTTTGCTGGTGTAATGATTCTGCGCACTTTCCTCACTGCGGTCCAGTGGGAAAGTGCAAGTGCTCCTGTATGAAATGTGTTATGGATTAGTGTTTCCATGATTGGCCCATTTGGTTTATCTATCAGTCCCTTGTAAAGTGCACTGCGAGTGCCAGGGCCTATAGACCAAATGCTGTTGGTGGGCTGCAGCACTGGATTGTGCCACCCACGCAAACAGCCCGTAAAGTGTAACTCGGGCCTGCCAACGCAGAGCCCGTGCGCAGCCTGGGGCTGCCATGTCGACTTGGCAAGTGCACACACTTGCCAGTCCCTAAACCTTCCCTTTGCTGCATGTCAGTCACCCCTAAGGTAGGCCCAAGGTACCCCTGTGGGCAGGGTGCGTTGTACGCGAAAGGTAGGACATGCCCGGGTGTGTGCGACATGTCCTGATAGTGAATTACAGCCTAGTTCGTTTTTCACTATTGCAAGGCTACCTGTTCCCCCTAGGCCAGAACGGGCGGTTTTGATTATTACAGTATATAATCCTAACTGACCCCGGGAACATGGTAGAAATTCGAGTTTAGTATGCCTGAACTCAGAATGATAAAATACAGCTTTTAGTAAAGTTGGTTTTAACATTCTGTGTTTGAAAATACCACTTTTAGAAAGTGGGTATTTTCTTGTCTAACCATCCAAGCCTGCCTCTGCGGGGTTGTGTATTCCTTGTCTGGAGTGTGAGTGACAGGGGCTGGGGGATGCCAGGAGACAGGGTGAGTCAGCGCAGGGCTGAATAGCCAGATCGACCTGTAGATGGGTGGGAGGGGTCGCACCTGGGCCCTGAATAGGACAGTGCCTTCCCTCCACAATGCTGGCTCCACCTCCTGTGGTGCGTCTGATGTCCCTGGCCTGCTCACTGAAAGAAGGGACGGAGACTTGTCAACAAAGTGCTCCAGAACTGGTTTGGACTAGGCAAAGGCCTCTCTGCCTTCAGAGAACAAAGGAATTTGGGATATAAATATTGGGGCCCTGACCCCATGAATTTAGATCTCGCTGGAATCAAGGAACCTGCCAAGACGAAGAGCTGGAAGAGCTGCCAGGAGGAGTACTGCCCCGTTGCTGTGTTGTTGCTTTGTTGGGTTGGCCTGCAGTTGCTGCTTCTGTCTTGGGCAGTGAAAGGACTGGACTGAACTTTCTTCAAACTTGTGCTGAGTATCTCCAAGGGCCAGGAACCGAGCTGGCCTCCTGTTAAGAAGTCTCAGGGACTGCAAAGACTTCACAAACCTCTGGGTACCGCTTCTGGAACGCTGTTTCAGTCGCCACAGAGGAGGGAACTGCAACCGACTCCGTCAACCGAATCCATCCCTGGCCGGTGACCTGTTTGCACCGCAGACCGCATCGCCCCGCTTCGCATCGCAACCCTGGTCTCACCGTGGCGGCGTCCGACGCCGCCAACATCGAGCCGCTGCTTGCACCGTGACCTGTGGGCACCGCAGTTCGCATCGCATCGCTTCACTGGGCCAGCCGGACCAGACCGACACTGTCGCTGTAACTGGCTCAAGAGTCGTGACCGCATCGCATTTGGGGCACCGCTCGCACGTCTGCGACGCACCGCTCCGACTCGCACCGCTGTCCGACGCCAGCTCCCGCACTCCGGCTAGGTCGCCTGCATCGCAACCTGTCAGCACCGCATCGAGCATCGTCTCGCCCTGCATCGCACGCCTTGGACTCACCGACTCCGTCTGCACGACGCTCATCGAGCCGCTGCCTGCACCGCATCGAGGGACACCGCACCTTGCATCGCTCCGTCTTGCACCGCAACCGCGACGAACGCCGACCGGCTCGTACACTCCGTACCAGCCACAACGAGAAAGGTACTGTAACCGAGTCTGTTCATGACTCTGCTGGCCCGTATCGACGCGGTCGGCTGGAACTGTTAGACTCTGGGGTTTTCAGCATCACGGTAGGCTCGGACGGAGCTACCGACTCGTATCGAACTTTGCTTTTGTGCTATTCCTGCAAAGAAGAAGTTACCGTATCAAGCATTCATTCGTAAAGTATAGTATTGTGGATTTTTGTCGTAATTGGTCTTGTCTTGAGTATATAAAATATTGGTTATTTTTCTAAACTGGTGTGGTGTCCGTTTGTAGTGCTTACACTGTATTACTGTTGGTTATGTGCAAATGCTTTACACACTGCCTCTGAATTAAGCCTGACTGCTCGTGCCAAGCTACCACGAGGGTGAGCAGGGGTTACTTCACGAGTGTAACAACCCTTACCCTGACTAGGAAGAAGGGTCCCTACTTGGACAAAGGTGCAAGCCCTTGCCAACTAGAGATCCCATTTCTAACATTGGTTGTCAGCGGTGAGGATAGGACTTGTGTTTGCACTTGACTTACAGTGATTGGTGTGCACTACTACCATATCGCAGACCATTACGTACCACATACTGGTTCTTTTTCTTTTGGCCTATTTTTGATCTTGCCAGTTTTCAACTCACGACTTTTTGTCATGCCTGAATCAATTGCATCATCCGTTGCATCTCTGGAAGTTATCTTTGAGGAGGACAGGTTGGAATCCTACGCCGTAAAGGAGTTACGAGCGATTTGTAAAAACTTGAAAGTCCAAATTAAAGGCCTCACAAGGAAGGAGGAGCTACAGAAGGCGCTGAGGGCCTGGGTAGCAGCCAGACATGCCAATGGGCAGCCTGGTGATCTCAGTGAGGAGGCGGAGGAGCCTATTTCCAGGGTGGATGTGCTTTTGGGTAGGGGGGAACCCGCCAGGTCAGGCAGCAGCAGTCTGTCCCCAGAGGAGCTGGAGGATAGGCGGGAGGCAAGGCAGTTCGAGCTGCAGAAGCTCAGACTGGAGAGTGAGCGGGAGGAGAAGAGATTGGCCATAAAGGAGAGGAAGATGCTCTTAGAGCATGAGAGAGAACTGAAGGAGCTAGAACTTAGGAGTAAGTCAGGCTCAGATGGTGGCAGCAATTCGTCCAGAAAGGCAGACAGGATTGTGCACATTCCCAAGAACGTAGGCAAGGAGTTCAAGAAGGGGGATGACATACAAAGGTGGTTTCAGGGTTATGAGGCAGCCATACACATGAATGGGGTCCCTGAGGAGAATTGGGGAGCAGGATTGTGGCCACTTTTCCCTGAAGAAGCAAGGGATGCTCTGATAGCTTTGGGTAAGGGGTATCACCTCACCTATGCTGACATGAAGGATGCCCTTCTCACGAAGTATGGTCTTACCCCTGAAAAGTACAGGGATCAGTTCAGGTCCAGTAAGAAGTCTGATGCCAACACTTGGTTGGAATGTGTGGATGTGTTCTGCAGGTCTCTGGATGGTTGGGTGAAGGGCAGTAGTGTAACAGATTTTCAGGGGCTCTACAACTTGATTGCATGGGAGCACTTGTCTAGTCTATGTTTTGCAGATCTGCGCCAGCACCTAGTTGATAGTAAGCTAACTGACCCCAGGAAGCTTGCTATGGAAGCGGACCGCTGGGTGAGTACCAGGGTCCACAAGAAAGCGTTTGGGGGAGACTCAGCCAAAGGTGTGCAGGGTCCCCAGCAGAAAGGTGGGGGGACAAGGGTAAAGCACAGGAGTTCTCTAAAGGGCCCCAAACTAGTACCCAGGGTAAAGGTTCCCAGCCCCCGGTGATAAGAAGAAAGGGGTCTCTACAGGGAAGCCTGTTGAGACCGGCCCCCGCAAGTGTTATGCATGTGACCAGGTAGGTCACTTTAGGGGGACCCCAAGTGCCCGAAGGGGACACAGCCGCCCACCGGTGGACAGTCCAAAGTGTTGGCTAGTGTAGCGCTTGGGGAGGAGGGGTGCCCACAGGAGGGTGGGGATCCCGCAGAAATGACCCTTGTCTCACTAGGGGACAGTGAGATGGTCCCAGGAAACCAGGTGCCCCCTAACACAAAGAAATATAGCACCTGGGTGACCATTAATGGGAACAGGGTAGAGGCTCTCAGAGATACTGGAGCCAGTGTGACCTCAGTCCGGTGTCACCTGGTGTCTGAGAAGCAAGTAGTCCCAGGAGCATTCCACCAAGTAGTTGCTGTCGACAACTCTGAGCGCCAGTGTATGGTGGCGCAGGTTCCCTTTGAATGGGGGGGTCTCAGGTCCCTTGAGGGTGGTTGTGAGCCCTACCATGCCTGTAGATTGTCTGCTAGGAAACGACCTGGAGCAGTCCTCATGGAAGGAGGTTGAGCTCAGGTCGCACTTGGAGATGCTTGGGTTGCCAGAGTGGGCATGCGTGTCTACTCGGTCAATGGCAGCCAGAAAGGGTGATCAAGAGGACTTGGAGCCTGAAACAGTGGCCCAAGTCCCTGCCAAGAGAAAGGGCAGGGGCGCGGGAAACCGGCCCCCGAAGTTCCCACGGACCGGGAGGAGGCGGACCTCGAGGGGGACGCCCGGTGCCTACAGGGGAGCAAGTAGCCGAACTGGGAGACATCTCTGAGCTGACCCATTGGCAGCAAGAAGGGGGTCCCACCAGGGAGGAGTTCTGCAGGGAGCAGAGCGAGTGCCCTACTCTGGAGGGTCTGCGGCGGCAGGCTGCAGACCAGGCAGCTGGTAATCAGTCCGGGTCACATCTGATCTATTGGGAGAGTGGTCTCCTATACAGTGAGCCTAAGGTTGCTGAGCCTGGGTCAGCCCGTGTGCTGGTGGTACCCCAGCGCTTCAGGACCTTCCTACTGGGTCTGGCTCATGACGTGCCTTTGGCAGGACATTTGGGGCAGGACAAGACCTTTGACAGGCTTGTCACCCACTTCTTTTGGCCCCAAATGCGAAGGCAGTCAGATGCACAGTGTAGGTCTTGCCAGACTTGCCAGGCAAGTGGTAAGAGTGGGAGGAAGGTCAAAGCTCCTCTCCAACCTTTCCCTGTTGTGGGAACACCCTTTGAAAGGGTAGGGATGGATATTGTGGGGCCACTGGATCCCAAGACAGCCATGGGCAACAGGTACATCCGGGTCTTGGTGGACCATGCCACCCAGGACCCGGAGGCAATCCCTCTCAGGACAACGACGGCGCCAGTGGTGGGCCGGGCGTTAATGGGGATCTTTTCCCGTGTGGGATTCCCCAGAGAGGTGGTTTCCGATAGGGGGACCAATTTCATATCGAAGTATATGACATCCCTGTGGAAGGAGTGTGGTGTAACCTACAAGTTCACCACTCCTTACCACCCACAAGGAAACGGTCTGGTGGAGAGATTCAACCAGACCTTGAAAGGCATGATCAAGGGTCTAACAGAACCCATGAGGCGTAAGTGGGACGTCCTCTTGCCATGCCTACTCTTTGCGTACAGGGAGGTGCCTCAGAAGTCTCTTGGGTACAGCCCCTTTGAGCTCCTGTATGGCCACCCTGTCAGAGGACCTCTGAGTTTGGTAAAGGAAGGCTGGGAGGCAGCTCCCAGGAAAACTCCCAGGATGTATTTAGCTACATGCTGGCCTTTAGAAACCAAACTGCCCGCTTCAGGAAACTCGCTCAGGCGAACCTAGAAGCAAGCCAGGAAGAAATGAAGAGATGGTATGACCAGAACGCCACTCTGGTCGAATTTCAACCTGGGCAGAAAGTGTGGGTTATGGCCCCAGTGGCACCTTGTGCCTTGCAGGACAAGTGGACTGGGCCATATGAGGTAAAGGAGCGCAAAAGTGACGTCACCTACCTGGTGGATTTGCAGGCTCCAAGGAACCCTTTGAGGGTCCTTCACGTGAACCGCCTCAAGCCCCACTTCGAGAGGTCCGAGTGAGTATGCTCTTGGCGACAGATGATGGGGTGGAAGAGGAGAGCGAGCCTCTCCCTGACCTCCTGTCTACCAAGGAGCATGATGGGTCAGTAGAGGGTGTGATCCTCTCCCCTACTCTGACTCAGGAGCAGCAGGGGGACTGTCGCCAGTTGTTGGGACAGTTCGCCCCGCTGTTCTCTCTGACCCCCGGTGTTACTCACTGGTGTACCCATGACGTGGACACCGGTGACAGCCATCCTGTGAAGCACAAGATTTACAGGTTGACTGACCGGGTCAGAGCCAGCATCAAGGAGGAGGTCTCTAAGATGTTGGCGTTAGGGGTGATTGAGCCCTCCCACAGTCCTTGGGCCAGCCCAGTGGTCTTGGTCCCAAAGGCTGCGGCGCCCGGTGCCACTCCAGAACTCCGGTTTTGTGTGGACTACCGTGGGCTCAATGCCGTCACCA
This sequence comes from Calotriton arnoldi, assembly GCA_963921515.1. Lineage (NCBI taxonomy): Eukaryota > Metazoa > Chordata > Amphibia > Caudata > Salamandridae > Calotriton > Calotriton arnoldi. The sequence continues at coordinate 1,732,783 of CAWUFW010003513.1, read as the reverse complement.
GGACTCACGCGCACCCCATCCCCAGAGCTGATGAGCTCATTGATCGGTTGGGAGCTGCCCGGTTCCTCAGCACGTTTGATTTAACGTCTGGGTACTGGCAGATTGCCCTAACCGATGGGGCCAAGGAGAGATCAGCATTCTCAACCCCAGAAGGTCATTACCAATTCCGGGTGATGCCCTTTGGGTTGAAGAATGCCCCTGCCACCTTTCAGAGGTTGGTCAATCAGGTGTTGGCTGGGCTGGAGGATTTCAGTGCCGCCTACCTGGATGACATTGCTGTGTTCAGTTCCAGCTGGGAAGAACATTTACAGCACCTTGAGAAAGTGTTGAGGGCTCTGCAAGGTGCAGGCCTCACGATCAAGGCCAGTAAGTGCCAGATCGGGCAGGGTTCTGTGGTGTACTTAGGGCACCAGGTAGGAAGCGGCCAGGTGGCGCCCCTACAACCCAAGATTGACACCATTCTGGCTTGGGAACCCCCAAGACCCAGACAGAGGTGAGAGCCTTCTTAGGTCTCACCGGCTATTATAGGAGATTTGTTAAGGGCTATGGCACCATCGTTGCCCCCTTAACAGAGCTGACCTCTAAGAGGCAGCCCAGGAAAGTGATCTGGACTGAGTCCTGCCAGAAAGCTTTTGATGCCCTGAAGGCAGCCATGTGCACGGCGCCCGTGCTCAAGGCACCTGACTTCTCCAAAGAATTTGTCGTGCAGACTGACGCTTCAGAGCATGGTGTGGGAGCGGTGCTCTCACAACTGAACGAAGAGGGCCTGGATCAGCCTGTAGTCTTCCTTAGCAGGAGACTACTTCCCAGGGAACAGAGGTGGAGTGCCATAGAAAGGGAAGCTTTTGCTGTGGTCTGGGCACTGAAGAAGTTGAGACCATACCTGTTTGGGACTCACTTCCGGGTTCAGACAGACCACAGGCCCCTCAGATGGTTGATGCAAATGAGGGGTGAGAATCCAAAACTGCTGAGGTGGTCCATCTCCCTACAGGGAATGGACTTTACGGTGGAACACCGTCCTGGTACAGAACACGCCAACGCAGATGGTCTGTCCAGGTTCTTCCGCCTTAGTGAAGAGAACTCCAATGGGGTTGGGTAGTTCTCCCTACTTTCAGCTGGAGGGGACATGTGTTAGACTTGGCATCTTTTGGCGTGTTTCCCCTGACTTTTTGCTTTCTGACCTCCCGGTTTTGACTCTGTTTTTGCTGGTGTAATGATTCTGCGCACTTTCCTCACTGCGGTCCAGTGGGAAAGTGCAAGTGCTCCTGTATGAAATGTGTTATGGATTAGTGTTTCCATGATTGGCCCATTTGGTTTATCTATCAGTCCCTTGTAAAGTGCACTGCGAGTGCCAGGGCCTATAGACCAAATGCTGTTGGTGGGCTGCAGCACTGGATTGTGCCACCCACGCAAACAGCCCGTAAAGTGTAACTCGGGCCTGCCAACGCAGAGCCCGTGCGCAGCCTGGGGCTGCCATGTCGACTTGGCAAGTGCACACACTTGCCAGTCCCTAAACCTTCCCTTTGCTGCATGTCAGTCACCCCTAAGGTAGGCCCAAGGTACCCCTGTGGGCAGGGTGCGTTGTACGCGAAAGGTAGGACATGCCCGGGTGTGTGCGGCATGTCCTGATAGTGAATTACAGCCTAGTTCGTTTTTCACTATTGCAAGGCTACCTGTTCCCCCTAGGCCAGAACGGGCGGTTTTGATTATTACAGTATATAATCCTAACTGACCCCGGGAACATGGTAGAAATTCGAGTTTAGTATGCCTGAACTCAGAATGATAAAATACAGCTTTTAGTAAAGTTGGTTTTAACATTCTGTGTTTGAAAATACCACTTTTAGAAAGTGGGTATTTTCTTGTCTAACCATCCAAGCCTGCCTCTGCGAGGTTGTGTATTCCTTGTCTGGAGTGTGAGTGACAGGGGCTGGGGGATGCCAGGAGACAGGGTGAGTCAGCGCAGGGCTGAATAGCCAGATCGACCTGTAGATGGGTGGGAGGGGTCGCACCTGGGCCCTGAATAGGACAGTGCCTTCCCTCCACAATGCTGGCTCCACCTCCTGTGGTGCGTCTGATGTCCCTGGCCTGCTCACTGAAAGAAGGGACGGAGACTTGTCAACAAAGTGCTCCAGAACTGGTTTGGACTAGGCAAAGGCCTCTCTGCCTTCAGAGAACAAAGGAATTTGGGATATAAATATTGGGGCCCTGACCCCATGAATTTAGATCTCGCTGGAATCAAGGAACCTGCCAAGACGAAGAGCTGGAAGAGCTGCCAGGAGGAGTACTGCCCCGTTGCTGTGTTGTTGCTTTGTTGGGTTGGCCTGCAGTTGCTGCTTCTGTCTTGGGCAGTGAAAGGACTGGACTGAACTTTCTTCAAACTTGTGCTGAGTATCTCCAAGGGCCAGGAACCGAGCTGGCCTCCTGTTAAGAAGTCTCAGGGACTGCAAAGACTTCACAAACCTCTGGGTACCGCTTCTGGAACGCTGTTTCAGTCGCCACAGAGGAGGGAACTGCAACCGACTCCGTCAACCGAATCCATCCCTGGCCGGTGACCTGTTTGCACCGCAGACCGCATCGCCCCGCTTCGCATCGCAACCCTGGTCTCACCGTGGGCGACGTCCGACGCCGCCAACATCGAGCCGCTGCTTGCACCGTGACCTGTGGGCACCGCAGTTCGCATCGCATCGCTTCACTGGGCCAGCCGGACCAGACCGACACTGTCGCTGCAACTGGCTCAAGAGTCGTGACCGCATCGCATTTGGGGCACCGCTCGCACGTCTGCGACGCACCGCTCCGACTCGCACCGCTGTCCGACGCCAGCTCCCGCACTCCGGCTAGGTCGCCTGCATCGCAACCTGTCAGCACCGCATCGAGCATCGTCTCGCCCTGCATCGCACGCCTTGGACTCACCGACTCCGTCTGCACGACGCTCATCGAGCCGCTGCCTGCACCGCATCGAGGGACACCGCACCTTGCATCGCTCCGTCTTGCACCGCAACCGCGACGAACGCCGACCGGCTCGTACACTCCGTACCAGCCACAACGAGAAAGGTACTGTAACCGAGTCTGTTCATGACTCTGCTGGCCCGTATCGACGCGGTCGGCTGGAACTGTTAGACTCTGGGGTTTTCAGCATCACGGTAGGCTCGGACGGAGCTACCGACTCGTACGAACTTTGCTTTTGTGCTATTCCTGCAAAGAAGAAGTTACCGTATCAAGCATTCATTCGTAAAGTATAGTATTGTGGATTTTTGTCGTAATTGGTCTTGTCTTGAGTATATAAAATATTGGTTATTTTTCTAAACTGGTGTGGTGTCCGTTTGTAGTGCTTACACTGTATTACTGTTGGTTATGTGCAAATGCTTTACACACTGCCTCTGAATTAAGCCTGACTGCTCGTGCCAAGCTACCACGAGGGTGAGCAGGGGTTACTTCACGAGTGTAACAACCCTTACCCTGACTAGGAAGAAGGGTCCCTACTTGGACAAAGGTGCAAGCCCTTGCCAACTAGAGATCCCATTTCTAACAGATGTTTTCACCGGTCACCATGGGACTGAAGTCTGCAAATGCCACCTGCCTATTGGTGTGGTACACAAATGTACCTTGAGACATGGCCAGGCTGATTTCTGCACGTCCTGCAGGACATGTAGACACACTTCCAGGACTGTAGCCCTGGGGGACCTCAATTGCAATACATCACAATGCCTGACTTCAGACATTAGGCTTTGCTTTGGACTTCAGGCTAACTTGTTGGACCTTCCCTTTGATAGAGTACTGCTGTTCTGCCTCAAAGCTGACAACCGCGTTGGAGGGTTTTAAAGCGTGCAAGATCACAGCCAGATCTTTGAAACTCCAACAGCCTCATCCTTTAACAGACTACTAGCAGTTTTGAGGCTTTCAGGTCTTCTCAACTGGATTTTCTTTACTACAGCGTCAACTCTTCCAATCTCAGGCTCAACAACTCCAGAATCTTCTAGTTAAACAGTACGTGGGTAGAGCCAGAGGTAAAGGCTGTTGATCCCTCCATCAAGTCTCCTCCTCCTCCCCTGCACTACCAAGAAAGCAGGTCTAGTTTGCTTCTATAAGTTCACATGGAGGCTGTGGTTGGGCTGGTGTCCTCCTTTTTTACTGGCCAGGAAGGCAATTACTTTGGACTAGTGAGTCCTTTTGATAATAGAAAGGAGTTATACCCTACCCTTCCTTCTGGCTCCGCCACCCTGTCTTTCCCTGCCCTCCACCCTGCCAGAAGACCATCTTTATATCCCGCAGCAAGATGTAGCAGTGCTTCTCTTGAAAGGAGCTGTGTAGTTAGTACCAGAGCAGGAAATTGGCCAAGGATGTTATTGCTGATTCTTTTTGTTCCCAAGAAGGATGGCAGTGGTCTCCATCCAATTCTAGATCTCAGGTCCTTGAATTTTTGTCACAGGCCGAAGTTCAAGATGCTGACCTTGACTTAAGTCTAATCAGCGTTGGAAGCTGGAAACGGGATACTGTCTCTTGACCTGCAGGAGGCTTATTTTTACATTCCAATTCTGTGGTCCCACTGGAAGTTCTCTCGGTTTGTGGTAGGTTCTACCTATTACCAATTTGCAGTGCTTCCATTTGACTTGACATCGAAACCTCAGGTCTGCACCAAGTTAATGGCAGTGATTGCTGCCCATCTGAGGAGGTCAGGCATTCCCATCTTTCTGTACCTGGATGACTGGATGCTCAAAGATGCTCCCCGGAGATGGTGAACCGCCATCTACAATCAACAGTCTTGCTACTGTTCAACGTGGGATTTTCGATCAATAGGCCATAATCTCACCTGGAGCCTTTCCAAAGTTTTATGTTCATAGGGTTGGTTCTGGATACTACTCTTCTCCGCACCTTCCCTCCTCCTCAGAGGATCAGCGACATCCAGAAGATGGTTCCATCCTTTCCAGAAGATGCTTGATTCCCAGTCCTGACCATCTTATGCCTGCTAGGTCTGCTAGCTTCCTGCATAATATTGGTCATGCATGCATGTTGGTAGATGAGGGCTCTGCAGTGGTGCTTCCACAGGAATTGGTGCCAACACAGTGGGGGGACCTGTTGGACACAATTGTCTCCCAGAGTGCTGCTGCAGATGTGGCTTGGTGGGGGAACAAGGTGAACCTTCACATCTCTGATTGTGGCCATAGTAATTACGGATGCCTCCACCCTAGGGTGGGTGGTATCATATGGAAGATCTAGACGTCAGGGGCCTCTCATGTTCAGAGAAGCGGGTGCCTTATACCAACCTGCAAGAGCTGCAGGCAATTCAGTTGATGCTTAAGGCCTTCTTCACTTCCATCCAATGTTGGTCTGTCCAAATCTTGATGGAGAATTTGGCTGGGATGTGGTATGTGAGCAAGAAGGAGGGAGTAGGGTCTCAACTCTTCTGTCGAGAGGCATTGAAACTGTGGTATTGGCCACTCAATCAAGGGATTGGTTTGAGAGCAAATCACTTAGCGGGGTCTCTAAACGCCAGAGGCAACAGCCTGAGCCGAGGTTATCTTGCTGATTATGAGTGGTGTCGTCTGCCAGAGGTACTCCAGGATATCTTCGCCAAGTGGGGAACTCCTAGGGTGGACTTGTTTGCCTCCTCAGAAAATACTCAGTACCAGCAGATCTCAGCCCTCCGGTATCCGTTGAGAAGAACCTTGGGGTGTGTGTTTCAGATGAAGTGAAACTTTCAGCTGCACTATGTTTTTCCCCCCATATCCTTGATTCCTAGAGTTCTGAGGAAGAGTCACAAAGACAGGACCCAAGTAATTCTAATTGCCCGACACTTGCCAAGGAGGGTGTGGTATGCAAACCTACGGCACTTTCCCGTATGTCCCTGCCATTCAGTCTGGACCACCTCTGCCAGTTAGGGATAGGTGGGGGAATGGTGCCACGTCTCACTCTCCGAGACCTCCACCTTCATGCTTGGAGATTAAGCAGGGACACTGAAGCTCCTTTCAGCTGCTATCAGAGGAGGTAGACTTAATTTTGTCTGCTCATCGCACCTCCACAAAATCTGTTTACCCTGACAGGTGGAACAGCTTTGTAGCATGGTGCACAGGCAACAATGTGGAACCCTTTGCAAGCCTGGTTTTCACAGGTCTCTCAGTTTGCACTCTCCCTAGCAGAAAGGGGAGTGCCATGAGCACTTTAAAGGGATATTTGGCTGCATTCCTCTGACTCACAGATCAGCCCTCCTTGTTTAAATCCCCCATTGTAATGTGGTTTCACAGAGGGCTGACCAACTTTATCCTCCACCTCCTTTTGTGTTATGTACCAGAAGGGCCTTAACCATGTTTTAATCTTTTTAATGGGGTCATCGTTTGAACCACCTTCACAGTTCTCAGCAATGGTTGTTGACTGTGAAAACAGTTTCTCTAGAGGTGATCTTATCGGCGAGGCGGGACAGTGATGTGCAGGCTCTAAGGGCTCACCTGCCGTTTACTTCCTTTTTCCCTGATGAGTTGGTGTTGCGAACCAGAGCTGTCTTCCTTGCTAAGGTGGTGACCCCTTTCCACTTAGCCAGTGCATCACCATGCCCACCTTTGTTTCCCCCACCCCATCCCATAAAGGATCCTAGGTGGGGATCAGTTTCCACCTGGACTGCACAACAGATATATGATTGGATGACCAGATTTTCACTGTGTACTGCGTTTGCAGGAAATGGAAAGCGGTCCTGAAGCTGACATAGTCCAGATGGATCGTCTTCTGTATCAAGACCCGTTATGCTCTTGCTAAGATGGAACAGCCTGAGAGAATCCCAGCTCATTCAACCAGAGCCAAGTCATCTTCTTCCCTCTTGCCAGGGTTTTTCCATTCACAGAAATTTGCAAGGCAGCTACATTACACACAATGCTAAGCATTACTGCCTGGATTCTGAAGTGCGTAAGAATGACGACTATGCCAGATCCATCATGCAAGACTTCCTCATTCATTGATCCATCTTTTGTACTCTGGGAAACGGTGCTGCTTGTGAATCTGTTCAACAGGTGAGGAGCAGGCAGGTATAAGTATCTATCAGTAGAAAAAGCTATATACCTTTGTTAGCAAACGTTTTGGTGGATACTCATCTGCTTGCAGATTCCTTCACCGATTCTACCATCCTCCCCATCTAATTGATGTTTAATGGGGAAAGATTTAATAAGATCCCAATCTGAGTTTGTTACTCCACTACCTCTTTTCAATATCACTCCATCTAGGGGCCTCGAAGGCTTGGAAAAAAAGGATGGAAACTGACGGTGCATCAGGGTGAGTGGTATTTGGCTTCGGTAACATCATCGGACATCACTTCTGGCTTCAATATGAAGCAAACGCTCCCTACTGGTGTCTAGAAATTTTGAAATTTCTGGATCCAGTGTGACATCTGGAATAGTTCTCAGGTGAGGAATCTGCAGGTAAATAGATTATCCACGAAAAAAAATATCTTTACCAAAGGTAAGAATCCTTTGTTTCTGCATTTTATTGCATTGCAACATTCAAGGATACTGCGTCTTTGACGTGTTTTAATGCCAGCTGCATGTTATTTCCTTGTTTCTTCTTATGGCTGGTGTTTTTTTTACCCTTTGACTGAATATTTATGTAGTACCTTGCCTTGCATCAACTTGTTGCCCTCTAGTTACTTGGAACCAACTATGTGGCTTCGGGAGAGGATCGCCCCTATCATTCCTCCTTGAGTAAAGGAACTCTGAGATAGAAAGTGGTAAGGCCTGCTATTGACCGAGGTGCTCCCATACTCTGGGTGTTGAATACAAAATCGCAGTTGTTTGACTTACAGGGCTCCCTGGCCCTCACAGACCTCTGTGAGAAGTGGTGCAGCTAAGTGCTGGTGCCCTAATTTTGTATTGTAATTTAATATTTTAATAAACCTTTACGGTTTTACTTCATTTCTGACTTCATACTCCCTTTTTGATTCAGTCCTTTCTTACTGACTGTATTTTGAAATGCTGTTTTAAATCTTATCTATGGGGCACATTACCTCACAGACTTTCAGGATAACACTGTCCCCTATCCCCTTTGTTTGGTCGCACCATTGCTATGCCGGCTATCTAGCAGCCACTGCATCCACAATAGCTTTGATAGCCCTGCCAGTCCAACGGCTGCTTTGGATCTTGCCTGGATGTTAGTGTTCCATGGAGGTATAGCATGATTTTCACTTTGCTGCATTTCAGAAGTGTATAAGCAATACGATATTGGAGCAAAGAACATTGAAGGGATCTTCTTCCCTTTGGCATGAACAAGAAAGATACGAACGCTGGAAAAACAGTTACAAGTAAGTAACTTTTTTTCCCAAGCCCAAGAGGCCTTAACCTTGACTGCATCAATGCCCAAAGAATACAGAAGGAGTTGGGTCCATTTTTTGGTGAATGGAGACCTGATTTCTAGTGTTTCAATGACATTAGATACTGTTAAATATAGATTAAAAAAGGTGGATGTGGTGAACCCTCCATATAAAAATAACTTGCAGACGTGCACCCTCTGCAAGGCAGGGCCTCATTTAGCCACAAACGTTTTGACCCCCATCAACTGAGCGCACACAAAGTAGTGGTTCAGATTTAAGGATTTTCTTCCCAGTAACTAGGTGAATTTGTAAGGTGCATCCTTCTGTGGCTGGAAGTAGGGGAATCAAGTATTTAACTTTGCAGCATAAAATAGTTTTACTTGATACATATAGTTGTCAGTCTATCACCGTGTGTAGTTTCTGTGATTTTGCTCTGCTTGTTTTTAACCTTGCTTATATTTAGGATAAATAATGATATTTCTAAATAGAAACCCAATATACTAATTGACCATCTTCAGTGAGTTTTATTTTTTACATAAAATGTAATTCTCTTAAGTTCTGCCCATGTTTTCTCCCCACTGCTCTATTCATGTACCTTAACAGGCTATCCATTCATCTACCGTCTTGCTCCCATCTCAGCTTTCACCTGCCCCTCATAAGAAAGACGTGTGAGGGTCAAAATGACACAGTTATGATAAAACATCTTAGATGCAAGACAAAAGTATGACAAGAATTGTGATTATCAGCTATCCAAAGCCAGTTGGCTGATCATAGTTCAAGAGCTGCTGATGGGTACTTGTTTGTGGCAGAAAATAGCATCTTGTAATCAGTGGCATTAACCAAGGTTTCATTCCTCAAGAGACAAGTTCCTTTAGTTATTTTTTCAGGTATTAGGGAATTCTTCAAGCCAGGGCTGTGTCTTTAGCCTTTCCATGCTAATTTAAGGCTTGCTTTAGCTGTGTCAAAACTCAGTAAGGCTAGATGGGACGAGTTTGATACGTGATAATGACAGTACTTCTAGTTGTTGTTTTGACACACATTAACAGTTCTGACTAGATACAGGTGGTAAGAGTATAGCTGTAAGTATATGGGGACTTGGAGGGTTTTATCTGCTACAGGAATGGTACAGACTAGATGAGGTCTCTCTTGCTTGTTCTTAATATAACAGTCCTTAACAGAGACATATAGAAGTTCAATGCTGTGCCCTTTCTGGAAACTTAAACAAAATATACCTAGCTTTACTGTTTCATGGGTCTCTGATCTACTCTCCTTGTGCTTTCCACAGATTGAGTACTTTGACAACCAGATCATCGTGGACTTGGTGGAGCAGCAACATCGGGGGATCATCTCTATTCTGGATGAGGCATGTTTGACAGTCGGTGAGATCACTGACGCCATGTTCCTGGACTCCATGAACACCAAGCTTTGCAAGCATCCCCACTACACCAGCAGAAAGGTGAGGTCACTGGGGAAGAATCAACCTTGTGATAATTCACCTGCTGAGGGGTACCATAGCACCTGGGACTTTGGGGGCTTGCTACCTTCAGGGCAGCCCTGTGGGGCCTTGGCTTTGCAACTGCAATTTGGTGGGTAGAAGAAGGAAGAGCTCCCTTCTGGAGGACCCTGATGCGACAGGGAAAGCTCAACTTTTGGGAACCCAAGGGTTGGAGGATATGGCACAAGGCCAGGTCCAATTTTCCACCATGTAGATTCACCTGGGCCATCAGTGTCTCCACCTCATCTTCAGGAGTTAGAAAGGAATCTAGATTCAAAAGCTTCTTTTGTCGGCAGTAGGTAAGGGATGCTCTGTTCCTCACCACTGTTAAAGATGCCAACCCTGGTGGGAGAGGTAAGATAGGTAGGATATCAGCTACCTAGACATGGAGTTTGACCCTTCTGAAGACTTGACCCTCACCTAGGTACTTGCTATATTCAAGTTTGGGACCCGAAGCACACCTGATACTAGGTAGACTATGTAGGAGAAAGGGAACCTCACATCATCTCACTGATTCCATGCTGCCTCATTGCTGGCTACTGGCATCCACAAGAGAAGGTGTAGGAGACTTCTAGATTATTGCTAGAGAGGTTGTAGGTGCCCGTGTCCATTAGGGAGGAGGGTGAAGAAACCTGATCACTAATGTCTGAATGAGTGAGCTTCTCAGAGCCAAATTGACGGAGAGAATGTATTAAGTGTTCCAAGAATTAGTCAGTGATATCTTTTTGTGATCTTGCTTGCCAGGTGGCTCTTGTAATGTGCACAGCTGGATTCTGTTTTAAATAAATGTCAAGGCTTGACATATGTGCAGCAGTGTTTGGGTTGTTATTACCAAAAGATAATTACAATAGGGTTCCTGGACTCAGATATCCAAAGAGAAGTAGAACATATTATAATAGAGTGACCGGGAACCACACAATACCATCTGCATACCAGATCAGAATGTGAGCCTGCTGCTGTGCAGTCTAGCATCAGTCCAGACATATTACCCATAGAGGCGGATGTTTCCGAAGGAGGACACCAGGGAAGCACTTTGTCTACTCTTTCCTTAAACCTATTTTATGATGTTACCATAAAGATAGCATAGCTTTCCCTGCCAGACCTTCAGCGGTCTACATTATTGACCTCTTGTGCAGAATAGATTCAGTGGAGCCACCTAACAAGTCAAAAAAGCTTGGATACAACAGCTATAAACAGAAATCAAATCTCACGCTTTTAGGTCATGAAGCATTTATTTCTCATCATAACTAGCTTGATAGTTAGCTTGGTGGACCCCCAATAGTGGCTCATCTTCATAGAGCTGATGCTCAAGCAGCCTGATACCAAATAATTTTCTCCTCTAGAAAACAGGGATACACACAGGCACGTGAACACTATAGTCAGGCATTTGAAGAATATCCTGTTCTTCAGTGAATGCCACTGAATTGAACATCCAAGATCTGGGGCATTATCCCAATTTCTCAGTCTAAGAACGACAGCGTTCCAAGCAGATGAAGGCCCAATAATTAAGCCCACAAATTTCATCCACAAGGACATTGCCATAACCCAACTTGGAATGTACTGTGGATGCCACTACCACCACCGTATGGCACTCCAGGAAAGTGCTTTACACAACGGTTGTAATTTAAAGCTACCTTCATTAACTGCTTAAACTGAGGATCCTGTTCACAGATATTTGTGTGTTCTATATAAGAATTTTATGGCAGACTTTAGGTATTGAGACAGGTATTGTGCTGGTCCTTTAAATATTTATGGATGGTATTTACCCTCACGGAGCTGATGAATGAGACTATAAAAGAGCTGCAAGAAGATAAGGGGATCTACAGTATATGCAGTAAAAAGAGGAATTCATTTTCCACATTATCATGGTCCTCTGAGAATTATGATACGGCAGAAGAAGAGGAAGAAAAGATCCAGAACCCCAGGACAAATAAATCATAAGTAGAACTTTCAAGCAGTGTTATCCAATCTTAGAGAGAATATGGGTCCTCCGGAAGCATGGTTCAAGGGTGCCACAAGTGGGGATTTCTTTCCCCAGTTCAATTGCTCTTCTTCATTTAAGCTCTCCATGTACCTGACTGTGAAGAATTTTATTCTAATGTGAATAAAATGACCGGCATAGACTCCATCCCTGAGCTTATGACCAAAGTCTGCTGAGGAGTAGAGTTAGTGTTTCCGTAGACTGTGAAGGTACATTTCATGTTGCACTCAAATGTAGGAAGGTAGCCCCCTGGAACAAATAATTTGAGGTCTGGGTGCAGGGGGAAAAAATACTATAAGGAAAGTGAAGAGCACCCACAGGCCTGTATTACTTCAATTTCGCTGATACATGCAGTTGGTAGTGACCCACTTCTAGTCAAACATTCTCATATGGAAAGATTATTTTAAGATCAATTTTATTGTGTTTATTTGCACAGGTATTTTTTCCAAATTTTTCTATTATTCCATCACAGTTGTCGCAAAAGTCATTTCATTGTTAACAAATGTCTACAAACACATTTCAGGATTCATTTCTATGTATTGTGACACCACTGTATTTTTAACAAATAAAGAAACTTATGTTTAGAAATGTGTCACAATACATAGAAATTAATCCTGAAATGTGTTTAAAATCAATGAACTCCACTGTTAAACATCTCCACGACTAATTGATAAGTGAAGCCTGTGCTACCCAGTCCCAGTACTGCATTTTAACATAATCTTTACTAGGGAGCATTACCGGGTCCCTGACTTCCCAGTGGCCCTCTAGTCTGATTGCAGCCAGTAGGCGTTTCACGTTCTGTATCCAGCCTACCTTATTAAATGTATCTATTGCACTGACTTCCATAAGGGCATTACCATACGTGAGCAGCTTGGTAGTGGACCTAATGCGCAGCCAAAACAATAACGGGTGTAGCTTAGCCTTATCTACAATGGGAACCCTGCCCAAATCCAGCCTTAACGGGTGGAGTGGCGTGCTCTGGGGTAGCGAGACCAGGCACCTCAGAAACGTGTTCTCAGACTTAGAGAGGTCATCTATCCGTTCGAAGCCCCACAATTCGGCTCCATAGAGGGCTGAGCTTACTGCTTTCGACTCATAGATCTGGAGAGCGGCTGCCACTGGTTTACTAAATGAGGTGCTATGTTCTTTACTCAGGGCCCCTACTATTTGCCTGTGCTTCAAGGTCGACTTGGTCATGTGGGGCTTCCAAGTCATGCCTTCTGATAGTGTGATGTCCAGGTAGTCAAAAGTACTAACCCTTTCCAATGGGACATCTCCCAGGGATAATTTTCCTCTATAGAATTTGTGGGGGTTAATCATTAGAAACTTTATCTTTGATGTGTTAACCTTTAATCCACGCATGTCACAGAAGTCCTTGAAGTGGTTTAGGAGCAACTGGAGCCCTCCTGATGTTTTGGATACTAACAGCGTATTGCCAGCAAACAAAAGCGTCACGATCCCCCCCTCCCCAGCATAGGAGCATCTGCTGGGGTCTGTGATAGATACTGGACTACACCATTCATAAAAAAGGAAAAAAGTGTGGGTGCCAGTAAGCAGCCCTGACGTACACCCCTACTAACGTTGATTGGGTCGGTGAGCTGACATTGACCACCCCAGCACACCCTGGCAAAGTTTGCCTCATGGAGGTGAATGACAAGGGATAAAATCTCCGTCCGAAGGAAGCCCCATATCTTTTAGGACTTGCCATATCTTATTCCTTGGGAAGAGGTCAAAGGCAGTTTTTAAATTGATGAATGCTACATAGAGGCTCCCCTTGCCAATAAGCACGGTCTTCCAAGACAAAAGAAGAAAATGAAACAGCTGGTCAATGGTACCCGTTTTTTGTCTGAAGCCGGCTTGAAAGGGGGTCAAGAAGTTGTTTTTACTAATCCAGTCCTGTAGCTTAACAAGAAGTGCTCGACAGAACACCTTTTGAATACAGTCAATAAGACTAATAGGTCTATAATTACTGGGTGAGGATCTATTGCCTTTCCTAAATATAGGAATCACCTCTGCTCCCTTCCAATGAATTGGTATTCGAGTCAGGATATAACTTGTCCAGTTTCCGCTATCGTATAGGAACAAATCACCAGGGATGCCATCAGGGTCTGGGGCTTTTTGCTTTAGCAATTGAGTCAATGTAGATCTTAATTTCACTTTCAGAAAAGAAATCCTTAATGGTAACATGAGCAAAATCTGGGGGGGTTACTTGTGTATCAGGCGTACATGACCCTGGATTTAGGAGATTAAAATGGTCATACCATGCAGAAATAGAAATATTGTTGGCTGGCGGTGGTAGCCTATTGAAATCCCCCCTGGTAACTAAGAGCAAGAACCTTTTTGTGTCTTTGCAGGCGCAGGCCACCCCAATTAGCCTCCACCTATTGTCATCCAACTCCCTTTAAGCTCTCGCCTGGGCTGTCTTGTAAGACCTTCTTAGACCTCTCACTAGGACAGTGTTCTTAGTCCTAAGCGCCAAAGATAGTTGCTGTTTAAGGCACCTAGACTCGCAATTAAACCATGCTTTCTGAGATCTTGCATTTGTGCCAGTTTTAGAGGGTTGCGAAGGGTCGATAAAATGGGCAGCCAACTGCTCCAAAAGGCGATTGTGGCAATCCGAAATCTCTTCCAGCCCTCCCAGATGCTTGATTAAGACCAGGATCTCTGCTGTACACGCGAGTAGATCTTGTTTGATTAGTTGGAGCTTCCCTTCATCCAGAATTATCTTGAGCCGCCGGTTATCATTTGTTGGAACTAGCTCTCTTGTTATTAGATCGGATCTAAGGTAACTAGATGGCTCACCCCAGGGTGACACAAAGCTTAGACTCAGGGGATAATGATCGCTGTCGGTAGTAAAACAGACCCCCATATCAATCACCTTGGGCCATAGCCTTAGGTCTACCAGAAAATAATCTATGCAACGTTTACTATTAGTTCTATTGAATGTATTTGCTCCCAATTTGTCTGAGTTGGTCTGCCCATTAGTGGCCCTCAATCCTAACTCCAAGGATAAGGTGTTAAGTTGGAGTGCCACTTGGGACCATTTTTTGATTGGCGGTAGGTCAAGATGGGGGACTTGCCACAATTTGTCCTCCTCCCTAGTTCCACAGACATCCCCCCACTCCAGTGGTTCAAATGTTATGTTGAAATCACCAGCTACAATCAAGGGGCACAATGAGGCACTTTCGTCCAGGAGCTCTTCAAATTCTTGTAACGTGGCAGACATTTCTATTACATTTAATTAAACATAATAAAATGAATAAGCCTAATTATAAACAATGTGATTTAGCTCCAAAAATAATAACTTGCCAGTTGGTGAACATTTTTAATGGAATGCTCACCTATGTCTATTTCCCTAACGCGTGGAAAATTGCTTCCATTCTGCCTTTACTTAAGAAATCTAACCTTTGCCCATTGGACCCTAACAACTATCGGCCAATATCACGCCTCCCTTTTCCATCTAAGATCATTGAAAGCATACTAAATAAAGAACTGACCCTCTTTTTTTCAGAATAAATCACCTTGTGGACCCATCACAATTTGGTTTCAGCGGTGAACATAGCAGGAATCAGGCTGAGTGCCACATTAGATCAAGGAAGTAATCTAGCCCTGATCTTGCAGGATCTCCCGGCTGCATTTGATATGGTCAATCATATCATATTGATTGACTGTCTATTCCCTAGGCATCAGGGGAAGTGCACTTGCTCTTTAAAATCATTTCCATTCGAGAGAGAACAATTTGTGGCTATGGGTGGCTTCTTATCGAGCTCTTTCGCTCTGCCATTTGGGGTACCTCAGGGCTCGTCTCTGAGCCCTACTCTTTTCAAGCTTTATGTTACCCCCTGGCTTGCCTTATTAAAATGTTTGGGTTCACGGTGGTGATCTACGCAGATGATACCCAGATCGTAGTCTTGGTGTCCGGGAACCCAGAGGTTTCGGCAAGCACATTCCGTTGCTGCATGCTACATATCAGCAACTGAATGCCGCTTTTCCGCCGGTCGTCAATCGTTCCGATTGCCGGCCGAGCAGAGCTGGGGCCTAATATGGTGGCGGTGCCTAGCATGCATCGCCATCCATATTAAGATGTATGGTTTTGAAAGCCTTTCCATGGCGGCGATGCCGCCATAGAAAGGCTGGCGGGGAATCGCTTTGGGGGCCCGTTGCGGGCCCCCAGGGGTGTGGGGGGGTGGGGGGCTGCACTTGGGGGGTACCTATGGTACACCCCTACATTGCCATGCACAAGGTTGCAGGCACCGCGTGGTGCCTGCCACGTTGTGCATGGCAATGCACAACATGACACTTTGGCATTGCGGCGGGTGCTGCTTACAGCAGCACCCGCCGCAATGTAAAGTATGCAGAATGCGACCGCCAGGGTGGCGGTCGCATCCTAATTAGCGGTGCGGGACCGCCGCACGTCTGGTGGCCGGTCTCAGCACCGCTAGGGTGGCGGGCGGACATCCTAATAACCCCTAAGTCTCTAAGCACAGAAACATATGCACATTACACACTATATTCCAAAATACATAAACATTATTTCAAAATAAATAAATGAAAGCGTTCATGTCTGATGCTGTAGAAAATCCAGGCATGCCATTTTTCCTCTGCAAATATTCCAAAATGTTTACCACCCCCACTAAATGAAATCCCCAAATTCTTTAAGAAATCCAAAAATAAGGTTCCATATCAAATCCATTGATACCCGCCAAACCATGAAAAATTATTTGAATAAAAGGCCAGAAATAGAAGAAAAATGTTATATATAGATGGAAATCAAAACATTCCAATGCATTTTCTTCAAAACCCCCATAAAAATATTAGTAAATGCAACTCCAAAAGGAAAGAACTCTGGTACCTGTAACATAAAAACAAGCATTTTCAATGCAATAGGTCTCGCATTTACGCGAGTTTGAGCTATTGACATTACAAATGGCAATGCCTTTTAGTTTTGTTTTCGTTTTTGAAACATAAATAAAAGGCATTGTCATTTACAATGCCAATAGCTTAAAATGCGAGACCTATTGCATTGCAAATGCTTGTTTAGGACTTGTGCCCTGACACACACACAGAAAACACAGTAACAGACAAACACCTGACACCACTGAAACGCACATTCAAGCGTGCACAGGAACAGAAAACAGCAAGCACACGTACACACATAAATGACACAAAAATACATCTACATCCCTTCAGAGAAATCACTCTGCCCTGGCTCCTTTGAGGCCCCATTTGCCACTGTACTCCGAGCTTTATTTTCAAAATTATCGGCTGCTGATTCCACTTAAAAATGCCCACAACTTTTAGAAAGGATAAAAAAATGGCCCAGGATAAAGAATACCGTAACTCCAATTAACAGAGTGCAGGGCAACCGGATTTCTGTGTCACATCAAGTAATGTTGAATCCTTGCTGAACACTTGTGGGAGCGCCTGGTGGGCCCTAAACGAGTTACGGCCCTGTCTCTACACTTGTTAAGTAGTCGCTGAGCTCCAGGCGCTGCTGCATCGTCCTGTGAGCTCAGCTGCTGTACTTGTGGGCAGCGGGGAGAGGGGACGGGGGCCGAACCCGCTCCTGATGGACGTGGAGACTGTGCCCACCTACACTGTGTAGCCACACCATATAGTTACATATAAACGCTTCGGCGATTGGTCTGCGCAGCAACTCAATCTGCATTTACTAATTGCCCGACGGACAGGCCTTTGAATAGAAGCCACTGGTGGGCAAATTTCCACACGCGCAATTAACACACAAACATGTGTACAAACTGATCAGAACGGGAGATAGGTGAAAAATCAATGCAACCTTGCGAGGAGGCGACACACTGCAGTACCACCAGCGCTCAGCGTCTGCCCACAAGCATTGAACCAACCAAGCAGACGAAGAAACCTAAGCAACAGCTTAACAAGCAGTACGAAATATCAGGGAACAAATTACTGACAGTGAGTTCACTTCGTAGAATACAGAGCTAAGCAAACGGAAGGATGCTACAGGAAGGGAAACAAGCACGAGATGCACAGGGAAAGTTCTTACCTACTGAGGATATTACGAGCTGAGCGTGCGTGCGCATTAAAAAGCGAAGCTGCTTAAGGCTTGCGACGACGTCAGTTGCGTGGGGCATGGGCAGGGCATGGAGCGCGCGGCCGGAGGTGTCCGGGGCTCCCGTGAGCTGAGGGAGCCCCGTGTGTTGGAGAAGCGAGTCGGGAGCCCACCCAGCAGAGGGAAGTCCGGCGGGAGCCCACCCCGCAGAGGGAAGTCCGTCGGGAGCCCACCCCGCCTTCGTGAATGCCGCATGGTGCGGCCGGATCAAAGATTTCAGGCGGGGCTCCTGTGAGCAAGACGGAGCCCCGCGTGTTGCTGCGCCAGTGACCGGGTGAAGAGGCGAGTCCCCCCTGCCATTGAGGAGACCAGCCTGGGAGCAGCGCAGAGTCCCCACAAGAGCCGGTGAGTGGGGTTGAGCGGGAGGCATGCTGGACGCCGCGCTTGGACAGGACATGTGCACGCGTATGGTGAGAGCAGGAGTTGTAAAAAGACGCGAGCCGTACGCGTGCACATCTCCTGTCTGTTAAGCTTGAGCACAGACAGTCGATGTGCACGCGTACGGCTTGCAGCATTATTACAACTCCTGCTCGCACCATACGCGTGCACATCTCCTGTCCAGGACTTGCCGTACGCGTGCACCTGTCCTGTCCCGCATCGCAAAGCAAGTCGGCAACAATAGATCTCGCCTGGCGTGCAGCGCATGGCGCTGCATCGCTAGGCGAGACCTAACAATAAATATTCCTACTCCCGCCTGAAAAAATATTATAAAGTGGAAACCTCTGCAAATATTATATCACTACATCAGACATCATTACCAGCCCCAACAAGCACATTAATTAGTAAACAAACCCATATACACCCTACACTAATACACCAAACATACAATTACCTACTTCAAATATACGCTGACTGATATAGCTGCAAACAAAACTTTACACTTAAAGTGACTTAAACTAAACCTATTCAATGTATTTGATTCAAATGCATGATGTCATAATGAAAATGAAAGAGCTCAGAAATGCATTGCAATGTAAAAATATTATTGAAATTGATTTGTATAACTGTTTACAAATATAATAAGATTGTTATAACTGCAATAAACTGTATATAATTTATTAAAGTATGAAAAAGGTAATAAAAAGAATAATTAAAATATAGCTGTTAAACCGTAAACAAAATGTTCATGAAAATATTTACAGTTACTTGACATCCCTAAAAAGAGAAACTATGTAATGTTTTTCTATAAGTCCTGGTAATAATTTTAACTGAAGAAACAACTTTTGTATAGCTATTTTTGGTATTTTTCTCTTGCTATGAAATATGTATTATTAAATATTTTTTTATTATTGAACAATATTTTTTATTTTATCAAGATATGAAATACTATTTTAATATTGCATACAAATATGGGATTCTCTTAAACCTTTTCACTAAACTGAGTCAGGTGAAGGGCAAATATGCTACTGTTACTCCAATCCCGCAAACAATGGGTAAAGTATATTAATTAGGTGCAGATAAACTATTCTTACTCCAGTTCCACAAACATTGGGGAAAGTAGGTCAATGGGGGAAGAGAGCGAGTATACTATTCTAACTACATTGTGTTAAATGCAAAACACAGGGGTGTAAGATTTACTATTCCAACTCCAATCCCACAAATATTGGGAAAAATACATACATTTGGGGGGGGCAAATATACTCTTTTACCTACAATTTCACAAACATTGAGGAAAATGCAAAACTTGGGGTGTGGTTAACTGTTCTAGCTCCAGTTCCACAAATATTGGGGAAAGTGCAAATGTTGGTGTGTGTGTGAGATTTACTATTCAAACTTAAAAGTCAATATGTCTGCGGGTGCCAAATGTACTAGCTTAAACCATTTCTCACAAACATTTGTTAAATTGTATAAATTATGTGGTACCATATGTACTATTGTAACTGAAAACACAAATGCATTTTAAATGTTCTGAAACACTTGGGAGTTCAAATAGACTATTCTTATAAACTAAAGCAGAACCACAAAATATATGTTACAATAATTTTAAATTCCAAAATCTATGAGCCCCAATTTGCACTAGCAATTTTACTCTAAAAGAATTTCAAAAATATTTTTATAAAGTAGATTATAAACTCAATCCCCCCAAAATATATTCTCATTAGCATCAAACACAAACACATTAATTACACTTCAAGCCCCAGCAAAAAAATACAATTACTTTAATAATAAAATACTCCTCACCCAATACCCCAATGAACCCCACAACTGGTCAAATATTTTATAACAAAATATTTTATTACACAAAATATATAAACCGCAATAACTAAAAACATAACAAATAATTACGTTGTATAGAAATGAGCACCAAACAATTGCACACTTGCAAAACATTTAACTTGAAAACAGTTATAATAATTTAAAAATCAAACACTACCAAGTCAACCTTCCACCCAAATAACCCACTACTGCGAAAAACATAAAATGATAATAAAATAACTAACTAGCAACACAACACATCTTTGGATAAACAAAATGTAATAATAAACTTACAGATCATAATATTAATGCAAACTATATTTAATTATATTTTAGTACAACAGATTTTTAACATCTATACTATTGACAAACAGAAAAAAGTATACATTTACTTTTGATATTATGTGTCACAATATTTTTGCAGTCACAATATTTTACCATAATATTCTGCCACAATGATATTTAGAACTTTTTCAGTGTGGAGTCTAGCTGGCAACTCCTCCTCATGCTTTCGCCAAAGGCCTCCAAGCTGTGTTCCTTTCCGGATGCCACCAGTGAGCAATAGGATTTCCTACCATAGGGTAGGTCTCCCACGGAACATGTAGCAGGAGGAAATCCTGCTGTGGCAGTTGGTAATAATACTTATGTTCAATGAATTATCTAAACGACAATTTGCCAGGAGCTGGAAGGCGGAAAAAGGCCCTAGAATCAAGAAGTGGCATAGGGAACTGATGAAAGGAGCATAGTGTGAGAGTGCCTGCTACTTAGGGAAGTGAAGAGGTCAGAAAGAGGAAGATCATGAGCACATGGGACACAATTATAACGTTGATTTAAGCATTAGACATGATCCAGGACTGCCCACCCCACTAAGTGAGAGATGCTGCACCCCTACAGCAGTGCTGAGTGGCACAACCGTTTGCCACAGCTCCCCTGTAAGCAATTGGGCTATTGGTTGAGGTGGGTGGAAGCCTCACTCAGGTGACAACCACAATCCTTGTCAGAATGAACCATGAAAGTCACTAAATTAACCTATCCTTAACCCTCTGGTAGCTTGGCACAGAAGCAGTTAGGCTTACCTTATAGGCAATGTGTCAAGTATTTATAGAGGACACAAACAGTAATAAAGTGAAAAAACAACACAAGAAAAATATCAAACAAATTTCGACTACTAGAGTAAATTTTAATAAACAAAATGAGATCAGAACGCCAAAACTCCAATCAATAGGACCAGAGATATTGATGTTAAAAGTTTTTAGTAAAAATAGCACCAAAAGCACAAAGTGCCAAATGTGGTTATCAGATCGTGCCAGACTAGGACAGAACCACAATTTCATGCTGACTGTGATGAGCATGGGCCAGATACAGGGACCAGTTTAGTCCAGCTGAGAGTTGTACCTTATGTCCTAGATGTCAGGCTTCGCATCTCTTGGCATCAATTTCGCTCAAGGGCTGCATGGTGCTGCGATGCAAAGTACTGCATCGAGTTGCGTCGCACTGAATCTGCTACAATCAGGAACTGTGAGAACTGCGATAAGAGGTCCTGTCTTGATTTTGTTGCGCTGCATCGGTCCCATTGAGGCTGCCAGTCAGTTTCGGTTCTGAAATCCCTTGCATCCTTCTTTGGAGGTAGGATTGCTGAAATTATAACCACCAGTTTATCATCGGGAAGGATGACCATCCTCTCTGGAAGGCGAGAATAATCATGCACCTGTTGAAAAACACAGTTAAGTTAGTTCTGTAGTAGACAGCTGCCAAACCATAACTCTGCATATGGCCTTGGGAAAAATATGAGAGAAAACTGTCACTGAACAACTGGCAAACTTCCTAGATAGAAGCAAAACGCTCAGCTCCTGGCAACATGGTTTTCGGCCTGACAGAAGTACAGAGACTGCCCTAGGTTTGGCCTCAGCTGAACTAAGGGACACACTGGATGATGGAGCGCTCTATATGAGCACCAGTTACATTACACATTCATTTTTGTTTTGTTAGGCACAGGGAGAGTAAGGGATTTGCTCAGAATCACAAGATGTTGAGTCAACACCCATATTGGAACCTGGTTCCCTAGTTCCAAAGTCGGCAGCTCTGCAGGCCTGGATAGGAGTGAACTTCCGACAGCTTAAGGTCAACAAGATGTAGCTATTATTGCACGAACCCTATACTCAACACTCGGTTGATTTAATCTGTCCTCCCTCTCTCTTCGGCCTCTCTTGTAGCCTGCACGTAAGGTTAAGTCTCCGGGTTTCTGGTTTCACAACAGTCTATGCTCAGGGCCTGATTTCGATCTTGGTGGATAGGACTCTCCGTCGCAAAAGTGACGGATATCCCGTCCGCCGTATTACAAGTGCCATAGGATATAATGCACTTGTAATATGAGGAACGGGATATCTGTCAGGTGTGTGATGTTTGTTATTGAATATCCCATCCGCCAAGATCGTAATCAGGCCCTGAGTCTCCAGATCAGGGCTGCCACATCCAGCACTTCGCCTTTTCCCATCCTAACCTAGGAACTCCATACCCTTGTGTTCTCAGTAAATCTTACTAGACTGGACTATTGCAAAGACCTCTGTCTCAGGCCTTAAAGGCTACCCTCTGCAGACTTTAACAGATTCAAAATCTGGCTGTAATAGCTGACACTGCTTTTAAGGAATTCCAGCCAGTCTCTGAAGCCAGAAATAAATTACACTGGCTTCCTGTGAAGGAAAGGGTGCACTTTAAAAAATGTATGCCTCATGCACAAAATTTCATACCAAGCTGACAGCACAGGACTTCAGGAGAAATTCCTAAAATTCCAAACTCCCTGAACTCTGCTTTTTACCACTAGGAACTACGGGGCATATTTGTGAGAGCTTTGCATCATGCTTGCACCACGCAGCGTAGTACATGCTTAATGAAAACCGCTGAATCAGATTTAGGAAGCCACGCAAAGCCACTTTGTGTGGCTTTGAATGGCTTAAAAAATCTGGAGTAAGGCAACGCAGCGCAAATCGCTGCGTTTCCTTACTCTCTGTGCATGGGAGCACAGGTGTTCCCATGCAACTCTATGATTTTTGACACATTCCCAGATTTCCCAAACCTGGGAATGCGCAAAAAAGATATGCTTCCCCAGGAGAGGCATAAGAAGCAGAAATATCTTTATTTCTCCTCTTTTTTCCTCTTTCTATATATGCTGCATCCTGCATTCTGCAGCACACATAGAAAGAGGAAAAAGCCTCTCAAGATTGTTTTTGTGTAGGAAGGTGCCCCTTCCTGCACAAAAACAACCCTTTCTACAACACAGGCACCCTTGCCCCATGGTGCAAGGGTGCCAGCGTTGGCGCTAGGCCGGCAGCGCAGGGAGAAAGGACAGGATTGCACAGTATTCGATAAATATGGCACATTCCTGCCCTTTTCCTGTGACGCAGGGCAGCGAAGCAAGGTGCGCCACAAATTTCATAAATATGGCCCTACGTTCCTAAGGATAAGCGAGGCCGGTTGGGTGGTCACGATCAACACTACCTTGCCCCCAAATTATGGAAGACCCTTACTTTTCCGATTGGAGCATGGTCAAGACTGATTTGCATGTAGGTGGGTCCAAAAACTGAGGTGACATGGTGTGCAAAATAACGATGGATTGAGATGCGACCCAGAGTAATTACCAGTTGCTAAGAATAATTCAAGCATTTCATCCATCACTTTTTTGTATACTTTAATGTGTCGCTCTAAGTGGGACAGGTATGCTCAAATGTGGGTCCTGTGCACACTGTGTCACTGGAACCAAGCTGTACCCGGCTGATGAGTCCATAACTAAGGCGCAACCAGTCCTGGGCTGATTGTGTTCAGGTTCAGCCGTCTTGGCTTAACGCCTCTCTCCGCCACTTCGGAAACGCCAGGCTGCACCATATCCTTGTTAATATTCCCCCTGCGATGGCGCTAAGTTACACAACTTAGCGCCAGCACCCTTGCACCAGAGTGCAAGGGTGTCTGCGAGCAGGGAGGTCTGTTCATGTGTAGGAAGTAGTTCCTTCCTGCACATAAACATACCTAAAATGCCATTTTGTAACTTTCATGTGTGCTGCTTCGTGCAGCACACATGGAAGTTACAAAATGTCATTTTGAAAAACGGTTTGTTCATGTACAGGAAGGGACACCTTCCTGTACATGAACAAACCATGGCATTTTGCTTTTTCCATGTGTGCTGCACAAGGCAGCACACATGGAAAAAGCAAAAACGAGGAGAAATGAAGCATTTCTCCTCGTTTCGCCACCTTAAGACCAGGATTTTCTGGTCTTAAGTTCGACGCTGCCACCTATTATCGCCAAACTTGATAATAGGTGGCAGCGTCGACTTCAATGGGTGTTGCTGTGGAACGCCCACCGCAACACCCACTGCACGCCCCCTTTCACGCTAAGTTTAGCGTGAAAGGGCCCTATTATCAAGGCAGCGTTAAGCCACTTAACGTGGCTTTAAGCCACGTTAAGTGGCTTAACGCTGACTTGATAATAGGGCGCTGACCCTATCGCCACCACAACGTCACAAAAAGTGACGTTGTGGTGGCGATAGAAGCTTGATAATATGCCCCATGGTTTTTAAGCCAATTCATATGAAAAAATTGTGCTGTACAGTGCACTTTTGGGCCTCATTTTTTCTACAATGTTCTTAGGGGAAGAGGGAGATGCCTGCTGTGGTGAAAGATGATGGGGCATATTACCAAGGAAGTGGCGGAGAGAGGCGTTAGCCGTCTTGGCTTAACGCCTCTCTCCGCCACTTCGGAAACGCCAGGCTGCACCATATTAACAAGGATATGGTGCAGCCTGGCGTTTCCCCCTGCGATGGCGCTAAGTTACACAACTTAGCGCCAGCGCAGGCACCCTTGCACCAGAGTGCAAGGGTGTCTGCGAGCAGGGAGGTTTGTTTATGTGTAGGAAGGAGTTCCTTCCTGCACATAAACAAACCAAAAATGCCATTTTGTAACTTTCATGTGTGCTGCTTCGTGCAGCACACATGGAAGCTACAAAATGGCATTTTGAAAACGGTTTGTTCATGTACAGGAAGGGACACCTTCCTGTACATGAACAAACCATGGCATTTGCTTTTTCCATGTGTGCTGCACAAGGCAGCACACATGGAAAAAGCAAAACGAGGAGAAATAAAGCATTTCTCCTCGTTTCGCCACCTTAAGACCAGGATCTTTCTGGTCTTAAGTTCGGCGCTGCCACCTATTATCGCCAAACTTGATAATAGGTGGCAGCGTCGACTTCAATCGGTGTTGCGGTGGAATGCCCACCACAACACCCACTGCACGCCCCCTTTCACGCTAAGTTTAGCGTGAAAGGGGCCCTATTATCAAGGCAACGTTAAGCCACTTAACGTGGCTTTAAGCCACGTTAAGTGGCTTAACGCTGCCTTGATAATAGGGCGCTGATCCTATCGCCACTACAACGTCACAAAAAGTGACGTTGTGGTGGCGATAGGGGCTTGATAATGTGCCCCGAGGTCTTGGTGATGATTTCTTAGGAGCTCACGCCACCTGCGTGTCACCTAGTCCATGGAATGTTTTTTTCCCACTAATAAAGTCATATTAAAAGAAGTCTTTTGAATTTGGACAGCTGTTGGATTTTGCACCAATACACCAAAGAAGGAATAATTTCTTGCATAGGGGTATCGTGGCTGGAGTCCAGAGGCAACCTGGGTACATGCAGCATTACTTTTGTCTATGTTGTGCATTTCACTCGACGAATGATTTTTGACACGGGATTCGAGGGGTCTTTTGCCTTATATTTCCAAGCTTCCCCTAAATGTTTCTTTGGGCATTGAGCAGACCACAGTGAAAAATCCCAGTTTAAAAAGTCTTTTTTTTTTTCAGAATAACTTCTTTCACTTTCTTCCATCTTTGAATTTCGTCAGAAAATAGCAAGAAAGGAGAAAGATACTGGCTGCCTCGAGTTCTAGTGTAGTCTTCCAACTGTTATTGGCTAGTAGTGACATTAGACAAAATAAAATGACAGGATGACTCTCAGATTGTTTTTATTTTAGACCATTCAATGCTTAAAAACCTAGCTGGTGGAAATTTCCACACAAAAAATGAGCAAGTCTCAGAGCCTTCTTTTCTTTCTGTTCCACAGCTTCGTGCCGTTGACAAGTCCATGGAGTTTAACCGTGATTTTCGAGTTCTCCACTATGCTGGTGATGTCACGTGAGTCCTCTTTATTATGCTCCCTATGCCTTCGTAGGGATTGCCCCATCTCACTCAAAGAGCCAATTTCCACTATCAGTTTAAAACTACCTGACATGCAATCTAATTGTGAAATGTACAAAGGATACCAGGTGACTTCATGAAATCAAGTTCTCCATGTTATGGGCTTTCATTTAACATCCCAATGCATTCTGGGTATTGAAGTCCTTGTTCAGGTCAGTTGGACCAGTTCGATTAAAGCTTTTGATTACAATGGGTTTCTAGACGGAAAAACAAAACTGGAATGTTGTGTCGCCAAAGACATGGAGTCACCTGGAAGCCTTATTGTAAGTATCGGTTGTAACTCATCGTACAAACTTGAAAACTCAGTCAGATTGCGTATAAATACAAGTCTCAATTAGCATCATTTCTAGACGAGAATACAATTGAGAACACAGACCAAGAAGAGCACGTCACCTCTCCACACAAAAAATATTGAAGAGGTATTACAATGCTTAAATGGTGCAAAGCTTCCAAATCATTGCGAACCCCAGGTAAAATGTTTGAAAGCCACAAGGAAAAGCTGCCCACAGAGAGAGTCTACCAGAATGAACCTCCACCTCCTCTATTATAAACTCCACATAGCCACAACCTGCGATATCTTTTACACATATGTAGGCAGTGGCCAAAATCTGCCTTGAGATCAGAGATTTGATTAAGGAGTGTGATATTGACCTTCTGTTTCTCACTGAGATTTGATTGAGTGAATCATCTCAGCCAGTGATTGACGTGCTCATTCCACCAGGCTTCTCCATCATTATACTGGACAGAATAGGCAAAACAGTAAGATGGGGAGAAGTGATAAATAGAGATCAAATAGAATGCAAGAACGCTGAAAATAAACAATTTCCCACCTTCAAGAGCATACTGGTGGATTTAAGAGCAGGCGAGACAAAGTCCTTAAAAATACACATCATCCACCATCCCCAGTGGACAGTGTTACGTCTGTGGAGTAGTTCATTCGTTCTCTTGGTCACACTGTTACAAAACTCAAAAATTGTATACTATTTTTACGCTTACTAGACGCAGCTCTACATGAAAGTCTTATCATCTAATGACATAGCTAATGCAAGTACTCAAGGAAATTTAGTTATGGATGTCTCATCATCACTTTAATCTTAACTACCTCAAATCAGAGTTTCTGATTACACTGCCCCCCCAAAATGGCACAATTCCAGCTACAATTGATCGACAAATTCTCCATTCTAAACCCCAATCTGGAAATTGTAAAATGGGCAAAAGCTTTTGGCTTCTTACTGGACAAGGACCTGAACCCTCAATCCCACATAAATGCACCAGCTAAGTTTGCACAGTATCAAGTGAGGTTGCTGGGAGGTACCAAACACCTGATCTCAGAAGATGTCTTCAAACAAGTGACCCAGTTCGTTGTTCTGACTGGATTATGGCAACTTCATTCTCTGTGCTACCAATACAATCCACCTGGCCTCTCTCAAGTGAATAATTCATGCCATTGTGAGACATCTCTCGGGTGAGATGATCCAATCACATAACTCCTCTTATGATCACTGCCAATAGAAGGTAGGAGCCAGATCAGACTAGCTTGTATAACTCACATAGCTCTCCATAAAGGAACTCCAAAATTGCTGGCCTGCAAATTGATCGTCTCTGGTGGTCAGCAAACTCTCACAGGTTCAGGGACTTCCATATTAGAAAACCCAGCTTTCAAGAAGGCAAAACTGTGAAATAGTCTCTGGGATGGCACCCAAGATACTGTTCCAATGCCACTTCCCCATATAATAAACTTCAAGACCCATCAATCCAGAATGAATACATAAATAAACAAATAAAAAGATGAATGTTAGCGGCGAAACGTAACCCAAATGTAGTAAAAATGCCACCTACAGTGCAGCGCTTTACCCTCTAAGCAGCTGAATCTGAGCAGCGGGCTTCACATCTATGCTATAAGATTGTATTTCATAACAAAAAAATAAGCTTTTTTAAAATGAGCTTGATATGAACAAAGTTACTTAGTGCACAGATCTATTAGGTTTCACAGGTCCATACGTGACTTGCCTAGGATTCTGCTTTGCATTCTGGGACTTGTAGTTCTGATTTAATAATGAGGTAAACAAGACTGCAAATCACCTAATGTGAAGTATGAACTGTGACTGGATGAGTTACTCATGCACTGACTTGGCAAACTTGAGAGGCCCTGAAATACGAAGGGCATTTGCTAAAAAGCCAAGAGTGGCCGAAGGTGGCACACATGACATGGAGCCACTTGGAAACTATAGCTTCAAGTGACCATGGATGCTGAAAACTTCCACACCCTTTCCTCTTCTGAACAAAAATATTCTTGAGCAGCGTTAAGGCACCTCTGGTAATGACGTGGGGGTATTCTGATCAGTCCCTCATCCTTTGTCAGAGGACATCTCGTTATGTTTCTTATACTGTCACCTGTGAAACAGGCGGTGTGAATTCTAATCTTGTCTTCCTCACGGTTGATTGAAATGTGTCACCCTGGGCCACTCATTTCACCTCCTTGTGTTTCCATCTTGCCAAAAGTGGAAGTTCCTAGACACAGGCTAAATACCAGCATTGTGTGTCACAGTAAAAACAGAACATTCTCATCTTCTACTGTCTGAGGAAGGGAATCATGTAATATTTGTTGAAGCTACCACTGTGATTATGTGTTAGCCTCGTATAGGTATTATCTCTGCAAGATCCTAAGTCTATTTTTTCTTTTTTAGAAAAATATTACATTTATTCACTTTTGTGATCAATGCACCATTCATAGTGCTGCGGTCAAACTCTTACCTTTCTTCTGCTCGAAATGTATAATACAATATACTAATTGAAACTTGAACCTGCATCTCCCCCTTACCTCTCCCCTCTCCCCTCCTTCCTCCCCCTCTTCCTCTCCCTCCCTCTGTTCAAACTTATTTCTAGTAGCAAGTTCATAGTTGTCTAGGGGCAGCAAATTATGAGCATGCCATTAGCACAAGTCTTGGTGGGGCTTGTAGTATCAATTCTCCACCCTAAAAATGGACTTACCAGTTCCAGCAGCATTTTAAGTACATGTGTTTAGCTCTAGCAGTAACTACTGGCTTACAAATGTGAGAGGCCAGAACAAGAGTGTTTGAAAATGCAGTTCTTTAAAAGACTGATAGGTAACACTCTCAGAACTCAGATGCAAAGCTATGACCTGGCATCATGTCATGGGGTTGCTTTTTAGGCAGGCCTAGCTCTTCAAGCCAGCTTCACTTAGCATACCTGGACTTATATTGAGAAACGAGAAACTACAATCCACAGCTTGCTTAGTGCTGTTGGATAAGAACCTAAGTCTGGACAAATGTCACCTTCATGATATTAGGACAATGGACAACTAAACACATGGCCCAGTTCATTTTCATTTCATTAAGCTTTATTCGATTTGAACAACAAACCATAAAAGCATATAAATAACAGTCAATAAAACACACCGATATAAAATTCACATAAGATTCACAGAGATATAATCATCTAAAAAGCGCTATAAAACAACTCATTAAAACTCAATCCCCCTCGTTGTACGTAATTTTAGAGCAGCTCTTAAAAAATTTGTCACACAATAAAGAGTAAAAACATCAGTTGACATTTTTAAAAATAGCAATGCAACCCGAGCCTGCCTAAATCTGGCCTTTCTCAATAGTTCTTTCAAAAACAGTTTCCTAGGGTGGGCATAGTACGGGCAGAGTAAAACTAAATGAAGTGTGTCCTGCGGAGACTTCAAGTCGCAGCCGCAGGGCCCTCTCTCTTCTGTATTTAAAATAAAACCTTCCGGTACTGCCAGTAAGTGATGGATATAATTCAATCTGAAACGGGTTACTAAAAAACGATCATGGGCGTTAGTCATTAATGTTAAGTATGGTTCTATGCCCTGTTTCGTTTTGACTAAAATATAATCTCTCACCGAGTGTTTCCCCAGTTCAACCGTTTCCCGATGAGCCATCACAAACATTTTATGCAAAGTTTTAATGTGATTTATATCTTTCGGCTTTATTATCCCTGGGTTATATACCCAGATAGGCAAAGGTTGAGACTTTACCCAAGGTGTGTGAGCCTATGGAATAAATGTGGTTTTTTTTCCTAGACTTCTGTCCCATCTCCATAACATAGGACTTACCTAAGTTCGGGGACATGTCTAGTTGGTCCATAAATTTTGCAAAACCATCAATTATGAGCTGTAAGCTATGTGGGGTGCGGGCCAAAAGCACCGCATCATCTGCATATAACAGCACCGGCACTGTTCTTCCCCCTATTCTGGGTAAATCAGCCTCTATTTTCCGCAGAGTGGCATCAAGCCCATTAATATATAAGGTGAACAGAAATGGAGCTAAAATACATCCTTGTCTCACCCCACTGGAACAATTAAAACGCCCTGTAACTTCCCCCTCCTTTGTGTATCTTACCGCTGCTGTCGTGTTACTGTGCAATGAATAGAGAGGGTTTATTATAGCTACATCCACCCCCAGGTCCCTCATTAAGGCCCACAACTTATTACGATTCACGCGGTCAAAGGCCGCAGTGAGGTCCATGAAGGCTAAATATAGTGCCCCATACTTTGCTATGACATACTTAGCAGAGATAAGGTACAGGTTGAGACACTGATCTACAGTGGATTTTCCTGGTCGAAACCCGTATTGCACATCCGCGATAATGTGTGACTCCTCAGCCCATTCTGTTAGCCTGTTTAAAAGCACCCTCCCCAGGACCTTAGCTGGCCCAGTTACTTATCATTCATATTAATGACTTTTAGAACTACTCATCCTAGTCATTACTTGTGAGGTGCATCCCACCCTTGTTAGACATGAGAAAAACAGTAGTGCTGACGGGATGCTGAAATGGAATAATCTGCTGGGGTCCAAATTAGGGCTACCATTCCCAATATCCTCCTGAATTTCCTAAGCACCAACAAAGACCTGGAAGAGAAGGAGGGTAGGCCAGTGGCAAAAATGATGGGGCCCCCCAGCAAAATGTGTTGAGGGGCCCCTTAGTCGCCCATATTTCACAGACAGGCCGGCTTTATAGCGGTGCGACTGATGACACCGCACCCGGCATTGAACTCCAGAGACTCTTTGTCTTGAAATATCCTATGAGATTAAAAGCATCTGCTGCAGAGTTCCATGTGAATCCATCAATTTTCAGGGCAACAATAAAAATATCAAGAAAACT
This sequence comes from Calotriton arnoldi, assembly GCA_963921515.1. NCBI lineage: Eukaryota > Metazoa > Chordata > Amphibia > Caudata > Salamandridae > Calotriton > Calotriton arnoldi. The sequence continues at coordinate 1,701,349 of CAWUFW010003513.1, read as the reverse complement.
CTGGTGATTAATGTACCTGCTGGAGACAGTTTTCTCATAATAAAGTGGCGAAGAGAATTAACATGCAATGTGTACCATGCAAAACACAGAAGTGTATTTCCTGTAGATAGCTCAGTGGGTTACTACTTTTGCCACAGAGATCCTTTTGTTACTCGCAGTTCATAAGTTACACCTCTTATATAGCACAGTGAGTTGTCAACTGTCATTGATACAGTACAGTTTTCTATATCTTCGAGCTCTGATGTAGTTGTCAAACAGATTGCACCACTGGTCCTATTGACCTTTAGCTATCAGTTGAAAGTGTATTCTGAGAGCTAAATTCAGTATAACAAGTCAATTCCAATTAAACCAATTTGACTCCACAAGAAAGACAGAGAGGATGGTTTCTAAACCAAAAGGGTTTATTAGCAAATTAGTCAAAGTTACAGGTTTTATTCATTAAGTAAATCAAATTTCAGTTAAGCATAAAATTCAGAAAAGGTTAATCAATCCAACAGCATAAACTCAGAAAGATAGCAACACAAATCATTACCAAGTACAAAGTGCAAAGCAGAGAAACTATCAGTTTCATAAAGGAACTTCCCTAAAGTAAATAAGGCGTCTAAGAGTGGCCGGGGAAACCCTAAGCCTAAGGTGTCAGTCTGAAGTGAACCAAGTTACGGTCAGGGTAAGTAAGAGGCATAAGAGTTCAAGAGTCTAATTCAAGAACTACGGATTTGGAATCTCAGCAGAGTTAGGGAAAGGTCTTCCCTTGGACAGTCAGGACAGGTTCTCCTAACAACTATTCTAAGACACGCAATTAAATACATTGTACTCTCTCTTCAGAACTACTTCCCACCGACTACTCCGACTGGGAGAAATCAGGTTGCACCATCCCCTTGGAACAAGTAAACTCCCCTTGTTCCTTTCATTGCACAAAGTTGCACACAGCTGCACAACCTTGGATGTATCACTGGTCCAGACTGCATGGTACGGAGAGATATTTCTCATCCCCATGCAGGGCGTAACTCAAAACAAATTTCCAGTTAATCCTATCTGTTCTAACATTTCTAAAAGCAAAACAATGAGCCAGTCTTCTAACTAGCGAAGGTATTCTTGCTTCTGCAACAAGAAGGAAATCTTGAAAGCACATTTCAAAATCAACATTATTGTTTAGCTGTGAAATGCTTTTGGGCAACTAAGGCCTATTCACAGTTTAGGCCAACTTTAAGACTGCACATTTGGTTAATGTAAACATACTATAGGTTAAATGAATACTTCATTTGCACAAAGTGTAGCTTCCTTATACATACATATCCACACATTAACACACAGATTAACATATGAGTAATGAAGATTATAAAGCATTCCATTTTTGCTGTTCCGTTCCCCCCTCTGACGACTAGAATAGCCATCACCCAATACATGTGAACATCCCATGACTGCATTAGAACTTTGTTACCCATTGCTGTTTATGCTTAGAGTTCTCCATCTCCCTCAACTCATCATAAATCTTACTTTGCACATCAGCCAACTCTATTTCTTCCATCTTCCTCTTAGTGCCTTTACACTCTGAGGGTGCTTTATTTGTCCTCATCAACCTAAATCCCTCCACAATAGCAAATAAAAAATGTATTCAAACACCAATAATCAAAATAGGCTTTAATTTAGCACCTATAGTACCTATAGCAGAAAATCCTTTCCCAAGTGTTTCCCAGGCACCTGCCGCTTCCAATTCTTCCACGTTTTTTGACACTCCTGTAATATTCTTCACATACTTTCTGATCTCTTAGCTCTTGTCTGGGATATATGTGCAGCACTGCTGCACTTTCAGCATCTCACAGACTCCTCCTCATTTGCAAGCAAAATATCTACAGTAAGCCCATTTTGTAAATCCATAACCCTAATGTCTATCAATTCTTTGTCAATAGCTAAAAAAGCTCCAGCAGTGCTGGTTGCAAGTTTATCAACCAAGTTAGAAAGCTTTTCTGATCTTTAAGCCATTACGACAACCCTTCCAGAATGAATTATAAATGAATTAATGTCTCCCACTATCTGTGAAGCACTACTACGCTTAGTTCTACCATGAAGTCCAACTTCTTGACTATTCATATTATCTATATGATATACTTTAAGAAATACTAGTGCTAAATAGCATGTTCTCACCCAAATGGCAGGGGGTTTAAAGTAGGCATTCTTTCCACACACATAATAAACTCTAGTAATGACAGGATCATTCCCTGCAAATATCTGATCTGTATAATCAAGAATTTCAAACTTGTGAGGACATTGACTTAATCCCATTCTTTGAAAATTATGAAGATTCGCCTTTCTCATAGTAAAACACAACTTCCCAGTCTAAACTCAGTTGGGGTTGTATTCCAAGTGTTTTGTATTTCTCCCCTTCCTTTCCCCATATATCTTTCCCAATATCTCTCCCAGTTTTTGTCCTCTTCTTAATCTCGGCTCCCCTACCCTCCAGGTCATCAATGGAGTTCTTTTCAATCGGACTTAAGGGATAAGTTAAGTTTTGTCTGTGAGCAAGAGCACAGTCAAGCTTAACTGGGGATTTGCAGAAATGCCACACAGTACCCATGTCTTTGGCATTAGAATCGGGATTCAAATGTTGTACATGGGCACTTCTGAGAGGACCAAATCATAATTCAAAATATAATGTTCAAAGTGACCTTGGCCATACAGCAAACTAAGAATTATACTGCATGAAATACCATTGGTAAGGGGAATGTGGCGGTAGGTCATATCTTCCACAAAGGATACAGGTACATGAGAGCAGACATAGCAGTCCTTAGCCTGCATTACACTAATGTACTCATGTCAAGCATCCTTATGCAAAATATTAAAATAAAAGCTATGCTGCGCTCTTAGTTGTGAAGCAGTAGGAGTTGTCTTGGGGTTAGATCTAATAGGTCTAGTTCCTGCAGGCGAACTTAAACCTATGAGCAGACTAATCATGAAAATGATAATGATAATCAACACTATAGCCACCAATACTCTACGTTGGTTTTTTTTTATTTTAAATGATCCCCATTGTTTCTCTATTGTCAGACCCCAGAAAAAGTGAAGCTGAAAGCAAAAGAAAGATTACTACTTGTTGTTTGTACTTGTGCAAATTTACTAAACTGTGTAGTTTCAGACAAATATTTTGTGTACAGTTGTCTTCATGAGTCATCCCTAGCCCTACTTTATCTGCTTCTAAAATGTTTACCCTACTCTTCCACAGGCCCCTTGGCCCCAGGGAATTTTAGAATACAATAAAGTTCAGTTCATAAATACAGTTCACTTGCAGCGATAATGATCAGAAAAATTAAAAAAAAATAAGCAATCTTCCTTGTGGTAGCCTTATTTACGGTGGCTCCGCAGATACTGCCCCTTGAAAATTTAAGTCATAAAAGATTAGCTCTAGTTCAATTTCACCAAAGTATGTTCATGTGGGAGCTAGGTACTTTTGACTAGGCACCCTTGTTCTCGTTGATCTTTTGACTACTGGCTGTTCATCTTCATTGTCAATTTGTTCTCTTGGCTCAGCCTCCTCATTGACGGCTTGTGGAATGCGTTCCTCAGATACACTTGCTTTTAGTTTCTCACAACTCCTTGGCCACTTTTCTCTTCTATGGTCACCACTGGTTACATTGCTTGGCACTTCTCCTGGATTCGAACTGTCATTCTCTGCTTCACTGGGTTGGTGCTCTGTGGCTATTCTTGGCTCATTCAACACAGGCTCAGCACATGCATCAACTTGGCTTTGAGGTACTTATTGGCTCTGAGGCTCTAGTTGGCTTTGAGACATTTATTGACTTTGAGTACTCTTGACTTGTTGTCTAGTTGACTTTGAGTACTCTTCTCCCCCCTCTGCTCCTTCTGGTTGTCAGAAGCTCAATTCCCCAAACCAATGGTTCTTGTCACCACTTCCTCACCTCTGTGTCTTACTCGTTGAGTCTAGCATGCATGCACCCAGAGTGGCAGTCCGCCACACTTGACTGCTGTGTTGGTGATCAAGATAACCCGGAAGGGGCCTCGCCAACGGGGTTCCAGGCATGATTTTCTGACATGACCCAGTCTCCTGGACTAAGGTCAGGACATTCTGTTTGGCTCAGAAGAGTAGTTGCTGTTTCGGCCTGGTGAGAGATAGAATTCACCACACATCACCCAGTCCTTCGCAGTAGTTGAGAACCATATCATCTGAAATATTCACACGTGCATTAACAGGAACAGCAGCGAGCCTCATGGCTCTCCCCATGAGAATCTCATGTGATGACAGTCTTGTTTGCTGATCAGGGGTACTTCTGAGACTCAAACACCAGAGATAAAGCATCCAGACACTTAAGAGATGTAGAACCAAAGAGTTTGGCAAGATGGGATTTCAGTGTCCCATTGATCTGTTCAACAATCCCTGATGCTTCAGGCTGGAAACTACAGTGCAATCTTTGCTCCACTTGTAAGGCTATACACATCATTTTCAGGACCTCATTATTGAAATGAGTTCCATGGTCTGACTCAAGAGAAAATCGAAATCAAAAACGAGGGATTAACTCATGCAGCAATAGTTTAGCTACAGTAAGACTGTTATTTTTTCATAGTTGGTTACACCTCTTTCTACCCAGCTGGAGAAGATGCATACCACAACTGAAACGTATCGTAGCCCATTGCAAACAGGCATCTCAATGACATCTAACTGCGTGTGATTGAAAGGACCTCCTGGTCTCCCTGTATGACACAGTGTCACTGCTGTTCTCCTTCCTACATTCAACTGTTGACAAGTCATGCACCGGTGTCACAGAATCTTAGCCATCACCCTAACATGGGAAAACCATTTCTGCTTAAACACACACTTCATTGCATCCCTCCCTAGGTGTGAGGGACCATGAAAATGTCTTACTAAAGGTAACTACAAGCTGTCTGGCATACAGGCCTTCCGTCACTGGAAACCCAAATCTCATCCTCATTCTTCACTCAACCTCCTCTGATCCATCCCTGTTACTCACTCTCTGGTGCCTCTTCCTGCAATCTCTTGATCTTTTCATACATATCAGCAATGGATAACAACATATTCATACCAGTCTCACTTTCAGCTTTATTTGAATATTCTCCATTGAATGCACAGGACTCATGAGCACAATACCATGTAACTTTAAAAAATATATTTTTTTCTTTAAAGAGTTTTATATAGCACTGGCAAGACCCGGGGGTATAAGAGCACTTTACAGACAAAATCTTAGCAGTGTAAAAGAGGCATACATTATGAAAAATAACAAACTCATTGAGGGTTGGGTCACAGTACAATAGATTATATGGGGGAAAAGAGTTCAGTTATGAGCTATGTGATTAGAGTCCGGAGGGCTGAGGTTATGTTTGAGGAGAAAGTATTTTAATTGTCTTTTGAAGCTCATAAAGGAAGGGTTCATCCTGATATGGACTGGGAGGGAGTTCCAGATTTTGGGGGTATTGCCCGAAAAGGCGCTCGCAAGGGATTTTTGTTTGTGCCTTTTTGGTGGGATAAGAAGAAGAGTGTTGGTGCTTCTCAGATTTCTTGTTTGGCCTGCCTTTGAGAGTTTGGATGAAAGGTAGGCTGGTTTCCCGGTGTGAAGAACTTTATGAGTGTGGCAGGCCATTTTGAAGCAGTAGCATCCTTCGATCAGGAGCCATTTAAGATTTTTCAGGGAGGGAGAGATGTGATCTTGTATTGTTACTCTGGTGACCATCCTTACTGCTGCATTTAGTGTAGCTCTTAGGGGTCTAAGTGCGATATTGCGGTGCCGGTGAGGGTGGCGTTCCCGTAGTGCAATCTAGACAGCCCCATCGCTTGTGTGGCGGGGTTTTTAGGTCATTCGGGGGGAGGAAGGGCTTGATTTTGTGTAGGAGTTTTAGGTTGGAGAATGCACTCTTAGATGTGTTGTTTCATGCTCAGACTTCGGTCCAGGGTGATTCCCAGAGATTTGATGGATTCAGATTGCGTCAATTTGTAATTTACAGCATCAATGGTGTTTATCCACTCTCAGATCTGGATAGATTGACTATTTTTGGATAGGAGCAGGATTTCCGTCTTATTTTGGTTTAGTTTCAGGTGTTTGTGTGACAGCCAATTTTGGACTTTTATGAGAGTAGTGTTTAGTCGTTGTAAATCTTCCAGTGAGGATACTTCTAGGTGAAGCTGGGTATCATCTGCATATAAGTGATAGAGGATGTTTGCTTGTTTAAGTATAGTGGTGAGGGGTTCCATGTATATATTGAAGAGTGTAGGTGAGAGGACTGAGCCTTGGGAAACACCCTTGGTTATGGTGGACGATTCTGAGGTTGAGTTGTTTATTTTCATTTGTTGGGATCGGTTATGGAGATATGATGTGAACCATTTCAAGACCAGGACACTCGCTCTGATACAAGGATTCTAGAAGCATCTTATGGTCAACCATGTCAAAGGCGGCTGATAAGTCTAGGAGGATGAGTAGGCAGCATTTGTCAGTGTCCAGCGACTTGTGTATGTCGTCTGCTATGTTCAGTAGGGCTGTTTCCATGCTACAACCTTTTCTAAAACACGATTGGAGAGGGTCGAGAAGATTGATGGAGTCAATGTGTTGGTTAAGTTAGTAGAGAATTCATTTCTTGAGTATTTTAGTTAAGGATGGAAGGTTGGAGAAGTGCCTGAAATTGTGGAGGTCATCCGGGTTTGCGCCTGGTTGCTTTAGCAGAGGAGTGACATGTCTTAGTTTGAGGCAGTCGGTCATCACCTCACTACTCAGGGAGCTATTTATTATCTTCGTCCAGAGAGGCGCTAGGGCGTAGTTGAGGTTATTTGCCAGGGAGGCAGGCAGAGGATCTGCTATGTGAGAGGCGGGTTTGGAATTTGCGATCATTTTTTAGATGTCCACCTCCATGAGCAAGTTGAATGTCCTCCTACTCTTGTGAGTTGAGGGGGAATCTGGATCTAAATTGGATCCGGAGGGCTCAGGGTGGATGGCAGTCCCTTGGCAGGTCGGTGAGCGTGACGGTGAGTTGTTTCTCTCCATTCTGAGGAGAGGGTATCTAGTGGATGGAGAAGTGTGGAGGTCTAAGGAGAGTTTGATCTTCGTAATTTTATCATTGAAGAATTTCGCAAATTTGTCACAATGTTCTTTGGAGACATTGGGATTTTGTTTTGCTGGTTTTGAAATTTGCTGTTTAATGATATTAAAAACTTCTTTCGACCGGCTTTTTGCTTTATCTAGCGCTCTGCGGAAGAATGTGGCTTTTTCTTTTAGAATGTGGTTTTTATATTGTCTGCATTCCATTCTGAGCTGTAAAAGGTGGGATGAGGAGGATTTTGTTCTCCAGAGTCTTTCAGCCACTCTCAGTATTCTTCTTCCTCCATTGAGGTCTTTGTTGAACCAGGCTCTTGAGGGAGTGTCTCTAATTTTTTTAAGATTCAGGGGGGGGTAGTTAGTCTATGAGGGATGGCATTGTTGAGTTGCAGTGGGATGTAAGATCATCTGTTGAGAGGTTGTCTGTTGGGGGTGAAAGTAGGGACCTCATTCGGTCTTCCAGATCATCCAGGGTCATCTGACTTATGTTGCAGGACCATTGTTTGGCTTTTTGCTTGTGAATAGGGGGTAGTTCCATTTGGTTGATATGGAACAGAATGATGTGGTGGTCCAACCAGTCGATCAGAAGGATGTTATCAATATTTACCGCTTCTTTGTGTGCTATGATGGCATCCAATGTTGCGCCTTTGGAATGGGTTTGACCTTTGCAGTGCTGGATAAGATTTTTGCTTAGTAGGAGATCATTTAGGGATTGACATGTGTGTCTTTCTCTTCATTTAAGTGTAGATTGAAGCCGCCTAGGAATAAGTTGTTGTCAGTGGAAAGAGTTAGTCAGCATACCTTTTTCCGGCAGTGACATAATAATTTTCAGCTTCTGTGTACGTGTACTGCACGACTGCTATCTCAATAGGCATTTGTAAGGCTTTGAGCAGTCTCATAATATACTTTAGTTTCTTATTGGGGACCCAAAAGATATCATAAACCCTTTTTGTGACCACAACTGTCCAAAGTCATACACACCCCCAAGCCATACTGACTATCAATGTTAATGGTAACTCTTAATTGATCTGAAACGCAGCCAGCTCTAGTAAAAGTGACCAATTCAGCCACTAGGGCAGAGGTTACATTACGCAACCAGAAGGCTTCCACTACACTTTCTAAGGTGCAACCGTCACTAGCAACTCGCATATTTTCTCCATAATCCCTTAAACAAGAGCCATCTACAAACAACACATAATTTGGCTCTGCAAGCGGGTCATCTCTGATGTCAGGCCTTGGCTTGGCACACAACTCAGTGATGTCAGGGCAACCATGGTCAACTTCCTCCCCATACACTTCAGCTTCAGGCAATGGTAATAGTGTAGCAGGATTAAGGCACAAGCACCCCTTTAGTGAAATATTGTCCACTACCAGTAGGACTTGTTCGTATCTGAAGAGGAGGCTATGGTCATGTGTAGTGTCTTAGTACATGTTAAAAGAACCTCCACAGAATGAGGTACTAATATAGTGAGAGGGGATCCCATAACAATACCTTCACTCTGCTGGATGCTGGCACCAACTTCTGCCCCCGCCTTTAAGCAACTAGCAGCCCTGCGGCTACTGGGTCAAGGGTGGCTGAAAAATACGCTACAGGTCTCCTTGAATCGCCATCGGTTTGTGTGAGCACTGAGAGAGCGCACCCTTCTCTGTCATTGCAACACAAAATTTACTGTAACCTGGCATTCCTAGAATTGTGCCATGACAGTGATTTTCTCACAGCACGTGGAATGCGTTCATGCTTTTGATGTCTCAAGGTAGCGGATCAGACACATCTCTATATGTAAGCCTCTGTAGAGGCTTTTCCACTAGGGAACAGTTGGGTATCCACTGGCAAAAGTAGTCCATCATTTCCAGAAACATCCTGACTTCTCTCTGCATATTCGGGGGGTTCATTTTCAGAATAGAAGATATTCTTTCCTGCAGCACCTTCCTTGCTCATTTCTCAATATGATGTCCTAGGTAAAGGACTTCCTTCTGACAGTATTGTAACTTGCTTGGGGCCACTTTATGTCCATTCTCAGCCAAATGATTTCTCCGAGCAATAGTGTCTTATTTTGCATGCTTCTTGTGACATCGAGGCCACTAATGGGTCGTCAATATATTATACTAAGGCTAAATTGCTCAGTAACTTCAGGGTCTCCAGATTCTTTTTAAAGATCTGGTTGAAGATCGAGAGGCTCTCTGTATACTCTTATAGAGCTCCGCACCATTCCAGAATGTTATTTTGGAACTGGAACGCTAGGAGAAACTGGCTCTCTTTGTGCAATGGGAAGGAAAAGAATGCTTGACACAAATCAATCACCATGAACCACTTGCCTTCACAGGGTATCTGATACAGTATTATGGCAGGATTCAATTCCATGGGACAAGAATATCATTGATCTTTCTTAAATCCTGAACTATTCCATATTTGCCGTTAGTTTTCTGCAGGACTATGATTAGGGAATTACATGGACTCTCCAGGATCTCTTTCAAAATTCCCTGTTCTGTCAAGGACTCAATCACTGGGGTTATTCCAGCCACAGTCTATGGTGAGAGATTGTACTGGGGCATTCAGTTTGACTGTAATTTGCATTGGTTCCACACCGTTAATGAGTCCAATATCCTTACCAGAGATGTCCCAGACTTCTGGTTTAACAGAATCTTTCAGATCAAGAGGTAAATCATGTGTGTTCATCACGGAAACACCCCAGTGGTGGCTCCCGGTTTAGTCAGTTTAAAGTCTACATCCTCATCATGTGTCTGAAGCTCGACACCCACTAGTGTACAGTACACAACCAAGTTTGCACAGTAGATCCCTGCTCAATAGATTGACTGGACTTGAATCACACACTACAAACTGATGATCCTCTTCAAAGAGACCAAGTTTTACAAGACCCTTGCTGACACTGGGTTTACAATCTGTTCATTAGCAATGCCTAGAACTTGGACTTATTTTCCTTAGAGGGGTAGGTTTGGGACTTCCACTGTCTTGACAGTAGACTGGGTAGCGCCGGTGAAAAAAAAAAATGAGAGCTGGTGGCCATTCACCTCATTATCTACAAATAGGCACTCTGGTCTATCTCAAGACTGCTCCAAGTATGTAATCTTCCTCTTCTCTCAGGCACTGCCATTGTAACTGGCCAAACCAATAGTCTCCGGAAATATTGAAGACTGGAAATTGTTGAAAACTGCCATGATTCTTGATGGAATTCGGGTTAGCTCTAAGAGCTGAGTCCGCATTGAACCTCGGGTTCCCCAGGTTTTGTGGTGCTATCGGAGCTTGGGGCATCTGCATCATTGGGGCTTGGGGCATACTAGGGTTCTGAGATCTCTGCATCTGCATGCGTTGTTCTGGTATCAAGTTTACATTTTACATTTGATCATCACCTGATCTTCTATTGTGGTTAAGCTGAAACTCCCTTTTCCAATGGCCCAATTTATTACAATATTTGACATGGATTAGACCATTTGAGAGTTGCCACATGTATTCCAGTATTCAAATAATTTGGCACATCACAATCTCTCCCTTGTGGTACACCTTTCCTACTATGCATCATGTGTCCTTCACCTTGAAACCTGACTCCCTGCATCCCGCCACCAACACCATGAGTGCATTACCTGTAGGAGGTGTTGATAATAGGCATGCACTGACTCCTTAGCTTCCTGAGTGGTTCAATTTATCTTTAACCAAACAATCTCTTTTGCTGGACCTTCAAAAAATGTATTACTTGATCATACTTCAACATGACATCAGGATCTGGGGCATTTGCCTAGGATACTCTCAAAGGTTCTGCATTTGGCCACTCTATCAGCACTTTGCATTTAGCCCACAAATCACTAGGAACCACAATATCAAAGAAGGTATTCGAATCTTCCCACAACAATTTCACATTTTTCACAAACCGCATGGTTCTCTCTCAATTTTGAAAATGTATTTGTAAATGTAGAAAGATCACTGCGACTCCAGGGTACATGCATATACCCCTCTCCATGCACCTCTCTCAGGGAATAAGCCTCAATTCCAGAGTCACTCTGATTATCCTTTTTCAGTATCCCCCTCGAATCCTCCTTGTGCTTTTTTCTCTTTTCTCTTTGAGCCCACTTATCCTTAATTTTCTCCATTTTTCTCCATTCCTGTATACTAATGACTAGCTCCATCTGGTCTGCCTTAAACCTGGGAGTTTTCATACTATTTAGGGGCCGATTCCGATCTCGGCCGGTAGTGCTCCGAATCGGATTCGGATTCACCGGATCCGATTCGGAGCCCTGTTTCCCGACCGAATCGTACGCGGGTCCGGCCGAGCGAGCACGATGCAAGCACCCGCGAAATCGCCGACCGACTCGAACGCGGCTTCAACACGCTCCGACCGACTCGCATGGACACGACTCGCACCGCGCTATGGAGACGTTTCCCGGCCGGGTAAGTACGATGCGCGCCGCGAGCAGTCCGATCGACTCGCGCCGTCCTGCTCAAAAAAGCTGTCGGAGCCGGACTTTGGGGGTCCGCGTCGGACCCCCCTGTACGCGTAGGCGCGCGAGTCGCACACAGGGGGGACCCATGGGTCTCCCCTACCTGTGCATGTACGCCGCGATGCGCATGGACGCGTACACGCTGTAGGGGGCGCCCTTGTCCGCCTCGCACCCATTGAGTCAATGGGAGCCCGCGTACGCGTTGTACGACAGGCTCCCATTGACTTCAATGGGAGTCCGACCGACTCGAGTCCGATAGCATGCGTGCGCATCGTACTCGTTCGGTCGGACTGCTAGGGTCCGATTCGGTCGGAATTCTCTCCGGGTCCGGCTCGGTCGGGGAGATTTCCGGCCGGAATCGGAATCGGCCCCTATGTGTATCGTCTTTTATGTGAACCCTAAAATTCTTTTGCAAGGTCTGACTCTTAAATAAGTCGACAGTAAATTTAGTAGCTGCCCCTTCTGACATTGCATAGGCTTCAATAGCACATCAAGTAACTTCTTTACATAGGATTAGAAATTCCTCTTCATGGTACCCATCCACATAACAGGCATCTAGGTTTCCTTTGATAAACTTATCCAGGTCTACATTTAGCCTAGCAGCATCTAGAGGTTTTGAGGCTGCTTGTGCTATGGTACTATCATCTCTGTGGTTCCACCGACACTTGGTGTCCCCTCTAACGGAGTCATGCTCCCAATTCTAGAAATCCAGTAACACCCTGTGTACTAGGTGTGGAGAACACTACAGATGTTAATTGCTGCATACAGGTACTTGGTGCCAGACTGTTTTGGAGGGAATCTCCGACCGCATTTAGCGCTAATTCTAGTTTACGCTGCTATTTTCAATACCGTTTTCATTTAATAAATTGTTTTTATCTTTAGAATTTTACACACCTACCACTTGTTGCCTTCTTTTGTCACTCGCCCCGTCTTGGCGTTCTCTATCTTCCTCCTGCCATTTCTCCCCGGTCCACGGCAGCTACCTGGCCGATTGAGTGGAGGGAGGACTGGCTTTAGATTTTCCCACTTCTGGCTTGCCTTTTTACGGTGGCCAATTTTAGAAGGGAGACGTTCTAGTCTTCCCCCGAGTCCTTCTGCCTCCACATACCTAAGGGGAGGATGGCGCCGACGCACAGCTGTTAATTGCTGCATACAGGTACTTGGTGCCAGACTGTTTTGGAGGGAATCTCCAACCGCATTTAGCGCTAAGTCTAGTTTACGCTGCTATTTTTAATACTGTTTCGTTTTAATAAATTGTTTTTATCTTTAGAATTTTACGCACCTACCACTTGCTGCCTTCTTTTGTCACTCGCCCCGTCTGGGCTTTCTCTATCTTCCTCCTGCCATTTCTCCCCGGTCCACCGCAGCTACCTGGCTGATTGAGTGGAGGGAGGACTGGCTTTAGATTTTCCCACTTCCGGTTTGCCTTTTTACGGTGGCCATTTTTAGAAGGGAGACGTTCTAGTCTTCCCCGAGTCCTTCTGCCTCCACATACTTAAGGGGAGGATGGCGCCGCCGGCGCGCCGAAGACACGCCAAAGGCAAGCCCGTCTGCGCCCATCCGCGTCCGGAACGCGACCAGCACCAGAAACGCTGCCAAATTTCCTTCAGGCAGGTGTTTCTCTAGAGACTCTCTTCTGGCTTTCAACAGCAATCCTCACACTTGTAAAAAAAACCTAGATGTCACCAAATGGAAAACCTCATCTGCTGTAAAAATTGCAAAATAGTTTTTAGTACCCCACAAAATACACCGGTGGGAAATAACCCTAATGCCACCCACTTACGAGGAGGCCTCATAAATGCCCGCTCATTATGTAAAAATGCCCAAAGCATCCACGATCTCATTCTAGATTACAACCTAGATTGCCTCTTTATAACAGAAACCTGGCTTAAAGCCTGGTGTAACCCTGATATCGTCTGTGCATTACCCCCTTGCTATCTTATTCATAGACAGGATAGACCAGAACAAAGAGGAGGAGGGCTAGCGATTATTTACCGTAACACTTAAATGTTCAGTGTTTGAAAAGTCCGACCTCAAAGGTGCAGAAAGCATTGGCTTCTGCTTTCAATTAGAAGACTCCTTTGCCTTCTCAGGGGCTTTGCTTTACCGCCCTCCAGGCCCATTCAAAAAAAATTTGGATAGCATTGGAGACACCGCAAGCTCACTTATTCTTAGATTTGCTAATTTTACCTTATTAGGAGACTTTAACATCCACCTAGATGTACAAAGAGACCCAGCTGCAGTGAACTTCCTAGAAACCCTTGATACGCTTGGCCTTGACCAGCGGATATCCACCCCCACTCATAACGCAGGCCATACCTTGGACGGTATCTGCTCAAATCTTACGACCCTTACAGTCAAGACCCCAGTCAGTTTAACCTGGTCCGATCACAAGTTTATTCCTCTAGAAATTGGATACCAGCAGGTGAAAAAATTGAAGAGCCACATCCCCATCTCCCAAAACGTCAGGCCAAGATAGAATGATATGGCAGCCCTTTCCAACCTCAATCTTGAGGCCACAATTTGCAGACCTATGCTGTCGGGAGATCCAGCTGTAGACAACCAACGTTTCACACAATGGATGACCACCTTGAGGGACCATCTTGCCCCTCCTGCCCCAAAGAACAACCGACTGTTTAAAAAACCCTCCGACCCATGGTACACCCAAAACCTGAAAGAATCACACAGCCACTGCAGGACCCTGGAACGCAGATGGCGGCAAAAATATAAACCGGAAGACCAAATCAGGTTTAAGATTGCCCTTAAACACTATCATCAACAAATCAAGGTCACTAAGAAATCTTATTTTACTGAGATGCTTAATCTGGCCAAGGGAAATCAAAAAACTATCTTTAAGATAGTTAACTCTTTCACCAATCCCACATCCCTTAAACAAGATATTCCCCCATCACAGTCTCTTTGTGATTGCATAGCTGATTACTTCGAACAAAAAGTTCAGTCACTACAACAAGATTTTGCTGTTCCCTCAGTTTCGTATGTTACTCCACCTGCCGATCTAGATATAGATATTAATAAACCATCACATAGAGCTTTCCAAGCTATTAGCCTAGAACAATCCCATCAGGCTATTCTTGCAGTGAAATCAGGCTCTCCTTTTGACCCCTGCCCCCTTTAATTTTACACGCTATTATAGATACTGTTAACCCAGTTATTAATAAAATAATAAATGCCTCTCTACTACTAGCTGAAGTCCCCAACGAATGGAAACGTGCTGCCGTCAAGCTTCTCCAAAAGAAACAACTTGCTGATCCCCCCACCCTCACCAATCTTCGACCTATCTCTCTATTTCCATGTCTTAGTAAGATTACCGAAAAATTAGTTAACTCTCAACTAATGACCTATCTGGAAGGAGCCAACATCTTACACCCCAACCAATCAGGTTTCAGGCCTAAACACTCCACAGAATCAGCTCTCCTATACACCGCTGAGTCCCTGAAAGCCGCCTTAGACCAGGGGGAAAATGCTCTGCTGGTCTTATTAGACCTATCAGCTGCTTTTTACATGGTTTCACATGTCATCCTCCTGGACCGTCTCGCGTTGTGTGGTATTTCTCATCTTGCCCTGGCCTGGCTTAAATCATTTCTACAAAACAGAAGACAAGTCATCACTCTTGGAAACTATCAGTCAGCAGAAAAACCTCTGCTTTCCGGGGTACCACAAGGGTCTATCCTCAGTCCAGCACTCTTTAATGTCTATATGTCCCCCCTGATTAGTCTGATATCGTCCTTTAACATTGCGACTATCTCCTACGCGGACGATACGCAGTTAATCTTAGTCCTAGATAAAAATACCACACTGGCGAAGGAAAATCTCCAACAATGTCTTACAGCTGTCTTTCGCTGGATGAAAACTAAATGCAACTCCGAAAAAACAGAAATTATGCCACTAGGGAAAGAGAACATATTTTCCCCTAGCCTATGGTGGCCCTCTGATATCCCCCCCCCAATACAGTAACAGTAGCCAGGCATCTGGGGTCAAATTCGACTCAGCATTATCCTTTCACCATCAATCCCTAGCAGTAGCTGGAACCTGTTTTCATCTAATAAAGTCACTTAAAAAGTTCTTTGACCTACTTCCTTGTATGGCAAGACAGGCAGTTGCAGTGGCCTTAATCACTTCCAGATTGGACTATTTCAACAGCCTCTATGCAGGAGCCAATAAGTCGGTCTTACACAAGCTACAGATGGTACAGCACGCTGCAGCCCGACTAGTCCTAAAATGGCCCAGGAACTCATCAGCATCTGCCGCACTAAAGGCTTTGCATTGGCTACCCATCCATAAAAGAATCTTGTTCAAGATCCTGATAATTACCTTCCGAATCTTTCATTCCTCAGGCCCTCACTATCTTCGACCTAGGTTTATACGCTATCTGCCATGCCGTACCCTCAGATCTTCGAACGCTAATCTACTAAAACCCCCTGTTTTCAGATACGTCTCAAATGGGGGGAAATCAATTGCAGTTCTAGGGACCAAAGCCTGGAACCAACTGCCTAACCACCTACGTTTCATCCAAACAGTAACACATAGCTTTGTAGGTGATCCTGTTTTCCACTGGCAGCCAGTGGAGGGTAGTTAGAGCTTTAGAGGAGGATGTTCTTCTGGGCCAGTTCAAAACCAGCCGAGCGGCGGCATGTTGAATGTGTTGCAGTTTGCTGAGGCTTTTTTTTTAGGCTCCCAGATAAAGAATGTTGCCATAGTCCATCTGAGAAGTAACTAGAGCGTGCATGAGGGTTTTCCTGGCTGCGACCGGTAGAAGGTCAAGGAGTTTTCTTAGGGCTTTGAGAGTCCCAAAGCATTTACCAGCTACCTTCCTGATTTGATTCTCAAATGAAAGTTTGGGGTCAAACCAGACCCCTAGTTTTTTTGTTTCATCTTTAGGGGCAGGGGTGGACCTTAGAGCCTGGGGCCACCATGCCGATGACCAGATTGACGGTGATTTCCCCACTATCATTACTTTGGTTTTGTTGCCGTTCAGTTTAAGGCAATTATTAGACATCCAGGAGGCAAGCTCCTCAAGGCAGGAGGAAAACTGATTGGCCGCCGTCTCAGTGTCCTGAGATAAGGAAACAATTAGTTGCGTGTCATCCGCATATGACACGATGGTTACTTTATATTTATCCACAATTTCTGCCATGGGGCCAATGTAGAGATTGAATAGTGTTGGGCTAAGTATAGAGCCCTGAGGGACCCCTGCCTAAGCGGAGTGTGATTGGATATGTGCGGGTGCTGAGTAACTTGGAAGCTGCGGTCGAGGAGGAAGGAGGTCATCCAGTGGAGAGCTGAGCCCCCAATCCCACAGAGCCTTAGACTTTGTAGGAGCAAATTATGTGATACAGTGTCGAAAGCAGCACTCAGGTCCAACAGGACCAGTGCTACAGTATGGCCTTCATCTGCACTTTTTCGCAAAGTTTCTGTTGCAAGGAGTAGGGTCGTCTCTGTAGAGTAGAAGGTTCTGAAGCCAGATTGAGAGGGGTGGAAAAGATTGTTAAGATTAATATGATTAACAAGCTGGTTGTTCACCACTTTCTCCACAACTTTGGTGAAGAAATGTGGGAGAGAGATAGGGTGTAGGTTATCTAGCAGCATAGGGTCGGCTGAAGGTTTTTTTTTCAAAGGGAGAACTATTGCTTGCTTCCATTTCAGTGGAACTTCGCCTGGAACTCCCTGTTTGAGTTTGACCCTGGTTAGAAGGTGCAGTTTCATTATTGGCAACAGCTGGTTGATTCCCTCCAGCTGGTTGAACTACATTATATGGGGGTGGTCATGAAGCCAGCAAGTCTTCTAAAACCTCATCACTAGACTCACTATCAATGCTTGCCTCGGTCTGTGCACTCCTGTCGCCCTCTTCTTATGTTTTTTAATTCCTCACTCTGTTACTTATTAATGCAGGGTACATCCTAACTCCCTCAATAATCTCTTTCTTGTTCAGCCTCTCACTTTGTACCGATCCTACTGCAAACTGTCTTTTTAGATCAGGTTGGATTATACTCATTATTTTTGTATGTGAAGAATGCTCCCATGCATTTTAAGCCTCATACTGTGCTGGTCTTGGTGAGGAGATTCATGTCATACAATACACGCCTCAAATTCTCTATTATATGCAGGTTAAAGGTGACATATTTATGAAATTGCAAAAATCCTTCTTTCTCAGCAATATTTTTCCATTGTTTAAGCCAAATGCATGTGTGGAGCCCAACATTTGACGCCAGGTAATGACAGAGTGTGCCCGCTGGATGAGCTTCCTTGCCCTCACTGATAGTCACCCTTACATCACCTCTAAGGAAATCTCTCAACATCTTAAAGCATTTAATTTTTACTTCAAGTTCAGCATATCAAAAGCAGCAACTTCAATTTAAACAAGCAGCAGTTCCCAGCGTATCACAATGTAATGCGTAGCAATGTCAGTGTACAATCTCAGCACGGCACACTCTATATAAAAACATAAAACAAATAACTCTTGTCTGTCCCAATAAAGAAGTTAAACAGAGAATAACACTTTCTAGATGTTATCACACACACACAGGTGAAATTTTGACCAGTGGAAATTCGCCCTGACTATTGCAGCTTCTCCTCTGTGCAAAAGAATTCATCAACACCAATCACTAGTAGTACACTCTCACAACAGCAGTTTAGTAGTTTCCTGTCTCAATTATGCGGCCAATAGTACCTCAAGGACCGACACCACAAACAGACGCGTTAGACCACAATATTCTTAATATCTGATTCCAAGCACTGCAAGAGCCCTCCGTTAGGCTCTCAGTGTTCCCGGTGCCAGCCTTCTAGACCCGGACAGCACAAAATGGTTGCTGCCGACCAGAGACACATTTCTGCCCTCCTGCTGCTGAGCCAAGCTCGAGCAGGGGAATGCAGAACAATAGGCATCCTGTCACAGGGAGGTGTGACCACCTCCAAGACAGGATTTAGTGTATTGCGACCGGGTGGGTGCGCTAGCCAGCGGCAGAAAGTCTGCATGAGGGGCAAATTTGGTGTACCAGTGGATACTCCAGTTCAAACCAGTCCTGGGAGCCATTGGCTCATGCTCTGGCGCGAAACTGGACAATGGACATGGGAGTAACCTCCCCCTT
Organism: Calotriton arnoldi; assembly: GCA_963921515.1. Taxonomy (NCBI): domain Eukaryota; kingdom Metazoa; phylum Chordata; class Amphibia; order Caudata; family Salamandridae; genus Calotriton; species Calotriton arnoldi. The sequence continues at coordinate 1,682,739 of CAWUFW010003513.1, read as the reverse complement.
GTCCAGACCCTCCCCTGAGAGGGTCCCCTGAATCTCCCCAACCCTTTCTCTAGGGTACTTAAGGACTTACCTGGGTGTAGGTCCCTAGATTCATCGTGGGATAAGATTCAGATCAGACACCACTGCTCTTCTACCGTCTGGGCACTCTGGACTTCTCTGGTAACCTTAGGGAGAGTGCTGAGGATTGGGTAGTTGTATAGGATCCTCATCAGTCGATCTAGTCCAAGAAGCAAGAGTTTGGTTCGGTAAGATGGATCGTCCCATCCTCCAGTTAGCCAGTCATTGAAGTAAGTGTGTGGCTCTAAAATATAGCTGGAAGTTGGCCATGCTTAGACATCCATCATAGGCCACTTTCTCAGTCCATCGTGGGCTATATGTGGAGGGCCGCAGAACCAGAGGAAGGAGCAAAACATGGAGGCCAGGTTGCGAAACCAGCATTCCGGGACATGAAGGGGAACGTTTTGAAGGACATAGAGATATTTCGGAAGTGTCATTATTAACTATGGCCACTTTCCCGGGGATCTATAATGGCAATGCACCCCAGCGTTGGAGGTCTGCCTTTATTTGCCAATTTAAGGAGTTAAGATTGAGTTCCCACCTCTTAGCACAATCTCTAGAGAAGTGAACACCCAGAAATTGGTGGTGAGGAGTGGCATTGGTGCTCATCAGGATGGCTCTTCTCCCCTCTTCCAAGTGGAACCATGAGGGATTTCCTCAGCTTACCTGAAGGCCCGAGGCCTGTTCATATAGGGCCAAGATTTTTATACAAAGGGTGCCTGAGATTGGAGGAAAGGAGAGATAGAGCTGGATATTGTCCTCGTATAATGCAATTGTATCCTCAGTTTACGCTGACCACTCCCAGCCCTCCTCTTGGGCATCATAGAGTATCAGTTGAGCCAGGTGCTCAATCGTGAGAACAAAAAGGAGCGATGATAATGGACATCCTTGCCTGGTGTCCCTGCAAATGGGCAATGGATGTGATAGGACCCCATTCCCTAGAGTCCGGGCCTGCGATTCAGAGTGCGAGATGCCAACAAACCTGCGAAACCTGGGACCCAGCCACAACGTCTCCAGCATTCTGGCCAAGGAGGACCAGTCCACTGTGTTGAAGGCCTTTCCAAAGTCCAGAAGAAGAAGAGCCAGGGGCTCCTTCAGTTCTTCCATACAGGCCATAGCTAGCTGTAGCAGATGGATACAGTGCCTGGCACTGCATTCTGGTATGAAGCCACATTAATTTGGGGAATCATAATTTGCGGAGGAATGGATGGAGTCTGTTGGCTAGGAGCTTGGTGAATAGTTTAACCTCCGCTTTTATCAAGGAACTGGGCCTATATGAGGAACATTGCTCCCTGGGGCATCCTGTTTTATGTATGACCACAATGGTGGCCATTTCAATGTTAGAGGGAAATCTCCCCTGCTTCACCACCTCTTGGTACAGATGGAAAAGATGTAGGGTCAGCTGAGAAGAATACATACAGTAGTATTCAGTAAGGAAGCCATCGGGCATGGTGTCTTACCAGACTTCAAGTCATGGATTCCGGATGTAATTTCATCCTCTGTAAGCGAGCCATCAAGGACGGCTCGATCCGTCAGGGAAAGTGTAGCAAGGGGAATGTCATCTAAGATGGGGTGCCGGCGCTCACTGGGTGGGCGTTCCTGGTGGGCATAGAGCGATTAATAGTAGGCACGAAGGCCGAGGCAATATCACTGGATGTAGTGACCGGGGGCAGGGATCATTACGGCTCTCCAGTATTATACGGGACACCATGCTCCCGGTGACTAGCCAGTACAGCAGTTTCCTGGATTTTTCGCTGTACTCGTAGACTCTCTGGGTGGAAGCCATCCAACAACGGCAGGTCTTCTCCAACGCCCTTTGCCCGAAGTTCTCTTTTGCCATCATTAACTGACAGTTAAGGATCTCTGTCCGGCATGCACTTTGCTGGCATTCAAGATCCAGCATGCGGGTCTCAAGAATGACCGGGGACTGTGCCTTCTCCCTGTCGGCATTTCGAACCTGACCTATGGTCACCCCTTTAATGGTGGCTTTGCATATGTCGCCGAAAGGATGCTTGGAGAGTCTATTGTACACAGGTTGAGTGTGAAGTATTGGTCTAATTCTGTGGAGAGGAGATCTGCACAGCTTTCATTCTGGAGCTACCAGGCATTGAGGCGTCATATCGCCCACGTACCTTAGCCACTTCCTCCCCATCTCCACCGTCACTGGAGAGTGCTCCGATATCCCTCTAGGGTGTATGCCCGCCGAAGTGACCTGCAGCAGGGAGGTTGCCAGGCGTAGTAAGAGATCTATATGTGAAAGCGATTTGTGTGATGCCAATGTGTGAGTGTGTTTCCTCCCAGAGGGATGCCAGGTTCTTCAGCTATCACACAGGCCAATGGCCTGCATCCACTCCCTTAGATTAGCAGCATTTTTCAGGCAGTCTTACGTCGGGGTACCCAAGATATCTAGGTCGGGCCTCGGAGTGGTGGTAAAGTTGCCACTAATCACCGTTGTACCTTGAGAACATGTCAGGGCGGCCAGGTTTCCCGTACGCAGATGAGGTGAAATGTATACACTGATGAAGTATTAGTGTTTCCCCTCTAAAAGGCCCTCCCCCCTTATGTATCTACCCAGGGAGTCAGCCATTATGATGGTCACTGAAAGGGGCAGGCTCCTGTGAAGAAGAATCATCACCCCCTGGGAACCTCATGCAAATCCTGCATGGTACACCCTATCATAGCTATATTGACGGAGGAAAGGGCAGTGTGACCACCATCAATTGGGTTTCTTGAAGCATCAGGATGAGGGGCCAGTGGCATTCAGCGTATTGGAGGACCGCTGCCCACTTAATGCGGTTCAGCAGGCCGTTCACATTCCAGGGCACAATAAGCAGCTTCATCACTTGTGGACAGAAGTGTAAGTAGATTGTGTGTACTGGGGAGTCCCCCTAGGATGGTTGGATCCCTTTTAAAAGACGCAGAGAGAATTTGACCCCTGTCTCCCAGTAGTGTCATGGGCCAGAACACGAAGGATGGGTGGTGCTAGATAACAATAAACAAAGAAGCGTACCCCAATTCCCCCAAACTCACCCCTCCCCATTCTTCACTCCCAGAAGCATCTGTCGCCAAACATTACTCCATGCACAACTAACAGTCAAACCATCGAGGGGCGGGTAGTGTGGACCTCCTTCAGTGTTCAGATTGGCAGTGCTGAAGGCCCATAAAAACGTAATCAGTGTCCGTTAATTCAGGACATAGGCTACCCCTCCAAAGCCTCCACTCGGGGCACACCTGTACCCTCCCCACAAGCGGGAGCCCCGTTTAGGAGGCAGGTGGTCTCATCTATTTCGTCTGTCAGAATCAGAGGATCTCGACCATCTCCTGGTGTGAGTGCGGTGTCTCCATAAGCATGGCATCTGGGGTCTGTTGATCTTCAGTGCATGACCCAGGCCGCCAAGGCCCCCGGTTGGGCTCCATGGAGACAGCACCCTTGGCAACGTAAAATCCTGGTGTTCTGTTACCACTCCCAGGCCGCCTCTGGGGTATCAAAGAAATGTGTGCAATCCTGAAAAATCACTTTAACACATGCAGGGTAAATCAACATGTATTGGACGTTCAATGCTCTGAGCTCTTGATCTTGTCAGATGATTTCATTTGCACTTGGGTTGGGCGAGAGTAGTTGGGAAAGATCGTGACATGAGAGGATTGAAACTTTTAGAGGCCGCACTTTGTGTGCCTCTCGGAGGATACCATCCTTGTCACTGTAGTTAAGCAGCTGGGCAATCAATGGCCTCAGCACGGCCCCAGGAAGGGGCCAGGGGCAGGGAGCAATGCGCACGCTCCAGTACGAACCATGGCAACAGTGCTCCATCACGTATCCAGGATTTCAACCAGGTCTCCAGAAACATTGTGGGGTACTGGGCTTCCACTCCTTTGGGGAATCCCATGAAGCGGAGATTGTTCTGTCTCGACCTGTTTTCAGCGTCATCAATCTGATGCTCCAGAGTGGCTATTAAGCAGAGTGTCTTTGCCATGTTGGCTGTAAGGATGTCATCTTCAACTGTAGAAATCCGATCCTTCGCTGCCATCACTCTGGACATCATGTTACGAAGAACCTGTTGGAGAAGCATCATGACCGCCCCACCTCCCTGTTCTTGGTTTTGACCGCCTCCTGGACAGTCGGATGGTCGGAAGGATAGCGTCTGTGTCCACTGGGACAGTCATCCTAGTTGAGTCTTCGGTAGGTTCCCGTGGGTTCCGGATGCCAAATGGTCTGTCAAATTGTTCAATTTTGGGATGGGAGTGAAATGCGACCGTCCCCTTGTCCTTCCACATGTTGGAGCGTTGCCGTTACTTGAAGGATGAAAAAGGCTGGCTGGTGTAGAGGCCCAAGAGGGGAGCACTGCAGCAGTGCCAGGAAATCCCCTAGGAAAGGAACGTCATCCCCCCTAGGAAAGGAACGTCTATCGGGGTGGCTGTGCTTCAGTCCGCTTGCACCAAGAGATGGACAATGGCAGCCTGCAGCTGGGCAACCCCTCATAGGGACACCCTCTGTGGACACGCTCATTGAGGCCACAGGCACGCGCAGCACATTGGACATGTGCAACGCAGTCCGGTTGTAGCACCAAAAGCCATACCGTCTCGCTTACCCCAATGTCGGGGGGCCTGGACGTGCAGCCGGGGCCACTCAAAGGTGGTCTGTTGTCCAGGAGCCAGGATGCAAAGACCAGAAAGCCCATAGCCGCAGGTCACTCACCGGTGCCAACTCCACCCTTGTCATCTAAAAAGGAGGGAATGGGAGAGAAAAGATCCTTGCTTTTTCAGGGGGGGCGGTGGGTTCCCTGGGAGCCCACCTCCACGACTACACCAATCAGAGCCAAAGCCCTGCGTGGGCCTCTGAAAAGCAACCTGGCCTTGGGCAGCTGAGGCCGCAGCACCCACCTAACAGCCTTCAGCAGGAAAAAGAGCCACTCCGGCCCGCGCACAACCCCAGAAGTGGCGGGGCACAGGGGTCCCGTAGCCAGGCAAGTCCCACCGCAACCAGGGATGCATAGGTGCAGCCCCAACAATATACGTCAGGACCCAGGACGGCAAGGATGCCCCTGGGGCCCAGGACCACAGGGAGTGGACGTCTCACCAGTGTCCACACCAGGCTGCTACAGCTGGGACCTCCGTGTGTGATTAAAGGTAGTCCTAGCGGACAGGGTAGGCACTCAGGAGGCATCTGCAAATGACCCCAGGGTGTGATGGGGATCCAGGTCGCCAGCAACATAGTTTCAACCTCAGCAGCGGGGGAGAGCGCACCCGCTGGAGTAACCGCTGGAAGGGATGGGTGCAGCCCAGAAGGCGGGCCGTGTCCCTGGTGCAACTCCCTGCTGTCCGGCTCACAGGCAGCACAAGAGGTTTAGGGCACAGATGGCTCAGGATTCTGGAGGAGGTCAAAGACTGTGCAGTGTATTCCCCATAAATACCAGCATGACATGCTAAATGTGATTGTGAATAGACTTTTTCTGCGGCAGCGTCCACTTTTTTTCTGCTGGGTTTTTCAGAATATTTTTCTTTGAAGTTTTAACAAGGCAGGTAACTACAGAGTCAACATAAATTGAATCTGCCAATTTGTTCCCCGTGAAGACAAATGAATCCTATCATGGTCCTTCTTCATCCTATCATGGTTTTTCCGGTCATTGAAGATTACATTCATAATGTGTTGATGAATGGGAACTTCTGTGTTGCGAGTTTTCTGGAACTGCTCGTTCTGTCTCTTCAGAGGTTTCCAGATTTTCAGCTCAAGGAAAATCTATATTTTCTCTTACATAGGCTACAAAGGTCAGGAAGCATATCTCTTGAAATATATTTCCCTTTCTGACCCTCGGGTGGTACAACTTACTGAATGTAAAGCTATCTGCTCTGGAGATCTTTCACTGACTGACTTTAACGTTTTCTTTTTAAGATCTGCCAGTGTGTGATTATTAGTCCTCCTGATTTTCAATTCTCCTCAACTCGGTCCTCCTTTGATCTCTTGGGAGGGGGAGACCTGGAAGAGCTTAAAGAGAATGGAGACATGTCTCTTCTTGATGAGGGTTTTCCCATATTAAACACTCAAAGCAGCAATAGTCAGAACTGTCAGTGCTCATATTTCTACTAAAACAATTTTCAGCAAAGTAGAATCAGGAAAAAAGATGAAAATACTGCCAAGTTCCTTCCAAGATCACAGGGCATAAATAGCTGCAGTGGTCTTCCCAGGAAGCTCTGTGACTCCTGATTGGAAATCAAGAGGATGCATGTGTGGTGAATCTCTTGCTAATGCGTACAGGAACAAACCACTTCCCCTACAAGGAAACCAAGCAAAACGCTGCATTGAGAACAAACTGGTAAGTAAATTTTAACTCAGGCAATAAAATGCTTACTAACTGGAGAGTGCAGCGTTTGTGACTGTGAATCAAGCAATACTTTCCATGCTCTATCACTACCTCATTGAACTCTTGGTTCGCCACCAAGCCCGGCAGAGTAGAAGTTGTGGAATCCTTGTTGGTCGTCTAAACCTGGTAGAGACCTCAGCACTCCAACATCCTTGTGTCATTCAAGACAGTAAAAAAACCTGAAACAAATAGAAAGTGCTGGTAATGCTAGCCCTATTATAGCTCTCAGCTGAGGATAAGCGGGGTTTGTATTTCAGCACGCCTGTGTGTTTCCTGACTCAGCTTGTGGGATGCACCTCACAAGTAATGACTGGGACAAGGATGAGGGACAAAAAGGTAATGGCTAGCTAGCCAAAGAATATCGCACAAGAACGCTTGAGCCGAGTTTTTTCAGTTTTGCTGGGACAAACATCTAAAAAATGAGTGATTGAGTTGAAAGACTTGTGTACCATGACGTTGTAATCTATATCACCTCATGGCACTTCCAAGACAAACAGAATCAGCCAGTTTTTTTTATTCTTTATTACTGTGTTGCATTATAATTGCTAAACCATTTCCAAGTTCTCTCAGTTTTGTCAAACCAGGGAAATGTGGCACATTTTCATGATTTGGTGTGGCCTGCAACTACACAAATTTGATGAAGCAGAAAGGATGAGACCCGAACCCAGCACTCTTTTTTTCTCCAAAAGCAGCAACTGAACATCTAGATTGTAATTCATCTCTGGCTGAAGGGTGTTTTCAGTACAAGTGGTCTGATATCTGGGCTCAATTAATGTTAAGGTTTTGTAAGCAAAATTGTTTTGTGTATGTTTTTATTTGACCCTCAGCATACTTGGTTAAAACGCAGACCTTATAGTCTGTAACACAATGGTACTACACCTGGCTATCCAGAAATGATGCCTCATCTATGTCAGGATACACAGCAGTCATGTGGGTTGGTGGATTGGACCCTAACTGCCTCCACTGAGACTTGGTCATCATGTCACAATTACTAGAGCAGTTCTTGGTCTGGGGTGGTTGAACTGATGGCAATAATCTGCATTATTATCAATGATAACTGGGTGCCTCAAGGCAAACTGTAGTGAATGTTATGTTATCTTATTAGTACTTATAAAGTGCAAACAATTACATGGAGGTGTCAAGGCGCTAGCACTATGAGAGTGAGAAGAAAATCAGGAGGTTCTTACTTAGGAAAGACACAGGTTTTTAAGGCCTTTCTGAAACTAAGCAGATTATGAATGGATCTGATATGGGGTGATAGGTTATTCCATTCCTTGAATGGAAATATCTGCAGACCTGGATTCAAAATATCAACAGTGGCATCCCAGAACACTCTTCAGATATTCCCAAGCCAGATACAGATAGGAAATAACAAAGGACATCCAGGTACAGTAGGGTGAAGTGATCTAGAATACAGGAAGAAGTAGAGAACCACCTGATCTGTGCATTCAGTAGGAAAATGTCCACTATGCCATGCCACAGTGGAGGATCCAGAGGCAGACCCAGACCCAAATTCCATAGGTCAGTGGCCATTGACAAGTCATCCTAAGGTGTTGCAGAGACTTCTTTCAGTCTGTTTTCCTAGAAACTGCTTGCCTAGCATATGCATTGAGGATCAGTGTGGGAGCAAAAAAGTACCCCAAAATTTAGTCACCCCCAAATTTCCTACATTTCGGTTTCCCACCGATTACTGGATAGAAGACAGTTTTAAACCTCAATTTCATTAGGCAATGTGTCCCTACGTTAAAGCACCTCCTTTAACATCAAATTAGCAGAGTAAACAATTTAAAAAGTAATAACAGCCACTCACTGATTGAGTTCTAGATCAATGAAAAGTTCAATGGTTTTATTACAAAATTAAAAAAAATAAGCAATACACGGTAAATGCCATCAATGCTCTCCGAAGCAGAGGTAAACAGAGTATGCAAATATCAGTAATTATTCCCAAATGAGCAGACAAACCAGTAAATAGTCAGGCGGCATCTCTAGTAAAATAGGAAAGTCTTCTGACTCACCCCCAAATCAAGGGCTTTTTATATACAATTCTTGCATAGGATATGAGCAATTTGAGCAAAATCATCATGGTGTGAGCAAAAGTATCATTTCTTTAGCACACAATAATAATAATTATAAACCTCATTACCTTAACATATAAGCACCATCCCATTTCTGTTAATTATCATTTAACACCCTCTATGCTAATGTCATCCGGAGATGTTTTAACAAATATGAAACATTCAACAATGAGACTCTTTCTGAATAAATACAGTCAATGAAGGAACAAAACACATGGATACTTGCAATTCTACATACACATTATAAAAGATTCAGCATTAACAGAAAACTACTGCAGTGAAATAAACAATCATGTTATCAGCTTGGCTTTGCTCTGCGGAAACTCGAGTGAATGACAGAGATGACAGACATCTTGTTCAAAATTGAGTTTTACACAGAGATGTGGCCTAACTGAAACACATGAATAGCTTCACTTCCATACATCCTATGAATTTTTTTTCAATTGCAAGTATGTTAATTCAGTCTAAATATGTAGAATCGTATGTAGAAAATGCATAATAAATGTTATTTTGATGCAGAAAATATAAACTCGTAAAAAAAATCGCCCTTCTAATTACTTTATAATCTTTAAAACAATTAATAAATTATATTAACAAAGAATTCATTCCATCTGCATCACTTCCTACTTCTTTTTGGATTTTTCCTCAATCATTTTCAGCTGGATGTAAACATTGTCTTTGATATCCTCCTTGTCATGCTTCCTCTTTAATGATTTCTTTTAGTTTTTACACCCACAGTTTTTAAGCACCCAGAAAATGTTTGTAATAGAAACAAAACAATTACACAAATCAATATAATTACGACATGGGTTAATCTTAAGCCTAAGGTTACCCCACCCAAATATCAATCCATTCACCAGTCTTATTAAAACCCTTCCCCATTTCACTAACCCAGGAACATATAGTTTCCCATAAGCCCTTCTAAAGATTGAAGTTCACAAGAAATATAAGGTTCCTTAATAATATAGGAATTAATAACAGGACTATTATCAGGAAATAAACATTCAACAACTTTTAAGTTTTAGTACCTTGCAAACACCGCCTTCCTTCGCAAGGATGATATCTAGCGCTAATTGGTTTTGCAACTCCATAGCTCTAATAGCAATTAGTTCTGAATTAATTTGAGTTAGTACTCCAGCTGTACTTAGGCATGTTTATCTACCAATGTACCTAAACATCAAATTTTCATATCATTCATGGCCATACCTATAGGAGAAATAATAGCACCTAGTACATCTAAAACCATCTGTCCAAATCGAAGTTTCACTCTCCTTAAACCAACTGCATACTCCATTCCACCCATATGACAGACTCTAGGAAACACTGAAGCAAGATTACAAGATAGAACCTAATTATGCGGCAAATTAAAATAAACAGTCTTACCACACACATAATAGATTCATCTGAGAATCGGCTCTCCACCAATTAAATAATCACCGCTTACAACACAACTTCTTTCACACTCACTCTCTCCTATATATTCAGCCTTGCCACCTTTCAATGGTTTATGATTCACCATACACATTTCATCTCTCCGTTCTTGCTCCCTTCTCATTCTAGGATGTAGATTCGACAATCTACATTTTTCCTTTTCTTTAATCTGTTCTCGTATTGCCTTTTCATCTCTCACAATCTTTACTCTCCTTTCATTGTATTCCTTAATACATTCATATTCCTCTTCAATCAAATCACACACAACCCCATTTAATAGATTTAGTCCCATGCTTAATTTATGCAGTAATTTTCTGAAATTTCCCATATTTAATAACGTTGTTAAATTCTTTATTTTCCAAGACAGGCAAGTTCTTCAATGACACGTTGAAATCCAACAAGTAAGAGACAAAAAAATCATTATTATTAAATATACTAACAAACACTGTGCAAGACAGGACGCAGGAGATAGGACGCTACATTTATGTAATCCCCTTGCCTGCAGAAGAGAGGAGGAAAGTGCAAATAAAACAATTTTTAACTTTCATACTATCGGAATACACCTGTTTCATTTTAGTATAAATGTTATCTTGAAATCTACTAACTAATTCTCTATGGATGTGTTATGTTTCACTTCATTATGTACTGTAGTTAATTTAGCTATTAGTATTAATATTAAGACCATTAGACTAACAATTTAAAAGCATTTTCTGTACTCCATTTGCTATAGAGACTAACAAAAAACTAAATTATAATGAGGCTCTGAAATTTTAAAATCAACACAATTTTTCTTTAAAGCAATAAACTTATTTCTTTCAAAACAATAATAAAACAAAACTTCAAAATTAATCTTTTTTTTTTTTAAAGTTAATTTCAGTTCATGCTCTCTAAAACAGTTTCCTTCTTTTATTCAATAAGAAAGTTCAGTTTAACTCAGACTTTACAGTCTTATAGACGTTCAAGGTGGTTCCACTTCTGATCACTTTCAAGTTCACTTTCAAAAGTATATTGGCAACAATTTATTGGGCGGTGGATCTTTGGCTCTGACTCTTCTTCTTCTTACACTGTGTGTGATATACCCTTTCAGGTGATGCATACTTTCTATTTAGTGTTCTTTTTCTAGCTGGTCTATTAGCAACAGGTGATTAACTTTCACTATTTTCTGAATCTAAATCAATTACGTCTGATTCTTCATTGGTCGGCTTTGGTCTTTCTTGTTGACAATGTGTTTTTGCAGGTTCTTTACAATGACGGGTTTTCTTCAGGTATTTCTTTTTCCCCTACAGTTACTATTGAGTCTTTTCTGCTCACTGATGAATTTGAGCTTAAACCTGATCAATGTCGGCTGCACAATTCACTGAGAACTGCTTATCTTCCTCTGGGAGTTCTTATGACTTGAATTTTCAATTGAAGTCTTTCATTGTACAGATGAGAGACTACTTCTTCTTGCTGCCATTCATGCTTCAGTCATTTCAGAAATGGAACATACTGCATATGCAGCCTTCAATGCTCAATATTGGTCTCTTAACAAGAACCATTAACAAATAAAGTCAGATCAGCCATTTCCAGAACAGTTTCTTTGATATCTGGTCTTTGTTTGGTACATAATTCGGTAACTGCAATACAATCATGTTCATGTTCATCATATTCATCTTTATTTTCATCAGTGTCCCTGTCTTTGCAACCTTTGTCTGGCATAGGAAGCAGTGCTGCTGGATTAAGTGAATTGCACCTCTTAATTGAGATGTTCTCTGCTGCCAGTATGACTTGTTCATATCTGGTAAATCAACTGTCATGTGCTGAGTGCTTGTACCTGTCAACAGTATCTCAACAGAGTGTGGGACATATACAAATACAGTATGGCCCATCACTATCCCCTCATTTTGCTCAATGGCAACACAAACAGCTGCAATCAATTTGAAACAACCTGGAAAGATTTACAGCTGCTGGATCCAACACTGCTGAAAGGTAGGCCACCGGCCTCATTGTCCAATCATGTGACATCGAAATTGAAGGACACACATTCAGATGGATCTGCTTCTTCCTGACTGGAAGGACCCAGTCAGTCAGCCTGGCACCATACGTCTATCATCTCATCTGCAGAGTTTCACAAGGATCCTCCCTGAGCCTGATCCCTCTAGCTAGCATCATCCCTTCTCATGATATCAAAGTCCTCTCCTACGCTGCCGGCACGCAATTCATTCTCTCCCTCATGGAAAAGAATCCCAGTACCCGGATGAGGTTCAATGCCTGCATGACTGAAATTACCCACTGGTTAAAGGCCAACTGTCTAAAGCTGAACACCAACAAGACCGAAATTGTGATCTTTGGGAAGCGCACATGACTGTGGGACACCACCTGGTGTCTACCAAAGCTAGGACCAACACCCACCCTCACTACCCACGCCAAGAACCTCGGGATCATCATCAACAGTAAACTTGACATGACCGCCCTAGTCAATGGCATCACCGCCTCATGTTTCCATACCCTGAAGATGCTGAGGAAGATTTTCAAATGGCTCCCAATCAGCATTCGCTTAACAGTCACACACGCCCTGGTCACAAGCAAGCTAACGTAACGTAATGCAGTGCAACACAACATAATGCATCTCATTGCATTGCATCCCATCCCACCCAGCCCACCCCACACCACATCACCCCACTCCACACAACACACTTCTGGGTTAGACATGATAATGCACAGCCACTTCTCTCATAGCATTGCAAAAAGATGGTCAAATTAGAGTTGGGCATTCCAAAGGCAGATGCATGGCATAATCTCTCTCTTAATACTTGGAATGCCTCTGAACATTCTTCATAATGTTGCACTGGGTCCTTTATGCCACTGTAAGTCAACCTTGTTAAAGGTTTTGAAATCAAGAAAAAATTTGGAATCCACTGACATCAGAAGCCAACAATTCCTAAAAAAACATATTCACCTCCCTCTGGGTGGTAGAAGGATTCATTTTCAGATTTGCAGAAACTTGCTCTTTTGAGACTTTCCTTGCACCTTTTTTCAATGTGTTGACCAAGATTAATTACTTCTTTTTTACAGTACTGCTTTTCTGTTGGGGAAATATTGTGATCACTGTCAGCTAAATGATTCAGCAAAGCAATTGTGTCAAGTTTTGAGCCCTCTTTTGTTTTTGATGTGACCAGCAGTTCATCAATATACTGCACCAAGACTGAGTAACAGGGAAGCCTCACATTTTCAAGATCTTTCTTCAGGATTTGACTACAGATTAAAGGACTTTTAGTATACTCTGGTGGGGTCCTTCATCGAACGAGAACTTTATTTTGGAATTGGAACGTAAAAAGGAATTGGCAGTCCTCACAGAGAGAAATGGAGAAGAACGTTTAGCATACTCTGTTAACTGCATACCATTCTACATGTGATGAATTTTGGAACATAATTACTGCTGAATTTGATACCACTGGAGAACATGGAATGACAATTTTATTAATTTTCTCAGATCTTGCACGCCATTTCGCACTGTGTTTCTTTATCACCATCACAAGGGAGCCACAAGGACTACCAAGCACTTCCCAAAGGATTCCCTGCTCAATCATTACCTCAATGGCAGGTTTCATTCCTTCTTCTGCCTTATTTGAAAGTTCATATTGTTTAATTCTTGGGAAAACTGCATCAGGCTTCACTCCAATCTTAACTGGTTCAGCACTTTTTTAATCAGTCCTGTCTCTTTACCAGAGAAATCCCACACTTCTTATTTGACAGCATGTCTTCAATCCAGTAGTAGGTACTCTTTGAGGAAGGCTGGAACCAACTGAACCCTTGAATCTTGTGATTTAGTTTTAAACATTGAATCTTCATCTTGTGTTTCAATCACAACACCATCCAACGTGCAGTAAATTACACAATTCATTTTGCAAAGCAAGTCTTTGCCCAACAAATTTACAGGACTCGAATCGCACAAAATGAACTGATGTTTAATTTCCATTTACCCTATTTTAACTCAGCCTTCTGCTGTAACCTAGTTAACAATTTGTTTATTACTGATCCCTACAACTTGGACTTCTCTCTCCGAGAGGGGTAGGTTTGGGTCTTCCATAGAATGAACAGTAGAACGGATATCCCTTGTATCAATCAAAAATGAAACATGGTGGCCGTTGACTTCACCTTCAATGCATGGGCCGCTTTGGTCTACCTCTAGGACTGCTCCAGTAGGCAATCCTCCTCCTCTCTCAGGCACCGTCATTGTGAAGTATTTCTTGAAGAAATCAGAGGAGAATCATTACACAAAATCAATGGATTCTGTTGGTACCCTGGAATATAAGGCCTTTTGTTTTTAATTTCTTGCTGCAACACTGGGGCTGAAGGCATTGTCATGCAAAACGGTTTCTGATCATGCCCACTCTGCACAGAAGTCGGTTGGGACCATTCACAGTGTATTTTTCTACATCTGAGGAACAAATTCATCCTGGATTTTACCTGAATTTTTTCTACATTCCTGTTTACAGTGCACAATTTTACCACAGAAGTGACAAGCAGTTTTCCTATTCAGCATTTCAACATTTGCATTCATTCCAGAATTGTTCATCATCCCTCTTCTACCAACTTGCCTTTGCATTGATCCATTTGCCATTCTCACACCTTGCATTTGAGTCATCCCATTTATCCCAGCATTTCCAGATTTCACATAACCAAAATCCAAACCCACCAACTGACTTTGGGCACTTCTTTTCAGATTGCTTTGTCTGGGCAAACATGAGCTTTTCTTTGATTTTTTTTTACTTTGTATCAAACCAATAACAACTGTATTTAGCCAGCTTCAAAATCTCATATATACTCTTAGTCTGCCAGCACATTTCCCTTTGTTGTAGGGGATTGCTAATTTATGGACGCAAACCCATAATAAAAGCAGAAATTAAACCACTGGCACCGTCTTTTTTTAGTTCCATCGACTCTGCTATGTTTCTTGAAAATCTGCATAAGCCTTTCTCAGTAAGCAATCACTGACTCTTTTAACTCCTGTGAAGTTCTCAAGGCCTTTGCCCAATGAATACCCCTTTCAGGCACCTTCTTTTTCAGATGTTCATTCACCTGTCCATGTGTTAGCAACCGCCTCAGAAGGAGCATTTTTAGGAGCAACCCTAGCCGGTTCTTCAGTTAGCCAAGCAACAGCAACCTTACATTCAGACCACAAGTCACTAGGAATAATAATTTTAAACAATATCAAATCAGTCCACAGAATTTGTGAAATCGCAGTTAACCTATGAACCTCCATTAACCACCTTTCAGGTTTGTGTCGCAGTTTTGGAAAGTTTATAGTAAAAGCATAAAGATCAGCTCTTGTCCAAGGCAGATGCACTACATGTACTACCCTTAATGGAAATTCTAAAATCCTTCCTGTTCCTACCTCTATATCACTGGCTGATCCCTTCACCCTGCTCTCTGACTCTTTGACTTTCGTTTTACATGCTGTCCCTCTCTTCCACCAGTCTTTGTATTTCTTCAAATAACTTCACTCCATTGTCCTTTCAATTAAATCTTTAATGTGAGCTTTTTAAAGTCATAAAACCCAATTCCTTTATTTCGTCTTGAGTCAAATCCACTTTGTAATTCTTTCTCACATTTTTCATTTTACTGATTTCAACCTCACAGTGATCAACCACCTCATCTCATCAACATTTTAGATCAATAATATGTTTAAATCAATTGTCCCTCTTAAAATCTCTCCAAATTCTATTTTTAAAAGTCTAACATTACTAGCTTTGTCCTTTAGAGGCTCCTCAACCGCCATTGTATTAACAGGTGAATCATTTTGAGTTTGAGAGGCACCTTGAGTATCTCTGTTAGTACTAGGCAGTAATGTCATTGCAGTCTCTGGTGGGTCACTTGCTATTGTAGTTGCAACCACAGATGTGTGTGGACTCTGTATTTTTAACACTGTGCTATCACCTGCTGCACCCATATCTGGTACCCCACTACGACCAGGACCAGTTTCCTGTCCGTGTACCCTATCAGTATATGGAGGAGGGAGCAATTCAAAAGATCATTTAGAAAATTTTCCTCCTTTTCTGAATCATGATTCTGTTTTTCTTCCTCATTAGGTTTCTTTTTCTCATATGTTTCTTTGACTGCTGGAAAAGCTCACACCCTTTATCGGATCCTTCCTCCAATATTTCTCTTGTCGATCCCACTTGTTTTCTAACCACTGCCTAAATGAGCCCTTCACTTGCTTTGTCATTTGCTTTTGTTCCTTCTCTGTGGCCATTCGATCCCATTTATTCAATGCCTCAAACTGTGTAGGTCTAGGTGACAGCTTTCTGTCATTCATGGTTTGCCTCAGGATATCTAGCTTTCTAATATTAAATGTTCCCACTAAAGGAAACTGTAAGATTTTATCAGAAGTGGTATATTCATGCCATTCAGAAAACCAGGCACACATATAAAACCCAATGTCTTTCATCATTTCATATGCAGGTTCCCTCTGCAGATAATTTTTGAACCTCAGTAGAAGGTACATCAGAAACCTTTGACTTTTTCAACACAGCACCCATTATTTTTGCTCAAAGCGATCTAAACATCACACCAAACAAACTAGAGAACAACAACCGATCCCAGCGCGTCTCTGTTAAAGCTCAACCTAACCTGTCACAGCATGGCTCTATCAACAACCAACCAATTATAGCGCAGCTTTGACTGACTGACCATCACAGCGTAACTTCTCATCAAATAGGGAGAACAATTGGAAAACCTTTCTCAACATACCCACTAAATAAACTAAATAAACCCTGTCTGCTCAACCTAAAATAGGGATAAAATCAGCAAGTTAAAGTAAGACAAATCTCACAAACAATAGATACAAGAGCCACTAGAACACCATTCTTCACTGTACCGTTTTCAACTACAATTCTCGCTAGACAGACCCCCCCCATCCAGTGGGAATCTACCCTGGCTAAGGCAATAACTCCCGTGCATGTAGGAGCAAAGACACCAACATAGATTAGACACGGAATCCTGAAAAGGAAAAACTTGTTAATTCTGTGTGCATGCTGTGCCTCGCTGTACACACTACCTTATACAGAAAAGTAACAGATAATATCTCGAGGTTGTGGATGTTGACTAATTCAATACCTAAACCAATCAGTAATAAAATTATGGGGAAGACTGAGAACAATAGGTGTCTGAGGGTTTGTGGTCCATGAGGGACATTGAGACACACCTTGTGGGAGTGCCACGAGCTGCAGGAGTACTGGCACCGTTTAACAGTTTTTATTTTGTTCGAGAACACAACTAAAAAGCAGTTTCAGCACACTGTATCTTACAGGATACCACAACAATGCAGCATTTAAGCCACCAGATTCTGTCCCTCCACCCCAAATACCCCACTCACAGACAAAAGGTACACATCACAAGTGATCTTCAACCCATCAGGCATTTTACTCAGGTTCCAGTGAGTCATCAGTGAGACCCTGTTAACTTCCCAGCATTTTCCATGTCCACCATCATTTGTGGGGGCAGCCTCTGCCTTCATGGACTTTCTACTCAGCGGTCCTGAACCAATCCATGTTGATTTTCTACTCCTTTACACTAGGTGGATCGGATGAACCCCACATGCAGACAATATTACGCTTGGCCACTGCAAACCCCAGGGTAGATAACATACAACAGGATATTTGCTGCGCCTCTCTTCCCCCCAAATGTTCAATAGGATTGTCTTGACTGAGATCTTTCCTCATAAGTCAGCTCCATGCCGAAGACTCTCCTTGACCCCCGCCCAGAAGCCCTCGAGCCTTGGACAATCCCAGACAGTATGTAGAAAATGCCCCTGCAGCCCACATCCCCTAGCACACCTATCAGTGACAGCCCGTCCCATCTTGTGCATGAGCACCCTCGTGTAGTAGGATCTGTGTAATAGGCGCAGCTGAACCAGCTGGAAACGCGCT
Organism: Calotriton arnoldi; assembly: GCA_963921515.1. Lineage (NCBI taxonomy): Eukaryota > Metazoa > Chordata > Amphibia > Caudata > Salamandridae > Calotriton > Calotriton arnoldi. The sequence goes on along the minus strand of CAWUFW010003513.1, from coordinate 1,664,907 downwards.
CTGATCACCACCTCTTAGGATGGCATCTCTGAGGTTCTTGAAGACAAAATGGACATTGAGGCGATGGTGACTATACTAGGCATCTGGGGGGAGCATACGGGGTTCAAATTTGCTAGGTTATTTTGTAATGTGGCACTAGGAGTAGCCAGAAGAGACACTGTCTGTCTTTGGAGCTTCGGAGAGCCTCCAACCCTTGTGCTTTGGAAAACCAACCTAGACTGGTGCATGCAGGCCGAAGACATGGTATTCAAGGCTCGAAGTTGTCCACAGACGTTCAGCAAGGTGTTGGGACCATGGAAAGACTTCAGAGATATGGGGTGAAACCCATCATAGAGATGTTTCCAAGACTCATAGATGGCCCTATAATTTCGCTTCATCCTGATACGTGAAGTCAGTGTTGACAAGCTATTGTAATACTGTGCTTGAGATGGTGCTGATTAATAAAATAATAAAAAATGTTTTTAAAAACAGAATAAAATAAAATCTTCTATAAAATATCACAAATAAGAATAATACATCAGAATCAGTTTTCAAACCACCAATTGAACCCAGAACCAGCACGCATAACCAAACACCTCACATACAGCATAACAATCCATTTCACAAGCTTGAAACTTCAGCACTACATCATAAACACTTCAAAAGCACACACAACTCACAGAATCATTCTGCCCTGTTCATACTTACCCTCAAATCGTTCAGGAACAGCACTGCAAGTCAGAGTTCTCTGCAAAATGTTGACACTGTGAACACTGCCAGAAAATCCACTATCTCCCCAGACTAGGCTTAAGGGGTAAGAAGGAAACCTTAAAGGGGTCTCTTAGCAAAAAGAGGTGCTCTTTAACACACAACCATCCTCTGCTACCAAGAATTATGGGAGCAAAGCAGTACCCCAAAATGTAGACACCCCAAATTTACCTCATTCAATTCTCCCACAGATTAGTGGATCGGAGACTGAGTTAAACCTCAATTTCATGAAGCAATGTGTCCCTGTGTTAAGGCTGCTCCCTGAACATCAAATTAGCAGAGTAAAACTGATTAAAAAGTAATGGGGACAACTCAATGATTGAGTTCTAGATCAATAGAAAGTTTAAAGGGTTTTATTTCAAAATTCAGAAATAAGCGATACAGGGTAAATGCCATTAAGGCTCTCAGAAGCAGATATATACAGAGTATGCAAAAATCAGAAATTATTCTAAGACCAAAATGAGCAGCAAAATCAGTAAATAGTTTGGCAGCATCCCTAGTAGAATAAGAAAGTCTTCTGGCTTACACCCAAATCAAGGGTTTTTCATAAACAAATTTGTGCATAGAATATGAGCAATTTAGCAAAATCATCTTGGTGTGAGCAAAAATATAATTTAATTTGCACATCAGAACGCAGGAATAATGAACCTCATTACCTTAACACATAGGCACTGCCCCATTTGTATTTATTATTATTCAACACCCTCTATGCTAATATCATCCGGATATTTTCTAAGAAATATGAAACGTTCAATAACGAGATTCTCTCTGAATTAACACAGGCAGTGAAGGAAATTGTTGCAATTTCCACACCATAGAAGATTCAGCACTAACAGAAAAATACAGCAGTGGAAATAAACCTTTTTGTCATCAGCTTGACTGTGCTCTGCAGAGTCAGTGGGTAGAAGATGTACACAGGGGGAGGAAACAGGAGTGAGTGACAGAGTTGACAGCCATATTGTTCACATTGGAGATTTACACAGATATGTGGCCTAACTAAAACACATTAATAACTTAATTTCTGCACATCTTAAAAAATGTGTTGCAGTTGAAATTATATTCAGTCCAAACATGTAGAAAATGCATAATACAAGTTATTTTGATGCACAAAGTATAAACTTGGAAAAAAACTTTTACACCAGAACCTTTATAGATGGCTTCAATTTCATCACAACATGGCTGCTGTATGTGAGCAACAAATGAACTGTCAGACAAAGCCTCTGTTATTCTTTCATTGTATATGAAATGAGCACCTGTATAGAATGCTTGTCTGACCGAATTTTCTACTAGGGCTTACAGAGCAGGAATCAATATCTTCTTCAAGCTGATGGTGTCTTCTAGGTCACAAATGGATTGACAGAGCTCCACTCTTTTTTCTCTTGAGATTTTTGCTTCTCTAAGGTGTAGAGATTAGAGAACCCCTGCTAATTCGACCCAACTCCTTGGAAGGTCCTGCCTTGCCATTAGTATTGTTCGTATTACCAGCATCAAACCAGGATACCCCCCAGAACAGTACACACCACACAATATACCCCACTGGCCTGGACCAGTACGTGATGCACAACTACATGGCCCCAATGATACATGCATCTGCAAGCCAGCTGTACCAGTTTCTCAGGCAGGAATCAGGGCTACAGCACTCCGCAACCTTTTGTCTAGGCCTGCTCAATATAAATACCACATGCATGCATAAATTCTTACATAGAATTACCATGGACTCCAAGTTATCAATGAATGCCCAAGTGGGCAAATTAGCAAGATCAAGCTTCATTAGTATGAAATCTCTGTGAGATATCTTCCCTCACCTAGGATTTTCACACAAGGTCCAGGCTACTATATTTCCAGTACTGTCTAAACTTGATTATGCCAATGGCCTCTACCACGGATCATTTTTGTCAACTATGAAAAGACTAAAACGAATTGGGAACTCTGCTGCCAGACTACTCCTACATGTAAAGTCACAAGCCCACATCTCCCCTGCCATTAGGGCCGTACATTGGTTACCGCTTGCCAGAAGATCCACCTTCAAACTGCTTTGTATCACCCACAAAGCAATACATGGAACAGGACCACTTTTTATCAGGAATAAAATCGCCAAATACATACAGCAAACGAACCTCCACTCCTGATTGACATCTTGCCTCAAAACCCCAGCATACAAGAAAAAAACACATGGGTGGTACATCTTTCTCTGTTCAGGCAGCCAAACTATGGAATTCATTACCCGCAACCATAAGATTCATGGATAACTATCTTATCTTCAGAAGACTACTCAAGAGTTGTCTCTCGCTACATAAACAACATACTCTAACACAAATGCACAGCATATGCCTGTATATGTAAATATGTATATTTTGATGATATATGTACTTAGATATGTCCATTGCTTTGCACAAATATATATATACTACCTATGGTTTAAAGATATATAGATATTCTTTAGGTCTGCTTAACAAATGTATATATTAGTTATGGTTAAAATATATATATATATAGATGAGCACTTTGAAAAAGGCTTTTGCCGAAACGCGTCAGTGCGTATGGTTTGGTAAATAAATTGAATTATACCCCACATCCTGGAGTGCCCACTGTCTTTTTGGTCATCCGACCAAAGCTTGGAGGATATATATATTCATATATATAAATATATATTTATTTATATTATGCTTAACATGTATATAGGTCACTGCATAGTTTTCGTATAAGTTATTTGAGTAGATGCTTATTGGTCTCTGTTTTTTTTTTTTACCTTTCACAATGAGTTAAATATGATCATAACGATTGTATATATAAGTGCTTCACTATTGACATATTAAGGGAAATATATAACTAATACAGTTACACAAAAATTATAAAAAATACACAATTAAACTAGCTTCAACTACAGCAACACTTAAAAGTCTGAGATTCTATCTATCCACACATGCACATATGGGACTTTGTATAATACATCTTTATATCTCAACATATTATTTTCCTTATATATACCCTTTCTATGTGGTTATGTCTCTATATATTTTCTGCTTTACTCCTAGTATATGGGGGGAAAAGACTTCGACTCTCCCCAATGCACTACTCCATGTCTCATCCTATACCTTTGTCAATATATCCTCTACCTCCACTCTCTGACTCATCCCAAACCTCAATCTACTAATATGATCTCCCAAATAACCCATTCTAGACTCTTTCCTCCTCTATCCCTTCTTGGCTCACTCTAAACCAAATTTTACTACTATGATCCCCCCAAATAACCTGCTCTAGACTCTTCCCTCGTGTATCCATCTTTCGATTCATCCGAAATCTCATCTTACTAGTATCATCTACCAAATAACACTTTCTATACTCTTCCCACCTCTGTACCTCCTTTATCCTATTCAATCAAACTAACAGACTCACATGTTCACCGCTCAAATTAACATTTGATATATTTCCCTATACAAATCCACCACTAATCCTTTTTGGGTTCCAGAGTAGCCTGCTAATCGTCAAAAACCGCTTCAAGTCTCGTCAGAAGTAGTAAGCACTGTATAGATATAATTACAATTACATACATATACCTACATAAAACCAAACCAAAACAATACAGAGATACTTAACCTGCTAAAAGTTTCATAAAGTAGCTAGACCACTTCTCAATGGTGGAAGGCGTGAGAAGAAGTGCGAAAAAAAACTTCTAAAAATGAATCTAGTTTGAGACTTTGTGGGGGTTTTGCCACAGTTTTGTACTTGCAACCTTCAAAGATATGTCTCCAAATTCAGTAAGGCGCCATTTCGGGATGGTTAGTCTTTGGTCATAATGAGGAGAAGAAATCTGACCGTTCTCTGCGGAGAAAAGAGATCAGACGGATAATTTGGAACTTTACATTTATGGGCCTTCTAGACAAGACTGATGACTCTGTGCTGGATGTGTTATGCGGCCGTCAGCTGTTGCAGTTCAATCCTTTTAGTTGACAAATGGTAGTTTCCCTGAGATGCAGACGGTGCGCCGAGTTTTGTTTGTGTGATTTCTGAAACACTGTTGAACTCCACATCTGTTTTGTCTTACACATGCAGGTACTCGGTGGAGGGATTCATTGATAAGAACAAGGACACCTTGTTTCAGGACTTCAAACGTTTAATGTACAACAGGTGAGCTGCCTACTGCTGACCCTACATCGAGTGGAAACACAACAAGGGGTGCGCTGAGCAGTTGTGAGGACATGAATGCATGCAAGTGAGTACTTGCGTCTAATGGAGAACGTAAATCAGTTGGTATATGTGTACAAATATGAGTGAATGTGGAGCATACATGAAATAAGCATTGAGAAGAAAAGTACTAGAATAGGACATGGAGTAGACACAGTAGGTAATGAATAGGACTGCACACCACCCAACACTACTACTCGGATACATGCCGAAGTTCTCACCACACAAAACAACACATAAGATGTGTCAGGCGGGGGAAACGGGGGAAAGCTCTGACATTGTTACATACTCCCTGTTATATTTTGAGTTGTCCATGTTACATTAGCGTCCACCTCCATAGCCCACTAGACAATACGCAACAAGAACCTACCCCGCTGATACGAACTATACACATAGACAACATCAAAAACAAATGGGTGCTAATGACCTATATTAAGGACTCCATATATACATTACTGTCTTGTATATGTTGCAACTAACAGTTTAGGCCTCATCTGTTTGTACCTTCGATGCCATACACTTACCGTCACAATATTCATTGCATGCCTATCGCCAAGTGACTTGCATACTATGTTTGTCTGTATAGTTGGTGAAAAATTGAAAACTTAATAAAAACAGATTGGGAAAAAAAATACATGAAATAAGCATTGACAAAGATAATAAGTCTCGGCTTTTGGACCTGTTGCATTTATCAATGGTTTTTGTCAATGCTGCGCATATTGGTAGTAGTAATAATAATAATAATAATAATAATATTAAAGCTCAATGACGTGTACTAATGCGTGCGTGCATGCATGTCATGATGCTGTGGTGGCTCAGCATGATGGTGTTTATGTGCACATGCTTCATGATATGGCCGCCAAGTTGTTGTTTTTTTTATTTACCATTCCAAGAAGGCAGACTCCACTTGGAGCAGTACATAAAACAAGTGAAAGTGAGCTTTAAAAACAGAGCGTCCCGGCAGTAAATTACATCTGCTGGGCCCTCCCAAAAAGGATTTTAAAATATGTTTTGTATAGAGGACCTCAGCAGGAGAAGTGGAGGCAGCGCAGAGGAGCGAGAGGGGCATATGTCACAACGAGGAAGTAAATACAAAAAAAAAACATAAATAACCTGGTGGGGCAAGCTGTGAATGAGGAGGGGAGAAGGAACAACACAGAGTGCATGAAGTTAGGCAGTTTATGAGGATGTAAGCAGCACACCAGGGAGAAAGCAAAAAAAACATGTACTCGTATTGAGTGCTTAGAGGAAAAGAAAAAAGCATTTCCCTAAATGTGAGCAGTGGAATGACACAAGCCATCCATCGAGAAGAAGCTATGTTCCAGGCAGGGACAAATACAAAAAGAGGAAAGAAAGCCATCGAAGCAAGCAAAAGATAGTGACAAGAAAGTGAACAAATGGTAAGTAGTGGACCGGCCATAATTCAACTGTAGGTTTTATTATGAGCCACATGAGGTCTAACAAGCATTGGCAAGGCCAATAACTCTCCCCTTTGAGACCTTATAAGTGTTTAGCCATGTGGCACATTATCCTGGGTGCAGTGCCACCAGGGATTGAAGAGCTATACGATTACTACACACTGGGTCATGCAGTGTGATTCAGGAATACATGCTTGCCTCAGGAAACATTAATGCACACATTCCAAGACTTTTTAACGCACATACAGAAAGACAAGTGCCACAATGCAAGTCAACGGCACTATAACATTCTGTGTGCGACTGCATCACTAGAGTACTGAACAGCCTATGAAAAAAATCTGTGAAGTACTTTACAGTGGCGGAGACGTCACATCCCTCCTCCCCAGGCCTCTATTCACCATGCAGCCTTCTCCAGAGTTTTCCATTCGAAACACTGCTCGCACCATCTGTTTACTAGCAAGCTCCCGGCCCCTACTTCTATCCCAGCCTCCTGGGTATAGGCGCACTAGACACAGCAACAACAACAAAATGCTCCCATTTGTCAGATAGAGGGGAAATAATGAATAAACAAGGATGGCGTCGGCATCATTTAATCGCCGCTCACCTAAAAATAAAAAAAATAACCTGACCTTGTGTAATGTAACTGGAGTTTTTACAAAGCGCTCCAATACTTTTGGGTCAGTCGAGTTTGTGCTCTATAAAAATGCCCCCATAAATGAATCTGACCTTGTGTAATGTAACTAGCACTCATGTAAAGCTCTCCAACATCTTCGGGTCGCTCAAGTTCACATTATATAATAAAAAATGTCTCACAGGCTCTGAGAGGAGAAGGACGACAGGAAGAGGCAGCGGGGTGGGCATGTAGCAACATTGTAGGAGGTGGGACGGATGAATGCTGCTCCCATTTGTCAGATAGAGGGGAAATAATGAGTAAACAGGGCGGCGGTGGCATTAGTGGCGTAACACAGGCCCCCGCAGCCCCTGCGAAGCAGGGGGCCTCGAGCTGCACGGGCCCCCTCAGCACAGTACTCTGGCTTGAGAGTGCCTGATTAAATCCGGAGCAAGGGCCCCTCCATGTACCTTGCAGGGGGGCCCCCTCAAGTTTCGTTTCGCCACTGGTTGGCATCACTTAATCTCCGTACACCTAAAAACAAAAATAATTAACCTGACCTTGTGTAATGTAACAGGTGCTTTTGTAAAGTGCTTCAATACCTTGGGGTTAGTCGAGTTCGCTCGCTATAAAAATGCCCCCAGAAACGAATCTGACATTGTGTAATGTAACTAGCGCTCATGTAAAGTGCTCCAACACCTTCGGGTTGCTTGAGTTCATATTATATCATAAAAAATGCCTCACAGTCCCTGGGAAGTGTAGTTATGCGTAATTTATGGCAACACCAAGTGAGACACCCGTGGGAAGGGGCAATGGGGAGATTCCCCATGGGCGTAAGTTATGGTGGTGGAGTCTGACGTACGTGTCAGAGAGTTAATAAAAAGGCCATGTAAATCGGGGGTGGCCAGTTTTGAAGACCACTCATTGAACCCCTGGTGTGTGTGTCTTATTTCAGCATCACTGCTATGCCACCACTACGCTACACTGGCAATGAGTAGGCCTAGCTTGCCCCACATGTGCTGACCCCTTAACCACAATGCCATTGGCTGCCGGTTGCGCTCCCAGCACTGAACTGCAGCTGCCAGCCTTGAGTAGCGGCCCACACTGCCATCGGCGGCCAGCTGCACTCCTGAAGCTGAAGCGCTCCTGTCGGCCTTGTGCAGCGGCCCACACTGCCATCGGCGCCCGCTGTGCCTCTCTCCTCATGCTCCCGCCCATCGGCTTCGGCTGCCCGCTCCTGGCTCCTCCAAGCGGAGCATTGATTCGGAGCGGTCGGCCCGGCCTGCCCTCCAGCTACTACCATGCTGCTTCCTGTGCACCTGAACGCATAGCATCAGGACGCTCCTACTCGGCCCCGCATCCTCTTTACCGGAAGGTCAGTGACCGCAGCAGGCCCAGTAGCGGCCCCAGCCCGGTCCTGCCGCGCATCAAACCTGCCATTAGAGATGCTCCAGGGGCCCACTCAACCAACGGCCATGTTGAACACTGCCCCGGGGTGGCCCCCCTAACACTGTTTGCTGCATTTACCACCGCCCAATCAGAAATTCCTGAGGCCTTTGCAGTTTACCGCCTTCTGAGACTTCAGAATTCACGGAGGTACATGACGCCCCCAGGCTAGCATTGCCCTGAGGCACCATACACCCTGGCTACCTTCCTGTGCCTCACCACCCTGGGCTCGCAAATACCTGGTCAAAGTACCATCGCCTGCTGCTGTGTCCCCACTCTCCAGATGCTCATTCTGCTGCCACGCCCAGCTTCTGTGAAGGCACGCCCAATGTGAACACCTACCTGATTCCTCGCATCTCCTCACTATGTCCTCCATCACAGCCCAGGAGCCCTTCATTGTCACAGATCCTCTGTCGTTCCAGACTAAACGCTGGAAAGCATGGGTTGAATGCCTAGAAAACTATTTTGAAGCTGTCAAGACAGCCACGAACCGGAAACGTGCTCCTTCATCTCGAGGGTGCTGACATCCACAAGATCTCGAAGACAGTCATTGAGGCCGGGCCCCCGCGCAACTACACCACCCTGAAGAATGCCATCACAGCACATTTTGAGCCGTATGCCAACCCCTACTACCAGTGGTTTTTCCTCCGCCAAGCTCGACAACAGGCTGACAAACCTGTCGATGTGTTCCACAGCTGCCTGAAGGAGCTTGCGAGCACATGCACGCTTCCAGATGAAGATGATGAGGTGCGAGCCCAGTTCATCCAGGGATGTGCTTCTTCCAAACTTCGAGAGCAAATCCTCCAAGAGCCCAATATGTCCATGAGAGATATCCTGACATTGGGGTGCTCCAAGGAACTCTCTAAAGCCTGTGCCACCCACATGGATCAAAACCAACCTTCCCCCACTAACGAAGAGCCTGTCAATGCTGTCCATAAGGAAGTGCACAAGCCAAAGCCGGAGACCACCAAATCAAAATCGCCGACCCGAGACATGTGGGTGGTGCGGTGGCCCCTACCCCCACTCTGGTGCCTGCCCCGCCTGCGGCAAGCTAAATCACCTCTCTAAAGTGGGCCGCCCATCCCAGAAACAACAACCCGCTCCCCCAAAGAACTCGGTCAGAGCTGTGGAACCACACCTGGATTAGAAAGCGGGAGGCGACATGCACGACGACAACTCAAAAGTTGTCCATAAAGTGAGAGCGATTGTGAGAAGCTGGCTTGGTATATGGTGGACACTTATGTAAGTGGGCACCTTGCACCAATCCAGACAACCCTTTTGGTGATTTTAGTGGTCTTAGACAACCTTAGAAAGCTCTCTAAGTGGTAAATGTGGAAAGCAGCCTTCAGGCTTAGTCCAAAAGGAGTGTAAGGCAGCTTGTTTCACAAGAACAATCTTATAGGTATAGATTAAGTGAAAAAGAACCACACAGTGTATTTATAAAAATAAGTATTTATTATAAGACACTCACTAACACATACATATATTTCCTAGTCGTAGATATACACAACGCACACAATACTTTTCAATAGAAACATGTAAGTAGCACGAGATACACAGTGGTCACCAGGGGGAGACCAAACCATATGCTAAAATAGTGGTATGTGAACCACGACTCGAGTCAAGACTATACCCAGAAGACATAGAAGTGCCGGGGAAAACAAGGAACCACCCGAGGTAGTAACCATGAACCCCACGGAGGCCGTGTGCAGAGTGGGAACACGACCGTGGGCTCAATACAAGTCAATGGGTAAGTCGCGTTTGCAATTTGAAAGAAGAAGGACCCTTCCCAGTGGACTCTGAAGAAACCCCGTGGAAGACAAAAGGTTGGAGAGCTACCCCACCCGTGGATACCCTAGGAACCAGGATACCTACACCAGGGAAGCGGGGTGCATAGGTGTGAAGTGGTGTCGGAAACCGCCGTCGAACCCAATGGAGGACTTCAAGAAGATGCCGTTCTGGGGAAGGTGAAAGTGTCTGATTGAACCCAAAGGTGAATTGAAGTGGAGAAGTACCTGCAAGCAGAGGGGACAGAGTCTAGGCCACTCAAGAGTGACGAGGAACGGCAGGCGAATGCCCACCGATTTCGAGTGTTGCAGGAGAGATGACGTGACCTTGGAGCTGCAGCTGTGAGGACCAGGTGACGCTAAGGAAGACCAGGAGCTGTTCACGAGCTGTCCCAAATCAGATGCCGAGAGTTGAGGGGTCGGTGTCCGTCGGGAGCACCAACAAGCCTTGGCAACTGCAAACAACTTTGAAAGTGAAGAAGATGCAGTGTCGGGACCCGCAAGGTCCATGGGACTCACCACAAGCAGGGGAGTCAGGGTAGGCCACAGAATTCAAAGAAGACCCTCAAGAGGACCCACAGGCTGGAGGCACTGGAGTCGGGAGAGGACCTCAAGCAGCTCACCAAAGATGCAAGCCCACGATTCAATTGATGAAGTAAGGATGAAGATCTTGGTCACAGGAGATGCTTAAGGTTGGGGCTACTTGAAGCCCGAAGATCTTGGTGGAAGTAAGCCAACAAGCCTTTGCAACTGCAAGTCGACGCGGTGCACAGGGGTTCAGTTCCTGTGGCTCCGACAAGGGATACTGGCCTCAAACTTGATGAGAGGGCAGGGCAGGCCTCAAGGGATGTGAAGAACCACCACCTTTCTGAGTCTGTGGGAGCCCAGGATCAGCAGACCAGTCAGCTTAGTTGCGGTGCCTGCAGATGCAGGGAAGTGACTCCTTCACTTTAAGGGAGATTCCTTCAGGTGTCTTGGATGCCCACAGGCCTTGGAAGGTTCCTGTATGGAGCACAGGCATGGACATTGCAGCAGACGAGCAGGGCGACGAGATCAGGAGCAGCAGGAGTCTTCTCAGTTGCAGCCTTGATGCCCAGAGCGAAGTCCAGCGAAGTCCAGAGTGCCCAGACGGTCGAAGTAGAAGTGGCGTCTCGAAATGAATCTTGTCCCACAACAAATCTAGGGACCCACCCTCCGGTAAGCCCTTAAGTACCCTAAGGAAAGGGTTGGGACGATTCAGAATGTGGAAACTGAAAAGATCTGTAGAACCCAAAATCATAACTCTGTCACAACAACCTGAGTAAAATAAAGAGAATTTATTTAACGTGCACGGGAGCCTCAGATGGGTGCTGAGTGCTCGAATAGCAGAAGTAAAACACAAGCCTTTATAGACACAGACCACAAGAGGATGCAGCATCATAATGCACGTAACACAAATTAAGCATGGGCTGCTTGACCAATTAGCAAAGGCCTAGGCTGCGCTATACCATTTATGGTCCGAAATATACTGTTGCTGACCACGTGTCTCAAGTAGCCAGCTTCTGGGACTTTCCACTGTAATGCAATGTATTAGCCTTGGTACTTTTCCATGTAACAATTTGCAACATCATAGCACGTACCAGAAATATTTCTAAATGTGATATGCTGAAATACTTGTGGATAAGCTAGCATCTTCCTCTGTTCTCGTATCTTTCTTGAGCAAGCCTTGCGTTACAAAAGCAGTTTTACTGAGGCACCATGGAAAAGTACAAGCATCTTAGTGCAGTGATTCTTATGTCAACTTATCAGGGCCTAAAGCTTCAAGCATTTGGTATCATATAAGAAAGGGTTCCCTCCCAGGGGAGGGGTCGGACAGTGGGGAGGATACTCCCATGTCCATTGTCCAGTCTCGTGCCAGAGCGGGAGCCAACGGCTCCCTGAGCTGGTTTTAACTGGACTATGCAAGGAGGGCACCAAGTGTGCCCTTCAAGCAAACTGAGTGGCACTGGTAAGCGCTCCCACCCGGCCCCAATACACTAAACCCGATGCTTGAAGAACACCTCAACGCCTCAAAGCTGTCTTCACCCCACTTAAAGAGCATGGTCTGACCCTCCATTGGGAGAAATGTGACTTCCTACAAAACAACATCAGTTTCTTCTGATACCGGTTCTCAGACAAAAGAATCGGCCCAGATCCAGACAAGGTAAAAGACATACAGAACGCACAAGCTCCCTCCTCCATGTCTGGAGTCCGCATCTTCCTCGGCATGGTGACGTACTGCGGACGCTTCAGGCAGAACCTAAAAGACTTCACTGGTCCTCTCAGGGAACTCGCCAAGTCATCCACCCCTGGGTGTGGGGAGAGGAACAAGAGGAAGCCTTCAAGGAGACCAAAGCAGTGCTATCAGCCAATACAGCTCGTTGTAGACGCCAGCCCCACCAGGCACGGAGCTGTGCTGGCCCAGCAGCAAGAGTATGATGAATGGGCACCGGTCACTTATGCCAGCCGAACGCTCACATCAACGTTACTCTCAAATTTAATGAAAAGCAATTGCCATACATGGGGGGCTGCCGGCACTTCTACATATATGTATATGGGCACCCCTTCACCATTACACCAATCACAAGCCGCTGATCCCCCAGTTCCATGGGTCCTCTTCGAAACCCCTGAGGATCGAGAAGTGGATTCTGCAACTGAAGTAATTCAATTTCCCAGTGGAGTACCGGCCGGGCACCCTCAACCCAGCAGATTTCTTGTCCTGCCATGCTCACCCAGCCACCCTGCCAGAGACTGCAGAAGCTCAGGAGACCAAAGAATATGTCCGCCTGGTGGTGGAGCGCTCCAGATCTCTCCCCATGTCCCTAGCAGAAATAGTGGAAGCCACCAAGCATGTCTGTCTGCAGATCGCCATCAGAGTAACATTGACAGGTGACTGGCCACCTTTTTCAGTTCCCAGCCCCCTATTGTACTGCTGAAGAAAAATCAACCCTCAGGGCGCTACACAACATCCGCCAAGAGCTATTTGTCACCAGCGAAGGCTGCCAATTAAGAGGTCCACGCCTGGTGCTTCCAGAAAGCCTAAGACACAAAGCTGTCCTTCTAGCACACAGAGCGCATCAAGGTATCGTCAAATCTAAGAACAGGCTGAGAAGTAAGGTCTGGTTCCCAGGCCTAGACCAGAAGGTAGAAGTCATCATGCAGTACTGTCCAGCCTTTCTAGCCGGCAGCCAGCCCGACCTCCCAGTACTGGCCATCACCGAAGACTGCCTGGGTGCTCCTTGCCAACGAGTCAGTGCAGACTTTGGTAGCCTTCCCAACGGCTCCCACATGCTGGTTGTCGTGGATGACTTCTCCCGTTATCCATAGGTCGAAATTGTCTCAACAACATCTGCATCTGAAGTCATCCAGAAACTCAAAAGGTTAATGCCCACCCATGGCCTGTTTGAAGAAATACGCACTGACAATGGGCCTCCCTTTAGCTTCCATGGAAGGGCTGAATATCTGTGCTCCAGGAACACCAAACACCATTGCATCACACCCTGATGGCCCCGAGCCAATAAGGAGGTGAAGCACCTGAAGAGGACCCTGACAAAAGTGATCCAAATTACAGTGGCAGAGAACACCAACATAGAGTGAGCCATACACAACTTCTTCTGAGAATACAGACTCGCGCCCCACTCCACAACAGACATTCCCCCGAGCAAACTGTGCTTTGGAAGGACAATGACTGAAACAATCCCCCATCATCCTGTATGGGCTGGCCTACCAAATCCACCAAACCACTCTGACTATAAAAGAGCCCACAACAATGACTATGCCTCATAGAAACGTTGAGCCAAACCAAGAACTCTCAAAATAGGAGGCAAGGTTCTACTGAGAGACTTGTGGATAGGCGTTCTCCAACCAGGAAAAAACAGAACCGCCTGGCACTCCTTAAGTGTGTTCTTTGTATGTAGTAATGATAGTACATCAAATTGTAACTCAATTTTTCTTTTTATTCTTCTTTTCTTTCTTAATCAGATTCACAAAGGTAATGTTCTTCTCACATTACAATTCACAGTGCATTGTGATTATTGCACCAATTACAAAGACCCCAATGCATTTCGGGCGGGGCCCTTCATCAGGGGGTGCTTCCTTTCCGTCCGCATACGGTGTATTCAGACTTCGTGAAACTCCCTGTGTTCCTTGGTAAAGGAGGAATGTAGTGTTGCGTTATTTATGGCAACACCAAGTGAGACACCTGAGTGAGGGGGAAATGGGAAGAATCCCCATGGGAGTAAGTTATGGTGGTTCATCTGACGTAGCGTCAGAGAGTTAATTAAAAGCCTGTGTGAATCGGGTGTGGCCAGTTTTGAAGACCACTCATTGAACCTCTGGTGAGTGTGTCTTATTTCAGTGTTGCTGCTATGCTACCAGTACGCTACAGGGGGCTGCTGTGAATGTGCTTTGAAATTAAAGCTCTGAGAGGAGGACGACAACAGGAAGAGGAAGCGACGGGGATGCAGCAACATGAGAGTAGGTGGGAGGGAAAAATGCTGCTCCCATTTGTCAGGTGTAGGGGAAATAATGAATAAACAGGGGTGGCGTCGGCATTACTTAATCTCCGTGCTCCGAAAAACAAAAAAATTAACCTGACCTTGTGCAATGTAACTGGGGATTTTGTAAGGCGCTTCAATACCTTTGGGTCAGTCGAATTCGCGCTCTTTAAAAATGCCCCCAAAAATTAATCTGACTTGTGTAATGTAACTAATTCTCATGTAAAGCGCTTCAACACCTTTGGGTCGGTTGAGTTCACATTATATAAACAAGCATCAGAGAAAATGCAACAGGAGTTTTACAAGCCTTACTCTTATCTGTACTGCAAGGTTGGGCTGCTGAAGGTCCGGTGACCGAGGCTAGCTTAAGCAACAAGTAGCGAAACGGGAGGGTTTGGGGGGAAATCAGCGCACTTTGAAATCAGAGAAAATTAAAGAGGCGAGTTTGAGAAAAGCGTCTGAAGCGTCTGACATTTCATCTCAGTATTTAAACAGGACGGGGAGAATTAAGTGATGGGCACCGAAGTGGAACCACTGAAGGCGGACAAACAGTGGCACAAGCAGGAATCAAAGATAAAAATTGTCCCCCAAATTAACACATAAACACAGAAGCGTAATGTTAACAGTAATTGGGCAGTGATCTGTGGGAGGAGACCAAACACAAAGAGGAGGGACAAAGAGGAAGGATTACCCACTAGCAAGCAAGCATTTTTAAACGACAATCTAAGGGACAAATAAAAAGGCAATGGGCGGGCTGTAATACCACAGAGTGAATACAACATGTCTTGAAGAGACAGCGCATGCGCTGCCTAGACACAACCTAAAAATGTTTCAAAGTGTAAACGTTCAAAAAGCCACAAGTGAGAAAGACTGTTGAGGCGATTTAAAAGGAAAACATTCAGGCTCCTGAGTGAGACGAGAGTGTTTGAAGTTATGTGTGACAAAATGAGAGTCAAACATAGTGAGTTTGACCAGTTGACTTCACTCTAATAAGGTCTGTTTCGTCCCTTTCTCAGAAATGCCTTCAGGGAAACTAATTCTCCCTTAAATGTACATCTCACTGCACTAGACACGTAAGTCATTGGGGGTCTCACTCATTACTTAGGCTTTTGGACCTCTTCATCAGACCTATGTACCCTACTCAGAAGTCGCCAGGGATACAACTATCTTCGCTGGCAAAAATACAAATAATAATTTGTCACTGCATGATATTTTTTTCCCTCCCTCTAACACCATGTAGTTTAAAGCCCTTTGATCAAAAATCTATGATAGGTTGGCTGTCATTGATTATGCTGCTATGGCCATAGTTCTCATGATAGTGGGCCCTTTGTGTCCTGACTACTGGCCCCAGATCTGGTAAGGCTGGTCGGGTGCATCACCAAAGTTTTATTCCAGGACTGTGACACATCTCGTACGGCCAACAGCTGCGCCAAATCTAGAGTTGAGGCTGTGCATATCCAGTGACCACTTTTACTTCATGACTGCTGGACCACTAAGAATTTGAAAACGCCCCATTTCCCTGCTGTAGGCCAGTCTCTCTCTGATACAATGGCAGCAACCCATAGCTTTCCAGAATAGTGTGCTGCTTTGTGACATGTCCTCACTAGCTTTTCTTTTACTTCATAGCAGGGACCCTGTCCTGCAGGAGATGTGGCCGGAGGGGAAGCTGCACATTGCAGAGGTCACCAAGCGACCCCTGACTGCTGCCACCCTCTTCAAGAACTCCATGATAGCCTTGGTCGAGAACCTAGCATGCAAGGTAAATGACTGGTTGCAGAGCACCGGGCTTGCTTCATTCTTCTTGCTAATGAATGTGTCCAGCCATGAATGGGGATAAAAAAGTCGTTCATAGACAGGCAGAAATGTAATCCATGATTATAATGCTTCTTGAAAAACATACACAAATAGCTTTGCATGCTTTCATTTCCTTTGACTAGGCAAGTAATGGTAACCTAGAGAATTACATATTTGGCAGGCAGACAGCCACACTACAAACTGAAGTGTGTCTTGGCATGGTGTGATTGAACTCAGTTGTACTTTTTATCCATCTTAGAAAGGTTCAGTAGACTATTCTGGAATTTAGACGTATGTGCTGCTTCAAAGGAAAAATCCTGTAACTTTCCCTCTCAAAAAGTAACTAAGCCCTTGACTATTAAGAAATTCTTGTCAGGAACAAACATCTACTTCTGTAAAGGCATTGAGATGACTAAATTGCATCCCATAGCAACCTGAGTACCGGAGTTCTAATCCTGGCCTAAACATTTTATCAATAAGTATGTAATTGTGTAACAGAATGAATGGAGGAAGAACAAAACAGTCAAACTTCGATCCAAAATTATAAAATTAAGAAAATGATAAAAATCCTCATCATGTCATCTAAATCCTTCAACATCCCAAATCAAATAGAATCCTCCCCAAATTCAACAAGATCCTCTTCTGGCATGTCAGAAAACCTTCAGCTGCTGCCTCCATAGAGACATTCGAGAAATTCCTGATTCAATTTTCTTGTAAAGGTACTCGATTAGAATCAATTTCAGTATGACTTTGTTACTACCATTTCCTCCTCCTAAATCTCCACTAACATAGGAATATTTCACCCCTTTCACCTCTGAAGAAACATCTAATTCCATTAAGAAAATCTGAAACCTACCAATGACCTCCCTGACTGCGTACTAGCTAAAATATTCAAAACCAACTTGTCCATCTTCAAAGGCGCTTGGTATGAGCTGATAAACTCCTCTCTTTGTCAATGCATCTTTGCATCATCATTAAAAACTGGCCAGATCGCATCCATTTTTTAAAAATCCTACATCGACCCCTCTTTAATCGGAAGCTCCCTCCTAGTTTCCTACTTACCATTAATCAGTAAGACAATAGAGAAAATCATTGCAAACTAACTTACTACTTTCATCTCAGACAATCTACTGGCAAACTGCTGGTCACTTGCCAATGTGGTTTTAGACTTGACAATAGCATAGAAGCAGCAACTTTGAAGGGCTTAGACTCCACTTGACAAGGGTGATTCCTACTTAATTGTTCTTCTAAACCATAAAATACTTATTCAGATTGCCAAATACTGCATTGTGAGGCAAAGTTCTTAGTTGTTTCAAATCTTTCCTCACTGATAGCGCTCAACTGGTGAAAACAGGTGACCACTCTTCCTCCACTACCAACATGTTTGCAGGATTTCTTGAGGCTCCACTCTAGCACCCATTTTTTTTAATCTCTACATGGAGCCAAACTTTTCTACACAGTTTTGGCATTTTACTGGGACATAGCCCAATTTTCCTATTTTTTGTGCTTTCAACCTCCTTCCAGTCAGTGGTAGTAATTGGTGTAAAAGCAATAATAGATCCTGGAAAACTCATTTGGGTAGATCCTTCAAGGTACAATTGAAATAAAAAAAATATTGAAATTGAGTTGAAAAAAACAGCCATTTGTGCCAACGTTTTCACCTGTAACTGCTAAGTGTGGCAGATTTTTAAAAGCAATATACCGTTATGTCTGCTGGACCCTTCTGGTTGCGTGGATATATAGGACTTGTAGGTTCAATAAGAACCCGAGGTACCCAGAACCAATTACTGAGCTGCGTCTTGCAATGGTTTTTCATTGTGTAACCGGTATATAGCAATTCAATTGTTAAAATATAAAGAGTGAAAAATAGGTACCAAGAAAGCCTACATATTTCCGAAATGGGAACAAAATATAGAGTTTAGGACCAGTGGTTATTTGTGCATCTCCGAGATTGTGGGTACCCATACAAGCATGGGAATTGGAGGAAATTTTTCAAAATTACTTCTTTTTTACACATTGTCTTACATTTGGAAGGCAGAAATGCAAAGAAAGTTAATTGGCAATAACACTTGTTCTGCTATTCTGTGTTCCCCTAAATCTCCCGATAAAAATGGTACCTCACTTGTGTGGGTAGGTCTAGTGCCTGCAACAGGAAACGGCCCAACACGCAATGTGGACACATCACATTTTTCCAGTGAAAACTGACCCTTTTTCTGCATTGTGCCTAGCTGTGGATTTTGGACTCTAGCTCAGCCGGCACCCAGGGAAACCTATACATTTTTGAAAACTAGACACCCAGGGGAATCCAAGATGGGGTGACTTGTGTGGCTCTCACTAGGTTCTGTTACCCTGAATCCCTTGCAAACCTCAAATTTTGTAAAAAATAAATTAAAAAAAAAACATTTTCCTACCATTTCTGTGATGGAAAGTTCTGGTATCTGCAGGGAGACACACACTTCCACCCACCCCGCATTCTCCAAAGTCTCCTGATAAAAATGGTACCTCACTTGTGTGGGTAGGCTGAGTACGTGTGGCAGGAAACGGCCCTAAATGCAACATGGACACATCACATGTTTCTTGTGAAAACTGACCCTTTTTTCGCAATGTGCCTGGCTGTGTATTTTGCACCCCAGCTCTGCCGGCACCTAAGGAAACCTAGCAAACCTATACATTTTTGACAACTAGACATCCAGGAGACTCCAGGATGGGGTGACTTGTGTGGCTCTCACCAGGTTCTGTTACCCAGAATCCCTTGCAAACCTCAAACTTTGTAAAAAAAACATTTTCCTCACATTTCTGTGATGGAAGGTTCTTGGAATCTGCCGGGAGGCACAAACTTCCACCCACCCAAAATTCCCCAAAGTCTCCCAATAAAAATGGTACCTCAAATGTGGTGTGACACACCACATTTTTCCACAGAAAACTGACCCTTTCTTTGTAATGTGCCTAGCTGTGGATTGTGGGCTCTAGCTCTGCCGGCACCTAAGGAAACCTAGCAAACCTATACTTTTTTAAAAACTAGACACCCAGGGGAATCCAGGATGGGGTGACATGTGTGGCTCTCATCAGGTTCTGTTACCCAGAATCCCTTGCAAACCTCTAACTTTGTCAAAAAAGAAAAATCCTCACATTTCTGTGATGGAAAGTTCTGGAATCTGCGTGGAGCCACAAACTTTCACCCACTCAGAGTTCCCCAAAGTCTCTCTATAAAAATGGTACCTCACTTGTGTGGGTAGGCCTAGTACCAGCGACAGAAAACGGCTCAAAACGCAACGTGGACACATCACATTTTTCCAGTGAAAACTGACCATTTTTTCGCAATGTGCCTAGCTGTGTATTTTGCACCCTAGCTCTGCCGGCACCTAAGGAAACTTAGAAAACCTATTAATTTTTGACAACTAGACATCAGGAGAATCCAGGATGGGGTGACTTGTGTGGCTCTCACCAGGTTCTGTTACCCAGAAACCCTTGCACACCTCAAACTTTGTAAAAAAAAAACACATTTTCCTCACATTTCTGTAATGGAAAAGTCTGGAATCTTAGCGGAGCGAAAAACATTCACCAACCCAGCATTCCCCCAAGTCTCCCGATAAAAATGGTACCTCACTTGTGTGGGTAGGCCTAATGCCCGCGACAGGAAACGGCCCAAAGTGTACTGTGGAGACTTCAAAATTATCGATTACTAAAAGACCTTGTTTTGCGAGGGAGCCGCCTGCGTTTTTGATCCCAGGCTCCGCAGCCACCTAGGGAAACCTACCAATCCCAGACATTTCTGAAAACTAGACACCCGGGGGAGTCCAGGGAGGTGTGACTTGCATGGATTCCCCAACGTTTTCCTACCCAGAATCCCCTGCAAACCTAAAATTTATCCGAAAACATCACATTTTTCTCACATTTCTGTGTGGGAAAGTCATGGGATCACTGGGCTGACACAAATTTCCTACCACCAAGGGTTTCCACATGTCTCCTGATAAAAATGGCACCTCACTTGTGTGGGTGGGCCAAGTACCCGCGAAAGGCAAGGGCCTAAAATGTATTGTGGAGACATCAAAATTATCTATCACAAAAACAACCTGGTTTTCCAAGGGGGGCACGTGCATTTTTGGTCCCGGGCTTGGCGGCCATCTAGGGAAACCTCCCAACCCCACACATTTCTGAACACTAGACATGCAGGGAAGTCCAGGGATGTGTGGCCTGCGTCGATCCCCCAACGTTTATCTACCCAGAATCACCTGCAAACCTCAAATTTAGCTTTAAAAAATCACATTTTCCTTACATTTCTGTGTGGGATCACTGCGCCAGCACAAATGTTTTTACCACCCAGCGTTCCCCTTGGTCTCCCAATAAAAATGACCCCCTTGCAAAACCAGGTCATTTTGTGATAGATAATTTTGATGTCTCCACAATATGTTTTGGGCCCTTCCCTTCCGCGGGTACTTGGCCCACCCACACAAGTGAGGTACCATTTGTATCAGGAGACCTGGGGGAATGTGGTTGGTAGGAAATTTGTGTCAGCCCGGTGATCCCACAACTTTCCCACATTGAAATGTGAGAAAAATTTAATTTTTTTGCAGCAAAATTTGAGGTTTGCAGGGGATTCTGGGTATTAAAACGTTGGGGGATCCATGCAAGCCACACCTCCCTTGACTCCTCAGGGTGTCTAGTTTTCAGAAATGTCTGGGTTTGGTAGGTTTCCCTAAATGCCCACCGGGCCCGGGACCAAAAATGCAGGTGACTCCCTCGCAAAAGAAAGTCTTTTTTTGGTCGATAATTTTGAAGTCTCCACAGTACGTTTTGGGCCATTTCCTGTCGCGGGCACTAGGCCTAACCACACAAGTGAGGTACCATAATTTTTTGGGGAGACTTGAGGGGACTTGCTGGGTGGGTGGAAGCTTGTTGCTCCCCGCAGATTCTAAAACTTTTCATCCCAGAAATGTTTGCAAGGGGTTCTGGGTAACAGAACCTGGTAAGAGCCACACAAGTCACCCCATCCTGGCAAAGTTTTTTTGGGTGGGGGCATTGGCATGCCCATTCTGGGCAGCCCCCACCCCTACGTATAAAAAAAAAAAACATTGAAATGTGAGACAAATGTAATTTTTTTCAGCTAAATTTGAGGTTTGCAGGGGATTCTGGGTATTAAAACGTTGGTGGATCCACACAAGCCACACCTCCCTTGACTCCTCAGGGTGTCTAGTTTTCAGAAATGTCTGGGTTTGGTAGGTTACCCTAGATGCCCACTGGGCCCGGGACCAAAAACGCAGGTGACTCTCTCGCAAAAGCAAGTCTTTTTTGGTCGTTAATTTGGAAGTCTCCACAGGACGTTTTGGGCCATTTCCTGTCGCGGGCACTAGGCCTAACCACACAAGTGAGGTACCATAATTTTTTTGGGAGACTTGGGGGGACCTGCTGGGTGGGTGGAAGCTTGTTGCTCCCCGCAGATTCTAAAACTTTTCATCCCAGAAATGTTTGCAAGGGATTCTGGGTAACAGAACCTGGTAAGAGCCACACAATTTTTACTTACATCCTGGCTTCCCCTGGGTGTCTAGTTTTCAAAAAGGTACAGGTTTACTAGGTTTCCCTAGGTGCCGGCTGAGCTAGGGTCCAAACTCCACAGCTAGGCACATTGCAAAAAAAGGGTCAGCTTTCAGTGGAAAAATGTGATGTGTCCATGTTGCATTTTGGGACATTTCCTGTCGCGGGCACTAGGCCTACCCACACAAGTGAGGTACCATTTTTATCAGGAGATTTGGGGAAATGCTGTGTAGGTGGGTGGAAGTTTGTGGCTCCACGCAGATTCCAGAACTTTCCATCAAAGAAATGTGAGGAAAATGTTGTTTTTTTACAAAGTTTTAGGTTTGCAAGGGATTCTGGGTAACAGAACCTGGTGAGAGGCACACAAGTCACCCCAACCTGGATTCCCCTGGGTGTCTAGTTTTTAAACATGTACAGGTTTGTTAGGTTTTCCATGGTGCTGGCTGCACTAGGGCCCAAAATCCACAGCTAAGCACATTACAAAAAAAAGGTCAGTGCCTAGTGGGCTTTCTGCCACCCTGGGGGGGGGGGGCAGATCGGGGGCTCTTGCCCCGATATGCCCCAAGGGGGGGCAGAAAGACTGTGGCCATTTTGTTTAGAGGGTATGGGCATTTGCATGCCCATTCTGGGCAGCCCCCACCCCTATGTTTAAAAACCAGCTTAATTCCTGGCACCTAGTGGGCTCTCTGCCCCCCCCCCCACCCGGGAGGAGTGTGAAGTCCTTATAAAAGATGTTGACTGAAATGTAGTTTTATCCAGATGGTAGTTTTATTCCAAAGTTAAGTCAGGACAGGAACATATGAAGTATCAGGTAAAATAGCCCCACCGGGAGCAGCATCCCTGCTGCTCAGCCTCCATACATCAACTGACAAATCAACTCAAACATACACACAGGGAACATTCCATGACATCACTGAGACTGGCTGAACAGCAGAGTACATAACACAGAAAAGAGACTGGACAGAGAAAAGAGCAGAATACCACAAGAAGATCAGGGGCTATTGCCTCAATCTGCCTCCCAGGGGAGGCAGAAAAACTGTGGCTAATTTTTTTGAGGGGTAGGGGCATTGGCATGCCCATTCTGGGCAGCCCCTACCCCTACGTATAATTAAAACAAAAATCCCTGGTGCCTAGTGGTCTTTCTGTCCCCCCCGGGAAGGCAGATAAGGGGCGATTGCCCCCATTTGGCTCCCGGGGGGGCAGAAAGACTGTGGCAATTTGTTTTGGGGGTAGGGGCATTGGCAGGCCCATTCTGGGCAGCCCCCACCCCTATGCATAGAAAAAATAATAATCCCTGGTGCCTAGTGGGCTTCCCCCCCCCCCCGGGGCAGATCAGGGGCTATTGCCCCATCTGCCCCCTGGGGGGCAGAAAGACTGTTAAATTTTTTAGAGGGTGGGGGCATTGACATGCCCATTCTGGGCAGCCCCCACCCCTGAACTTTGAAAATAAATAATCCCTGGTGCTTAGTGGGCTTTCTGCCCCCTGGGAGCAGATAAGGGGCTATTGCCCCCATCTGCCTCCCGGGGACAGAAAGAATGTGGCAATTTTATTTTGGGTGGGGGCATTGGCATGCCCATTCTGGGCAGCCCCCACCCCTGAACTTTGAAAATAAATAATCCCTAGTGCCTAGTGGGCTTTCTGCCCCCCCGGGGGGCAGATAAGGGGCTATTGCCCCCATCTGCCTCCCAGGGGCAGAAAGAATGTGGCAGGTTTTTTTTGGGTGGGGGCATTGGCATGCCCATTCTGGGCAGTCCCCACCCCTACGTATATAAAAACAAAAAAACCCTGGTTCCTAGTGGGCTTTCTGCCCCCCCCCGGGGGGCAGATCAGGAGCTATTGCTCACATCTGCCTCCGGGGGGGGCAGAAAGTCTGTGGCATTTTGGGGGGGTGTGGGCATTGGCATGCCCATTCTGGGCAGCCCCAACCCCTGAACTTTGAAAAGAAATAATGCCTGGTGCCTAGTGGGCTTTCTGTCCCCCATGGGGCAGAAAAGGGACTATTGCCCCCATCTGCCTCCCGGGGGCAGAAAGAATGTGGCAAAAAAAATTTGGGGTGGGGGCATTGGCATGCCCATTCTAGGCAGCCCCCACCCCTACGTATAAAAAAAAAAACTGGTTCCTAGTGGGCTTTCTGCCCCCCCGGGGGGCATATCAGGAGCTATTGCTCACATCTGCCTCCGGGGGCAGCCCCAACCCCAGAACTTTGTAAAGAAATAATCCCTGGTGCATAGTGGGCTTTCTGCCCCCCCGGGGGGCAGATAAGGGGCTATTGCCCCCATCTCCCTCCCAGGGGCAGAAAGAATGTGGCACTTTTTTTTGGGGTGGGGGCATTGGCATGCCCATTCTGGGCAGCCCCCACCCCTACATATAAAAAAATAATAATAATCCCTAGCGCCTAGTGGGCATTCTGCCCCCCCAGGAGGCAGATCAGGAGCTATTGCTCACATCTGCCAGGGGGGGCAGAAAGACAGTGGCAATTATTTTTGGGGTGGGGGCATTGGCATGCCCATTCTGGGTAGCCCCCACCCCTACATATAAAAAACAAAACTAATCCCTGGTGCCTAGTGCGCTTTCTGCCCCCCTGAGGGCAGATCAGGGGCTTTCTGCCCTCTCCTCCTTGGGGGGCAGAAGGACTGTGGCATTTTTGGGGGGTGGGGGCATTGGCATGCCCATTCTGGGCAGCCCCCACCCCTGAACTTTGAAAAAAAAATAATCCCTTGTGCCTGGTGGGCTTTCTGCCCCCCCCCCCCCGGGCGGATAAGGGGCTGTTGCCCCTATCTGCCTCCAAGGGGGGTAGAAAGACTTTGGCGTTTTTTGGGGGGTGGGGGCATTGGCATGTCCATTCTGGGCAGCCCCCACCTCTGAACTTTGAAAAAAAAATAATCCCTGGTGCCTAGTGGGCTTTTTGCCCCCCCTCCCCCCCCCCCCGGGCAGATAAGGGGCTATTGTCCCTATCTGCCTCCCAGGGGAGGTAGAAAGACTTTGGCATTTTTTGGTCAGTGGGGGCATTGGCATGCCCATTCTGCGCAGCCCCCACCCCTGAACTATAAAAAAAAGAATCCCTGGTGCCTCGTGGGCTTTCTGCCCCCCCCCCCCCCGGGGACAGTTACATGGCTTTTACCCCCATCTGCCTCACGGGAGGGGCAGAAAGACTTTGGAATTTTTGGGGGGGAGGGTGGGAGCATTGGCATGCCCATTCTGGGCAGCCCCCACCCCGCACTATAAAAAAAATCCCTGGTGTCTAGGGTGGGCAGAAAGACTGAATGTGCCCATTTTGAAATGGGGGGAGCAAAGACCCTTGCCCAAGGGGCCACTCCCCCCTCCATGGTGTCTAGTGGGTGGATCCCTGCTTGGGGATCGTCCTCCTGCAGCGATCCCCAAACAGGGATCCACTATGGAGGGGTACCATCGGAAAGGGGAGATTCTCCCCTTTCCAATGATACATCTCCCGTATGTTTCGGTGCTCGGGAGCTGAGATAGCCCCACGAGTACCGAAACAGTGAAACTGAAACTAAGTTTCAGTTTCATTTTTTATTTAATGACGTCAGCGCGCCATGCGCGCGATCGTCATTACATTTAAAACCAAAAAAAATGCCTCGGGAGGTTGGGGAAGCTCTTCCCCACTTCCCGAGGCAAAAAAAAAAGGAAATGCAGAGGGATTTCGTGCTAGTGTTTACATGACAGAATGGTTCCGTCATGAGCACACGAGCACTGGTGCTCATGACGGAACCATGTCGTCATGAGCACCAAAGGGGTTAAATGCTAAGGGAAATAGATTGTGTGTCTGATGTGTTGAACAGAGCCTAAATCTGCTAGTAGTGCAACCTCATCGGATATTGCCATATTTCTTGCCTCTTGCCAAATCTGGCCTTACACATACTTTGACAAAGTCCATCTGGCTGCAGTTTCCAAGTCCTCTTGTGGACGGACGCCTCATGACACAACCTTTGGACTCATCCACAAGACAGAATTGAACTTCTTTTTTTGGAAAATGCTCTGCTTCTTCCCTTGACCTTTTCAAGAAGAGTGAGTGAGCTGCACACACTAACTATCAAGAAACCCTCAGTTCTTCTAGGACAAGGAGGTACAGCATCCAAACCCAAAGTTCTTGCTCAAGGTACCTTGAGACTTTCACCCCACTGACCAGTGGTTCTTTGTTCCTTCTTTCTAACCCCTACCTCCAATGACGAAAGGTATCTGCATTCTTTGGATGTGCACAGATGCCTTAAATTCTACCTTGGCAAGACCAAAGACATAAGACAACCTGACAAAATGTTTGTCCCCTTCAATCTGCCCATAATGGGCTGCCACTCTCCAAACAAGGACTTTTGAACAACCTGTATTGTATACTGGCACAAGAAGGCAAACAGACCGCTGAATGGAAAAATGTTGGTGACCTCAACCACAAGAATCAATGGAAGCTTTAAATGCAGGAGTGATTC
Organism: Calotriton arnoldi; assembly: GCA_963921515.1. Classification (NCBI taxonomy): domain Eukaryota; kingdom Metazoa; phylum Chordata; class Amphibia; order Caudata; family Salamandridae; genus Calotriton; species Calotriton arnoldi. The sequence continues at coordinate 1,638,431 of CAWUFW010003513.1, read as the reverse complement.
TGATAAGTATGTGCGTGGCTGGAACTTGGAAAAACAGGCACACATTGCCAAACACAAATGCCTGGTTATGGGTGTGGCAGTAGATTATTCGGCGTGACAAGCAGTTCTGTATAGCTTCTTTCATTAAGATGAGCCTGCTTCCTGCTTCTTAATGTATTATTGGCTGCTAGCCATTGTAATTTAGGCATGTGAATTTTAGAAATATACAGTTGGAGAAGAAACAAGTTACTTAACTGTATCTACAGTTCTTCAGCGTTGGTATCTTTCATGGCTCCACATGTGATCAATACTCCTCCACAGTCAAAGGCTCATGCTCTATCACTTTCACTTTAATGCTTTGAAAACCTTATATATAATGGCCTCCAAGGGTGATAATAGTGCTCAGGGTGTTTTGGTATCTCATGACTGCCCCAGAGCTTTGCAATATCTTACCTTCCCTTCCCTTGCAAAAGCTATCCCTACATCCCAGAGTATTTCAGAATATTTCAGCAGGGTGTTGCAGTGATGGCTGGTGAACTTTAAAAGTGGTGAGCCGTAAGTACCATACGCAAGCAGCATTAAGCCAGTGAAGTGAGCGATTCCCTTTACTGTAGCAAGTACTCCTATAAATACAAAGTGCGGAGCAGAGCAAAAACTAGGCATTTTGGGCCAGATGTATCAAAGGGTTTTACCCATTCTGTGTCTATGGGAAAATGTGTTCATACATATGGCCCATAATTGCTAGTCTTCTTAGGCTGTATTTTGATAAGTCAGTGAACCGAGAAATGGTGGTGATGTCAGTGTTTGACTGTGTTTCTTCTTGAGCGTTAGACTATACAAGTTGATGAACCTTACACCGTGGGAATATATAACATATTTAAGACACTGAATTTATTTCTGACTAGAGCACGACTGTGTTGAACACTGCACTTATAAGTGCATGGGCCTCAATCTCTGTTGAGCAGAATATTCAACACAATTTGCATTTAATTCTAACCGAGTCTTTCATCTCTATGATACAAATATTCTACACAGAATGCCTGTCTCTGTTTCAGTCTCACTTTATCATACAGGATATTCTACACATACAGCTCTGCCCGAGTCTCCATCTGTATTACAGAGGATAGTCCGCACATGTACCACTTATCTATGCGTCTGTCTCTATCATACGCAATACTCTGGACGCACACATGCAGACCCACACTTTAGCCCTTTCTGCTGGGCGCGGCCATCTCTATTACCCAGGATAATCTGCGTAGTGGACCTATCTCTGCCTGAACCTCAGTGAGATCGAAAGGCAAGCTGTGAATACATTAATCCATCACTGACATTTTTGCTATTTGTTCCCTAATTGAAGTATGTGGTTTTGACAGTCTATATGCAATTGCATAGTATACTATACCCTACGAAGGGTTTCTAGGTCCTGCAGTCATTAAACCAATACCTGTAACAGGTAAGTATTTCTAGGCTTTCGAAGGGTATGCAGTTAAAGGTGGCACACATTTCAAGAGGGAGGTTATTCCAGACGATTAAAACTTGGAAAAAAAAAATATTTCCAATTGAAGTGTATGTAAAAGCTAGAGTTGAATGAAGGCACGTGTCACTTGTGAAGGTACAAAGAGGGAAACACTTCATTTTGGATACTGATACAAGATAAGGGGCAGTGTCTGCTAGGCATTTCATTAAAATATCAAGCAAGCAATTTTAAACACAGTAACTTAGTTTGCCATCTGTAGTGCAGCCTGTGAGTGCAGGATGTGATGCCTTATTTTTCAAGCCATGCACTAGATGAACTGTTTTTTTTGCACCACTTTAAGTTTGCAAAGGAGTCTTGCGCAGGCCCGAAATAAACTGAATTAATGCCATGCTACCAAGAGTTAATTGTTGTCCCGCTAGCAGTAAAAATCATCACTTTCTCGAGTGCAAGTAAAAAATATAACAAACACTGTGTAATAAAGCTACAATCCGAAGTAATCCTCAAGCTTGTTAAACTTTCTCACCAAAGCGAAATTCTAAATAGAGGTCCCGAGTTTTTGTTACAGATAATGACCTCAAACTTAAGTTACTGGCAATGCCAGTAAAATGCCTGTCATGTGAAATCAATTTAGGCTGCATGCAAACATACAACAAAGAAAAGCCTCATATGGGCTAGTGAAACATGTGGGTCAAACGCCTGCTGTTGAGAATGGTTTACATGCGTGTTTGAATCCTGTGGTTGGGGTGATTGTGCTTTTCCTGCTTCAGAGGAAAACACAACGTGAGGCCTTGAAATTAAAATATCACGGCACTCTTTTTTCCCCCCCACTCCACGTAAGCAAATACATCCTGCTCCCTTCTTCCCTGCCACTCTCTCGCCTTTACTTATTGAAGTGAATATGCCTTCTCTGGAGTTCTACATGGCTTTTTCCTCTCGGATGGCATGTAGCAGGTGCGAGTTGTACACCGCTGCACTTGGAACCTGCAGGCAGCATATCAGAAACCAGGATAGAGCAGGAGACTGGTGTTTTTGTTCACCCTTGCTCTAGCGTGCATTCTCATAGGGCTTGGGGCCAGTCACGGCCGGCATGACTCGCGGGTAATGGGGTCGCACCAGGAGGGGGAGGGTTAATTTAATTATTTTTTTAAATTAAACTTGCCATCCCCTCCGGTCCCGCGTCGCGTCTCCTCTCCGTACAGGAAGCAGACAGCCTCCCTCCCCTAAGCCAATCACAACGCTGCAATGGCAGCGTTGTGATTGGCTAGGACGCTGACCCCACAGGCGTCTATGGGGAGGCCATTTTCTCTATGCAGGCTGCATGCAGCCTACATAGAGAAAATGCAGAGTGTGCATGACTGGTTTGGTCGGCCTTGGGGCCGACCAAGCAGTCAGCGCCCACAACAGTGGGCTAGCCACTCCTCCCTGCCTGGAGCAGGAACGCCCACCCTCCCGCCCCCAACCAAACCCTGCCTTCTGCTTTCAAGCAGTGCAGAAGCAGAAACATAAAATGGTATTTAAAATACCATTTTATGTTTCTGCTTCTCGCACTGCTAGAAAGCAGTAGGGCAACGCTCCTCCGCCCATGTGGAGGAGCCGCCCCTGGGGTGTTGTCTTCCCATATTCCCAGTATCATCATCCTCCCCTGTGAGAAAGCAGCCTTTTCTGCATGGTCACTCTGGATGTGTCCCCTTTTGCCTTCTGCTGGTCCCTATATTTTTTTTGTCTTTAGAAGTCTGTGCACTTTATCCCTGCTAACCAGTAGTAAAGTGCCTGTGATCCCCCTTTAAACATGGCTAAATTGACATATTCCTAATGGGCATATTTGATTTGCCTCCAAGTCCTTAGTATATTTAACAAGTGCAATCAGGGCCTGGAAGTTAAATCCCACCTTTTGTGCCATCCACCGCAGTGGCAGATAAGCATGGCTTCAGGCCTATCATTATAGATTGACTGTAGCTGTGTAAAAAGCTTCAATGCGACATGTCAAAATAAACAATTTAAATTTTTTGACAGGTTAAAACCACTGTGTTATATATCAATAAGTCACCACTATGTAGGCCTCGTAGCCCACAAGGCAGGGTACATGGTATTTAAAAGTATAACATAAAGAAATGTAATGCTAACATGTCCCCACAGTGACTAGCACCTAAAAGCTATTTTCACTGTGGCAGTCCTAGGTGTCCTTTGTAGAAAAACAGAGTACAGATTAAAATACTAATACTGTGTCTCGAGAATGGGTGCAGCTACTTAAATATACAACTATTTTTAATAGTTATTAAAAATGCAATTTAATGATGAACTCATATTTTTAATAAATATTAAGGAACTGTAACTTTTAGAAACTTAGCTAGTCCCTGCCTGATGTTCAAGGAGGCTAATTTGCATTCAATCTCTTGCTTTTCTCAGCTAGTAGTTAGGTTTGACTAGATGTGAATAGGTGTGGAATGCCTCCCAGGTGCAAACAATAGGCTGACCTGAATGGGCAGAGATGACTCCTCTGAACGCCACAGAATATGCAGGGTGGAGACTGTGGACATCCTTTTTGACACTACAGTGTCAAATCTTGCTTGACCGGTCTGCTGGGTTCACGTATAACACTTGGGGCACATTTGAAAGGGGAGAGAACAATATGCCAAGAGAATTCTTGCAGATGGTTTGCTGAAGGATTTTGATTTTGTTCTACCAGACTTCTTTGATTATTTCCTTTTATCTTGTCCTACCAAGATTTATTGTTGGTATAGTGGATGCCTCAAGCTGGATTTTAGTGTTAGACGTGGAAGGGCACTAGAATAACCATGGTACACTCCCCACACACACACACAGCCCTCAGACACTAAGTTTAGTGTGGTCAAAAACTTTCGGCCTCTTGAAAATGACCAAAGTGAGTAGGGGTGACCCTGGGATCTTTTACCCCATTGGAGAGGGCTCCCCAAGGAGTCATTCCCAGCCACTAGCTAGTGCCAGGCATAAATGTGGCATCTCCAGGCACCCACTTCTGAACTCTGCCTCGACCTGCGAAAGATCAGAAGAGGACTCGACCTTCTGTCCGTGAGCTTAGAGGAGCCCTGAAGGAATGGACCTGCTCCTTCTTGCACCCAGGACAAAGAAGTGGACTCTAAGTGTCATAAGGCTGACCTCCTGTTCAAGCTCCATGGATAAATCTACAACAGGCCTTTTCCTGGAAGTATCCAGCTGACCAGTGGTAACCGTGCTGTTGGCATCTGCCTGACAATCTATGAGTCTCTAAGTGCCTTCTTTGATGTCCTTTGGGGGCTTTAGAAGTGTACTACTGTGATAGATTTGGACCTAAAGGACTATGTTAGAAGATCAAATCTTTGACCAGAATGAACCTGGTTGGTTTATCCGACCTATGTTCCACTGTGGCCAAACTCAAATTGCACCCAGGTCCCAGTCTTCCATGACTATGGTTGGCTGTTTGTGCTTTTTGGCACTATTTCTGCTGAAAACTTTAAAAATTCATGTCTCCAGTTCACCTTATTGGATTGTTTTCATTTTGGGGTAATTTTGTTTATTAGATTTTACTCAATTTTTCTAATTCGTTTTGGGTTTTTCATTGTTTTGTATTTTGACTTCAGCACAGTTTTGGTACAGCATAAATACTTTACACATTAACCTAAGTTAAGCCTATCTGCTCTGTGCCATAGCTACTTGGGGTAGAGCTCTGGTTAACTGACAAGGGTTATGATTATTCCTTGAGGTGGGTAGTCCCCCACCCCCAAATAATAATCCAATTTCTTACATCCTCTGTATCCGGACAGATGTCTCCGACACTCCCCTCAAGGCTTCATGTACCAACTTCCACAGCCCTACTATTTGGGACACTACCTCAAGGTGTGGTGTAGAGATCGTCATTTATTGCACGGCTTCAGGCATGTGTTCTGCTGCCCAATTTACACAGCAGAACATACGTTTAGTACATACAGTGCAATATATTGAAATCATCCGTCGAAAACGGGCTCCTATTCTACTTCTTTGGGGTAAACAAGTGCCTTCTCATAGACAGTTCATGGTACCTGCATCCTTGTCACATTTCGATCTTGGGCAGCACCAATCATGTGCGGTGTTATTCTGCAGAGTCTAGACAGGAAACGAGTTTGCCCTTTAGCTGAGTGATGAAAAGTCTGTTCTCCAGACAGGTGTTGTCAGGCATATCACCCTCATGTGGTGCATAGTGCCACTATGTGTGCCTAAATCATATTTATCTGTTCCTCTCTGTCCTTGCTGTTTCATTTTTATATGTACAAACCTTGTACATTCTGCACTTTAATTCGACTCCATTCTGCACAAATTGCTCGTTTGCACTTGTACATTGACATCTTGCACAGTGATTTCTTTCTTTTAAAAGCTTCTTTTACATAATTTTTATGAATGTACTTTAGTGTGAAGGTTTGAATTAACTGCGCACTTGAATTAAAAACAAAACTTGAAAACTCTCTGCCCTTGCAATTCAAACTCCTATTGAAACTCTTTAAAGACCCCAGCCCGCTCACATGATCCGAGTGTTGAGATCCATATCCTGTCCTATACACTAAAGCTCTTCTGTTTTGCAGCATCGGGGATAAGAGCAGTGCACCATCGGATTTCTTTTTAGGAATGGTCTGCCACATTTCCGACACCGCGTTAACGCCTTCCATCCTTGGATCTCCGTCACTTCCGGGAGGTTCTTAGACTTCTCCCCTGTACCTAGCATCCAAGTATCCTCCCTCTCCCAAGCTGTCTCTATCTATACTCAAGGATGGTTCCCTTAGTGGTGCATCCACGCCCTCAAGACCAATAAAAGCGAGGTCCAGCATCGCCTTCTAATATCAGGCAAGACTCTCACTCCATCATACTCTCCCCTCTGCAGAGGGGCTAGCAGTGGTAGTGCCCCTCAGTCCCAGGGCACCATTCACAAGGCCGCTACTACAATATTAGAGTAGTCGTCATTAATCGTGTGTGGGGTGTTTACGAGAATATAGTGGGACTTCAGTACAGTCATAATCCTGAACACTGAAGCACTGCCTATGTATGGAGAAGGGAAGCCTATGCCAATCCTCGCTATCCAATCTCAACTGCTCGAGGACTCTATTCAAATTTTGCTCTATAAAGCGCGTTTTCACCAGTCATATCAAATAAAGCAAACCCAAATATTTGAATCCGTAAAGGCTTCTCAGTGGGCACCTAATGCCATCAAATTGGTCCATGATGCCAAGCGGTGTAAAATCGATTTACTCCCATTAATTTGAAATTTTGAATATTTACGAAAAAACCCTGAATAATTTCGAAGAAGATATTAATTGTGCTATCAGGGCCAACGTCACACTTTTAATGCAAAATTACGCCACTATGCAATTAGCGTAATTGAAGGACGCTTGGGTAAAAATCCTATTGCGGAAACAACCAGAATTTACAGAATGCAAGCGGCTCTTGTTTGCGCTGTTTTTTTTTTTTAGCACGGAGCGCGTTTCTCGAGTCTAAAATTGGCATGATAATGCATTTCACAACTAAAATAAAAAGCAAAATGCCAAATTTGCTTTTGTGTAAGTTTTTCCAAAATTTTGCGTGATTACGCAAAAGCAAATGATGGGAATTTCGCGCACTCATCATATTTTAAATGCGTTCCAAGTCCTCGGCAGAGTCGGCACTGAGCATTGCCCAAAAGAGAAGACTTGGAGGTTATTTCAGAGAGCCACTAGAAACCTTCACAGTGTGAATGAATGAGGCACGTGCATTGAGCATCAAAGGATGTACAGTCATTAAGAAACGATGTATCGATCGAGTTCCTGTCAAGAAGGCAAAGGTGGGAAACACGCGCCGCCGGGACTGCGAGAGTTAAAGCGTGGCTGCAGTGGATGAGAAAGCCTGGGGGCAGCAGCTGCCTTGGAAACACTTGGCAGTAAGTAGCTCTGAATAATTTGTTATTTTCTCCGATTTATGATCTTTACCTTCTTCTCAGAAGCAGTGGCTTAAATTAGCATCCTGTAGGAAGAGGATTAGTTTTGGCAGCCATCAAGAGAGAACAGGCACCCGGAAGACGAGAGCCTATGCAGACAAACAAATCTATATATAAAGCGGTGTGCTTGACACCAGCCACGCGCCAGTCTTCTGCGGGGTACGGCGCAGGAACAGCTTTGTGATCAAGAGGTCCAGGGGTGAACCCGACCTGCGAGGAATCAAAAGACCAGCCACTCCAGACCTTTCAGAGCCCTCAAGCCCGGGGGTTTCCATGGCCACTTACCCTTCCATAATGATATGTCAGTCTCTTTATTATTGAAAATATAGAGTTGAGGTACCCAGCACAATAAACCCAAGCTTTGGTCCACCAGAGTCCCGCATCAAACCATCATCACAAGACTTCCTGTATCAAAATCCAGGAATTTGTGTACTAGTGAAGCTCACAGCCATCCTCAAAGAAAGCTATTGATTGAAAGTGGGTTTCAAGAAGGTGAATACATGGAATATCAAAACTAAATACCAAACTCTGGTCCAGATCCAAGTCGCGGCCAACCACCACAAGGGTCCTGGCTCACTATCGAGCAGAGGGGTGATGAAGTCACGCTATAACCAAAAGTGCCTTACGTTCCCATTCTCATTCCACTTTACTTCTTCCAGAGATGATCTTGATACTTCCTCCTCTGTAAAAATAAATGCCTTGTTCCAGTACTGGGTCCTCGGTTTGCAGAGAGGCATGTATCTACAATGTTTTCAACTAATTTAATCTCCATCTGCTCCATTTTCGTACGTAAAGTTTCAATGTCCAATTAGCAAAACAATAGGGTTAAGCTGAGTGTATGCTCTCACTTACATTTGCTGCACCGCCACACACAGAATGTGGTCTCACCTACTTCACCCTGACATCTCCTTTTCCACCGCAGTATAGGCTCCTAGTCCAGAGTCCAAAGCTTGCAAACTTTGCTTTTGCTCTCCTCCCAGCTCATGGACGATCTCTCTCGTCAATTTCTGCACTGCACTAGCAGGTAAAGATGGAAGGATGCCTTGTACTCACAGTTCTCTCATTATCCAATGACTCTAGACTTGCCTTCATTTTCAATAGACTACCCTGTGCAAATTGTTGGCAGTCATCAAATCACTGTAGAGGGGAGTGCATAAGGACCTGTTTTTTTACAGAAACTCCAGACCTGGTCTCCTTCATTTTGTCATATTCGGGCTCATTAATCTGCTGGTAACATCAGGGTTGTTCTGTCCATTGCAAGCTATACTCACTGTAGCTACTGTAGTGCAGATCCAATGTGGGAGAGCAAAGTTAAAGCGGGGTGAAAACATTTTTGATTTGCTAAGAACTTTAGTACTGTTTGATGGATCTGCTTGAAATTTGCCAGAGACTTAGCATGCTTAGTTTACTTTTTGTTTCTAAGTTTCATGCAGTTACATCAAATGGGCACCTTTAAGCGTGTGTTCATATGCTAATAAATGTCACTGTTTGGTGAATTTCCATGAAATTTGGCTGATGTTTAACAGGTTTAGCTTTCCGCTGGTATGTCAAGTTTTGTGCATATCCGTCAAAGGGAGGTAGGGCAGAAATAAATGGTCCACATGAAATTGGGATGACAGTTGACAAATTAAGCCCAGCGGAAGAATATTAGATTGCATCATACAGATCAAATTGGTGGGGGTTAAAGTTAAAGGGGAGGGTCTTTGATTTTCTTATAATTTTGCTGGCATTTGATGGATCAACAGAAATTTGGCATACAGTATGGTTAGTTTGCCTTGCTCTTGGTATTTTGAGCTCCATCTGGATTTGTCAAGCAGGACACAGATAAAAGGGGGTCGAAAAGTTGTTTATTTCCTAACAGTATTGGTGCCGTTAGATGGAACTGGTCAGTAGTTTTGGAGTTATTAAAGAAAAAAGGTTTATGTATATCTAGAGACGCATATCCACCGTGGTGGACCCACGGATCAAAGCACCATCAGCAAAGCATTGATTGGGTGGCCGCAACCTGAGAGGAAAGTTGCGGCTGCCATTTTGTATTTCGGGACTTGGTCCTAGGGGGGGGAAGTACCCCAGAAAATTGGATGAAAGGGTCAGGCAGGGGCGGCTCCTCCTTGTGGGTCGCCCCCCACTGCTTTCTCTCAGTGCGAGAAGCAGAAACATAAAATGGTATTATAAATACCATTTTATGTTTCTGCTTCTCGCACTGCGAGAAAGCAGAAGGGTTTGGTTGGGTCAGGCGGGTGGACGGGTCTGCTCGAGGGCAGGGGAGGAGTGGCTAGCCCAATGCTGCGGGCCCTGACTGTTTGGTCGGCCCTCTGGGGCCGACCAAACCAGTCTTGCACACTCCTTCCTTTTCTCCACGTAGGCTGCATGCAGCCTGCGCGCGGAGAAAATGGCCTCCCATAGACGCACTCGTGTGGTTGGCGTCCCTATCCAATCACAACGCTGCCATTGAAGCGTTGTGTTAGGCTTGGGGGGGGAGGGAGGCTGCCTGCTTCCTGTTCTGCGGGACCCCGCCAGGAGCTGAGGGCGCGGGACATGGGAAGGTAAGTTTATTATTTTTTTTAAATTAACCTCCCCTGCACGTGAACCCCCGCGTGACCCCCCACCCGCGACTCATGCCGGCTGCGACTGGGGTCAGGGTAAAGGTACCCTGATCTAACGAGGGTAGAGGTACCCTGGCCCAACGGGAGTGATGGAGGGGTCTGTGAGGGACCCCTCATGGGCAAGAAGTTGCCCAAAAACATTTTTTGGGTGCAAAAGGATCCGCGGATTCACCGCAGTGCTCAGCCCGACCCCCCATGTGACTCCATTATGGATCAGCAGATCCAGCGCTCAATTATAAAACATGCACACACTCACATTACCACTCACACATTCTCTCACACTCCTACACAACCACTCACACACCTAATCACAGACCCACAAACCCACACTTACACACCCAACAAGCACTCACACACCCACTCAAAGACCAACACACCCACTTACACACCCACACCAGCACTGACATATGTAGTCACAGACAGCCACTCACACACCCACTCATACATCCATACAGCAACCCAAACAGCCACTCAGAAACCCACACACCCACTCACACACCCATACAGCTACTCACACACCCACTCACACACAGTCACTCACAGACCCACTAACACACCCATACAGCTACTCACACACCCACTCACAGACCCAAATCACCACTCACACACTCACTTACAGATCCACACAGCCACTCATACACTCTCTCATACACTAATTCAACCACTCACACACCCATTCACACACTGACACACCCACTTACACACTCACACAAACACTGGCACACCCACTCACAAACCCACACACCCACTCACACACCCACTCGCACACCCTTACAGACAGTCATACACCCACTCACAGACACACAAAACCACTCACACACCCACTTACTGATCCACACAGTCACTCCCACTCCCACTGATACACCCATTCAGCCACTGATACACCCCTTCACAGAACCACACAAGCACTCACACACCCACTAACAGACCCAGAAATCACTCATACACCCACTGTGAGACCAACACTGCAAATCATACACCCAGTCAATCACAGATACAGACAATCACACACTCTCATGCACCCACACAACCACTCACACATTCATACAGCAACACTCACACTACCACTAACACACTCTCTCACACCCCTACACATCCTCTCACACACTAAATCAATGTTAACAGGGACGTTATAGTTGGGGCGTGGCCTCCAGCATGGCCGGCTAGACGTGTTTTCACGTTGCTCCTGCCCCAAACCCGCAAATCCTTACTAATCCTGGCGTTATGCTGACCCATCTTGGCAGTTTACCAGCGGAATCCTCCCCTGAACCTGTGGACCCCGCGTAGAGCGGACGGACTGACCCGCGTCGGCGGAGCGCTGATGCGGGAGGCGGCGGATTGGGAGACGCCCCGGCCTTGATTCCAACGGCCTCCTGGCTATACTCGGAGGCGGGCGAGACGTGGCACAGGCGAGACCCTGGACCGCCGTGAGCCCGGCCGCCAATACGGACCCACAATACGGCCCCAGGTGGGGGTAATTGGCGGACGCCAGTAATCTGCGGCAGGCGGCCGGCGGGCCGGACACTGATGGCCGGGGTCGGGACCTACGAGAGCCCGCGGAGGCACGCCCTACCGGTGCACCGACCGGGAAGGCCTGGGCGTGGCGTGAAGAGCCGCCGAAGGACCCAAGGTCTGGCAGGACTAGCCTAATTGCCGACAACCCAAATCTGAGCCGGAGCGAGGTGTAGCCGCAGCCCCAGTATCCCACAACGCATACCGGAGTAGAGGCGGGCCTGGGGCGAGGTCGGGCCCTGATGGCTTGGACCCGCGCGCGCGTGGCTGGCGGCTGGCTCGAGCGGCGGTCGCCGGCGCAGAGTCCAGCGACTGTTGCCCGGTGGTGGGGGACCCCCGTCACGCCAGAGAGACCGGAGTCCAGAAGTGGAGGACGAAGCCCACAGTGGGACTTGCACGGTGTGCAGCGGCTCACCAATACACCGGCGGACATGCGCTGCACCTGGTGAGAGACGGAGCGCAGGGGCTTGCAGCCGGTGAGCAGCGCCTGGGGCTGGAAACCCAGAGATACGGTGAGGAGTGCAACCGGTGCGGCGAGACGCATTGGGGACAGTCGGTGGCCGGATATGGTTGGGAGGCCTACCTGATACAGACGGCGTGCAGGCCGCGGAGAGCGGCGGCGGACCCTGGGGGCTCCCCATTGAACTGTTTTTACGACGCTACCTTCTCCGGCCGGAGAGACGGCTGAGGCGCCGCCTAAGCCAGCCAAGCGGACTATGGGAAAGGACAGACCCCTGAGGGGGGCCCAAACAAACAAAATTATGCAATACACGGTCCCGGGGCCGCCGGTGGGGGACCGCCCTCGACCAGATGCAGACCAGGGGGCCCACCAGGACACGGCGAACATTCTGGCGGCGATTCGAGACTCCAGGGTGGCGCTCAAAGCCAAAATGGATGGCATGGCCATGGACATTAACCATTTGCGCCTGGACCCACGGAAGGTGGCACACTACAGGGTAACCACCACTAGGGGACATGACTACTTTGCAGACGGAGGTCCGGCAACCACAGGAGACGGTGGCGGCGTCCAGGGCCACGCGGCCCGTCTAGAAGATAGGGCGGAGGATGCCGAAGGCGGTCCAGACGGAATAATCTCCGCTTTAGGATTTCCGGAAAAGGCGGAGGGACCGGCGGCGGACCTATTTTTGGAGGGGGGATTGGCACAGCGCTCCCGACCCTCGAAGCTCTCCAACTTGTTTGCAGTGGAAAGGGCGCATAGATCTCTTGGGCCGCCGCCGAAACCGGGTGCCCCACCCAGAGCCCTGATTGCCGGCTTGTTCAACTTTAGGGACCGGGACATGACCTCTCCACCACATTCGCACCAATGGCCCACCAAGATTCGAGAACCATGACATCCACATATACCCAGACTACACAGAAAGTGCAGGACTTAGCTGTAATGATTTCCTGGGTGTCAAACGCCGATTGCGCAGCCACAATATCAAATACAGCTTACTGCTCCTGGCACAGGCTCCGAGCACAATGTGCCGACAAGGTGCGCTTCTTTGGGAACTCATCGGAGGCAACGGACTGGATGGACTCGTTGGGTCTGGCGGGCCCCGCCAGACTTAGGGCTGGCAAGAGCAGAGGCGCCGGAGTAACCAACAGCGGCCCCGGCAACGCAGGGACGACGGGCTCCACTACCGTGGCCCAGAACGGACAGATGACGGACGCATCATGGTGGGACCAGATGGCACGCTCCTGACGGAGCGGGAGGCGATCCCAACGCAGAACCAGTTTTCCCCACTCTGCTTGGTGCAAGACACGCCATCGGAGACGGACAGCGTCACTGGCCCGATTGCAGGGGGCTCCGGAGAGGCGTGAGTAATGGAGCTGGCGCTGAGAACCGGGAGGATCTGGGGCATGGACACTGTGAGTAATTGCTCTAGACAGAGGGGTGCTGGACTTCTGTGAAAGACACATGGGCAAAGACATGGCGCCCAGTGGCATTCAAGGGGGAGGATACGATGCCAGTGAACGGAGGGGACAACGTTTCGCCCTACATGCTGTTTAGACTCGCCGGCTGTATGAGTGCTGTGACGGCCAGGCTAGACCTTCGGTCGGGCGGGGCCGCGCGGTGCCAGGCAGTCGGCTGATTCCCAAAGTTCAGAAGGGGGAGGGAGGTTTGTAAACCAGGGAGAGCACGTTTTATTTCTCATTGTTACCTTGAGTTGCGGGGGTGAGCTAAGCGGGTGGGGGGAGCTTTGGGGGCGGGGTTCGGAGTCTCGGGCCCAGACCGGGTTCTGGGAATGATGTGCTACCGCCTGTGGTGGTGGGGGGTTGGGGTTTTACGTTTAGGGTTTGCTTGGGGGGCTGTCGGGTCTAGTCAAGGGTCCACCACACGAGCTCGCAGGAGTCTACTGCTAGGGGGTCATGCTACAGGCTCCTAGAGAGTCTACAGTGATAGCCGGGGCGGCGTTGCCAACAACTGTTTACTTATGCCAGGTGACACACAGGAATACAAATTGATTACATGGAATGTCCGTGGGCTCAATAATAGGGTCAAGCGAATACGGATAGCATCCTACCTTCGGCGTTATAGGGTAATGTTGGAAATGGCCCTTTTTGCAGGGTCACCCCTAAACTTTTTGCCTGCCTCCTGTATTTTTGCTGACCTGTTTCTGTTGGTTTTATGACTCTGGGCACTTTACCACTGCTGTTCAGTGCTAAAGTGCATATGCTCTCCCTTGGTAAATATGTCTATGTGAATTGGTATATCCCTTATTGGCTTATTTGGTTTACCTGTTAGTCCCTAGTAGTGTGGCCTGTGTGTGCCCAGGGCTGGTAAACCAAATGCTGCTGGTGGGCATGCAGCGCTGGTTTGCGCCACCCACAGAAGCAGCTTTTAAAGTGTGTCTCAGACCTGCCACTGCAGTGTCTGTGTGCAGTCCAGAACTGCCATCTTGGCTGTGAAGTGCACCCACTTCCCAGCCCCTGAACCTTCCCTTGGCATCCTGTAAGTCGCCCCTCGGGTAGGGTGCATTGTATGTGTAAGGTAGGACATGCCTTGGTGTGTGTAGCATGTCCTGGTAGTGAATTATGCACCATTTCGTTTTTCACTATTGTAAGGCTACCTGTTCCTCATAGGCTAGAATGGGCAGTTTGACTATTACATGCTATAGTCCTAACTGACCCCAGGAACATGGTAGAAAAACGAATTTAGTATGCCTGAGCTCAGAATATTAAAATACACCTTTTAGTGAAGTTTATTTTTATATTCTGTGTTTGAAAATACCACTTTTAGAAAGTAGGTATTTTCTTGCCTAAGCAACTTCCAGTGTGCTCTGCCGTTATGTGTATTGGCTGTCTGGTTTTAGAGGGGCAGGACAGGCTGAGTCAGACCTGGGTTGAATAGAGAGAGCTGCATTTAGAGTGTGGGGAGGGTGGCTCTTTGATCTGAATAGGGCTGTGCCTGGCAAAGTGAATGCTGGCTCCACCTCCCACTGTGTGTCTGCTAGCAGACCCCTCTTTCTGAAAGGAAGGATGCAGCCTGGTAAACAAAGTGCTCCAGGCCTGAGCAGAACTGGTTCTGGCTAGGTTCAGGGACTGGTAGCTTCAAAGATCAAAGGCTTTTGGGGTATAAATATCTGTGCTCAAGCCCCTACATTTTGTATTGCTTTTGGATCTGGAGAGGAAACTCTGTCCGTGCCACTGGAGGAATCTGCAGGAAGTGACTGTCCTTGTGCTTGTGTGTTTTTCTTGCACTGTGCCTGCAGCAGTGACCACTGGACCTTGAAGAGAGAAAAGGACTTTTGAGAGAACTTTATTTTTGTTACAGCAATTACCCAAGGGCTAGGAAAAGAGCTAGCCTCCTGCTGAGTCTCAGGCACATCAGGACTCCACCACCAACCTCCTGCTTCCTCCTGCGAGGATTGCTAGTCTGCTGATGAGGCTCCTGTGAGTTCCAGGGCCTCTGGTCTTGCTTCAGAGAAAAGAGTGCTGGAAATCGTCGGCAACGCACGTTTGCGGCGCTGCAGTCGAGAGCGCTGGAAAATCATCGCGCTGCTGCCGCTGAGTGCTCGCGAACACGAGACCATCGCTAACGCCCTTTGCGAGCCGCTGCAGCCGAGACGCGTTGGAAAAACCCCATCGCACGGCTGTCGCCGAGCGCTCGCAACCCTACAGAATCATTGCTTCAAGACATCGCATTGCGGACGCCGTGCGTCCGCCGATTTTCATCGTGATCGCACCGGATTTCGCCGCCTCCTCGCGGAGCGCCATTTCTTCGCGACGCAACACGATCGCAGCAACGCAACAGGCTTCTGTCGCATCGACTTTCCCTCGCGGCAAGAAAGTCATCGCGATCGGCGGCCTAGCGTGCAGAAGTTTGTCGCACCGCCTCCGCACACGCAACAGGATCGTCGCATCGCCTTCGCCCTCGCGGCGCATGTCTCAGCGCATCGGCGGCCTAGCGCTGCAGAAGCTGGTCGCATCGTCTCCGCACGCATCAGCAGATCGGCGCATCATCCTCCCTTGCGGCAAGGATTTTAACGCATCGCCGAACGCTCGCGTGAGGAAAATCATCGCTACCACTTCTTTGCGACATTTTGCTGGTTTTGCTACTAAACCCAGGTACTTTAGAGAGAAAGGGTCGCCGAGACCACTGCCTTGAATTTGAACCTTATTTTTGCAACCTTTGAACTATTTTTTGACAGTCCTTCAACCGCCATCCTATTTTTGAGCAGTCTTATGAGGAGAAAGGGTCGCAGAGACCACTGCCTTGAATTTGAACCTTATTTTTGCAACCTCTGAACGAGAAAGGGGCGCTAGAGACCCCTGTCTTGAATTTGAACCTTATTCTTGCAACCTTTTGAATCCAACTTGACAGCCCTTCAACAGCTATCCTGCTTTTTGACAGTATTGTGGCTTTTACAGTTATTGGTCTTGTGATAAATCTGCCTTTACATAAAGATACTTATTTTTTATAACTACTTGTGTGGTGTCCCTTTGTAGTGTTCCTCACTGTGTTACTGTGCATGGTCATAAATGCTTACACACTGCCTCTGAGATAAGCCTACCTGCTCGTGCTACGTTACCACAGGGTTGAGCAGGGGTATTAAAGAGGGTAGCCCTCTCACTCTGACTTAGGAAGAAGGGTCCCTACTTGGACAGTGGCCAGCCATTGCCAACTAGAGACCCCCATTTCTAACAGAGTAAGCATAGCCCTGCTCCAGGAGACAGCACTCGTGGGGAGACTGCCTAAATATGTCCAACGTAGATGGAGGGGCCAGTTTTTCGCTACCTCATACTCGGGGTTTGCTAGGGGAGCACTGCTCTGGGTGGCACCGGGGGTCCCTTTTAAGGCCTTGCATGCGGAACAGGATCCTGACGGGAGATATGTGATAGTGGAGGGGACGCAGATGGACGGAGCGTGATGCCTGGTAAATATCCACGCCCGAATACGCGACGACGGGGGGTTTCTGGCCGAGTGATGGGACGGCTGGATCTGGGTCCGGATACGGAACTGATTGTGGCGGGAGACTTAGATTGTGCCCTGGATGGGGAACTGGACAGGCATCCTCAGCTGGATGCCAAACCTAGGGTTGGGAGGCGTATGGGCCAGATGCTATATAATCACGGGCTATTGGATATATGGCGCCACCGCAATCCTGGTCGGCGAGAGTACTCATGCCACACACCTGCTGCCAATACCCACAGTCGACTGGATTACTTTTTCGATCCAATGGGGGCGGTCCATCGGATGGCAGCGCTAACAACACTTCAGCTGTTATCTGTCCGAACCATTCTCCGTTATTAATTACCTACTCGCTGGACCGACTGAGATCTGCAAGGTGCCGCTATGGCGGCTTAACACTGAAGCTTTTGGTGACTTGATCTATAAAGAAGCCGCAGCAGAAGGGACTGGAGGACTACTTGGAAGTCAACTGGGGCTCAGCCGGCACCCGGGCGACTGAATGGGACGCGATGAAAGTGGTGATAAGGGGAATTTGTAGTGTCCACTGAGGTGGGGGTGAGGAGAGTATTGAGCGCGATCTGGGTCGACAGGAAGAGCGCCTGGCGTCCCTGGAGAAAGACTTGCCCATGAATGGCAAAGGTCAACTGAATGGGTCGACGTGCGATGGCAGATAGGGGACCTGTGGGATTCATTAGGCAGATTTAATGAGAACCGCAAGTAGGAGTCGTTGGTATACGGACGGGGATAAGGCAGGGGCGATTATTGGCACGCCTGATTCGGACAGAGACACAGCCTCACCCGATTCTGGCGCTCAAGGCTGCCTCAGGACAGCTGGTATACACCCAGCAGGAGATCAACGGCGTATTCCTGACCCATTTACAGAAAACCCTGCTGGGCGCCCCAGCCTCCGGAGGCCCTCGAGGCATGGAGGCTTATCTGGCGGAAGTGGAATTACCTTGCCTGGACAAAGGCAGTCAGGAGGCCTTGGGGGGTCCCTTTACAGTGGACGAACTCCGGGCGGCGATCGCCCATTTGAAGACGGCGAAATCCCCGGGATGGATGGCATAACCGCCTGAACTCTATAAAGAGAACGGCGGAGTCTTAATCCCCAGGTTACTGGACATCGTGGGTGAAGCCGAGGAACGGGGAGTGCTCCCAGACTCTATGCGGGAAGCGCTGATTGTGATGATCCCCAAACCAGGGGAAAGATCCCCTCCTCCCCGGCTCATATAGACCGATCTCAATGTTGAATGTCGATCTTAAAATTATCAGTCACGTGCTGGCAGGTCGTCTCCTCCCTTATCTTCGGCGGCTGGTCCATGAGGACCAATCCGGGTTCATCCCGGGTAGGAACACGTTGCGAAACATCCGCCGCCTGGCACATGTAATGCATCATCTCGAGGGCCGGGCCCAACAGAGCACATTGGTGTTCCTTAATATTGAACAAGCGTTCGACTCCATCAGCTGGGCCTACCTATGGCTGGTTCTCCAAAAAATGGGTCTCGGAGAGGGGTTTGTAAACTGGATTAAATTACTCTATACCCGTCCAACGGCGAGAGTTCGCACGGGACGCTACGTGTCGGACACGATACCCATAGAAAGAGGGACGCGGCAGGGGTGTCCGCTCTCCCCCATGCTCTTTGCCCTGGCAATGGAGCCGCTGGCAGGCCATCTACGAGGGGTGCTCGAAGGACATGGCATACGGGTGGGGGCCACGGAACACATCGTATCGCTATACGCGGATGACGCGTTGGTATACCTTAGTCAGCTGACCCGGTCATTGCCGACGCTGCTGGTGGCGCTGACGCGGTTTGCCGCTGCCTCCGGACTTTCCGTCAACAAGACGAAATCGCAACTGTACGCGATTAGCCCGGAGTGTGACTGGGAGAGGTCCCAGCGTCCAGTCATGGAGTTTCCTTGGGCAGATGACACTATCCGTTATTTGGGGATGTGGATTAGCAGAAATGAGGCAGTTTCTTATCAGCACAACATGGGGAGGATACTCAGGGGGTTACAGGGTAGTATTGCCTTCTGGAACACGCTCCCGCTCTCCCTGATGGGAAAGATCACCTTGATCAAGATGGTGGTCTTGCCCCGCTGCCTTTATACTCATGCAAGGCTCCTTCTTCGAACTTTCGCATCGGGTATTCCGGGAACTGGATGCCTTGATGGTCCTATTGCTGTGGAATGGAAAGGCGCTGTAGGGTGAGCCTAGCGGTTCTGAAACGTAGCTGGGGCAAGGGAGGTCTGGAGGTCCCTGACCTCGAATTGTATTATTTCGCATCTCAATTGCAACACACTATAGCCTGGCTGGACACGGATCCTTCCTGGGAGAGGTCCCTGCTGGGAAGGCACCTACGGGGGCCGAGCAGCTGGGGGCGCTCCTGTGGCGAACCGGGGGGCGCGGTGAGTGTGGTCCACCATTGGTGCGGTTTGGGGCATCAATCTGGAATCGGGTGTCCCGCAGAATAATTCGGGGACGGCCGTTTGCCCCAGAGGCAGACTTCTGGCAGATGCCGTCCTTTGCGTACATAGACCAGGTGATGTCCACGGAGATTTGGAAGGCCGGGGGCTGCCTTATGCTATCTGACCTTTACCCAGATGACCAATTTATTACCTACCAGGAGGCGGTGACGGCGCTTCGAATTAGGTGTGGGCAATTTCTACAATATGCAAAAATAGCAGCAACGGCACGACAGTTAAGGCCCACGTTCCCGGAGGCTCCGGTGCACTGTGGAACCCTGGGGACCATGATCGCCATGGCTGGTGGGCGGAAGCTCGTCACGCACCTCTATCGGGCGTTACGGGACGATAAAGCAGACTGCCCCCTCAAGATAGAAGACAAATGGTAGCAGGTGTGTCCTGCAAGAGATCACGGACTGGGAAAAAATACACGAGAGTGTACGGAAGGTGTCGGTGAGCAACCGCTTTCAAGCAAATTCAGTACAACATAATACATATGACTTACCTCTCACCCCGGAGACTTCAGGCCATAGATGGTTCCAGGGACTCACGTTGCCCTCGGTGTCACTATGAGCCGGCAGACTTCTTACATATGGTATGGGGATGCCCCATGATCCAGACATATTGGGTGGCGATTCGCGACTACCTGACTAAGATCACAGGGTGGACACTAGCCTTGGACCCGAGTGCCTGCCTCCTGGGTTTGATCCCTAGAGATCCCAAGCGAAAGATAAGCAGGCGGTTCCTGGTTTTAGGCCTGGTTATAGCGCAAACGGCGGATAGCAATTCATTGGCTCACGCAACAGGGCCCGACTCTGGAAAAGTGGAGGACGGATTTAAGAGAGTGGGCACTAGCAGAGGAAGGACACATTAGGAATACCAGGAGAGATGCCAAACTGCCCGAGGTGTTGATGGCACGGGGGCGATGATGAACGACATAGTAGGGCAAGACCCCTACCTACACCAGAGGGTTCAGGCGAGGAGCCTTCCACAGAGGAGGTGACCCCGGGACGACGGGGGACACACAGGGACACCCCCGCATGACCACTAGAATGTACAGAATACTGGTTCCTTAGACCCGACAGCAGGGGGAGTGGCACCATGGAGGGGGTGGCGGGGAGGGAGGGGGAGTTCTACAGTTGACGTTATGTTTCAGCACATAAAAGAATTTGCTGCCAAGAAAACAAGGACTCACCAAGGTTACGATCGCAGTTCTCATTTTCATTACGTATTATTACTGTAAAGTCGGCCACCCCGACTGAGGTGGACCAATTGTGTCATTGCTGTTTTTGACATGTGAACTAATGATTTGGAGAACAAAAACCTAATAAAGAAATATATTTAAAAAAAATTAAAAAAACAGGGACGTTATAGTTAGGAAATAGCATTAAAAAACATAAAATGAACTGAAAAAAACAAAGGTTACAGAGACGTTATAGTTAGAAAATAGAATTTAAAAAGCCATAGAAAATCACTAAAAAACCAAAGGTTACAGGGACTTTATGGTTAGGTTCAGATTTTACACACATAAAACCATAGAGATTCAGCAGTTATACTTATTTCAAGAAACTATAACATGTACCCTAATGTAACTATAACTCGAGTCTTTGCCATGCACTGCTAATTACTCCACATATTACATCAATTCATTGGCTCACGCAACAGGGCCCGACTCTGGAAAAGTGGAGGACGGATTTAAGAGAGTGGGCACTAGCAGAGGAAGGACACATTAGGAATACCAGGAGAGATGCCAAACTGCCCGAGGTGTTGATGGCATGGGGGGCGATGATGAACGACATAACAGGGCAAGACCCCCTACCTACACCAGAGGGTTCAGGCGAGGAGCCTTCCACAGAGGAGGTGACCCCGGGACGACGGGGGGACACACAGGGACACCCCGCATGACCACTAGAATGTACAGAATACTGGTTCCTTAGACCCGACAGCAGGGGGAGGGCACCAGGGAGTGGGGTGGTGGGGAGGGAGGGGGGAGTTCTACAGTTGACGTTATGTTTCAGCTACATAAAAGAATTTGCTGCCAAGAAAACAAGGACTCACCAAGGTTACGATCGCAGTTCTCATTTTCATTACGTATTATTGCTGTAAGTCGGCCACCTCTGGCTGAGGTGGACCAATGGTGTCATTGCTGTTTATGACATGTGAACTAATGATTTGGAGAACAAAAACCTAATAAAGAAATATATTAAAAAAAAAAAAATTAAAAACCAGGGACGTTATAGTTAGGAAATAGCATTACAAAACATAAAATGAACTGAAAAAAACAAAGGTTACAGAGACGTTATAGTTAGAAAATAGAATTTAAAAAGCCATAGAAAATCACTAAAAAACCAAAGGTTACAGGGACTTTATGGTTAGGTTCAGATTTACACACATAAAACCATAGAGATTCAGCAGTTATACCTATTTCAAGAAACTATAACATGTACCCTAATGTAACTATAACTCGAGTCTTTGCAATGCACTGCTAATTACTCCACATATTACATCAGTCATGACATCTTCTATGACATTTATAATATCACTGCAACATTTGCAATAAAATGATTGATGAGAAACTGTGCATGGGGGGCTAGAGTTATAGTTACCCTAGGGGCACGAGTTATAGTTTCTTGGGATAACTATAACTGTTGAATTTCTATGGTTTTATGTGTGTAAAATCTGAAGCTAACTATAATGTCCCTGTGATCTTTGGCTTTTTTTTATTTTCATTCTTTCAGATGGGAGGCCGCACAGCCCCCCTCCCTTTAAAAAAATTTTTTAAAAAAAATTAAAAAGGGCAGGCCCCGGAGGATGGTGTCCCCGGGGACAAAAATAGCCCAGGAGGGGGGCCACGCGGCCCAACGTCCTAAAAAAAACTTTTTAAAAAGCTGCCATCTCGCCAGAGGCCCCGCCCCCTTTTTCCACTACTCTGCAAACATGCCTCCTGATGCGCTCGTGGGTGGGGGATGAAGTCACCCTTGGCTGCTGCGGGTCCTTAGGGGCCAACAAGACCTCCTGTTACCTCCAGTAAGCAGCACACAGGGGGATTGCTGAGAGGTGGTCGGAGGCCATGCCCCTTTCTCTACCACTTTGCAAACGCACCTCTCAGCACACTGCTGGTGGGGGTAGGAGGTCCCCTTGCCTCCTGAGGGCCTCAGGACTAAAGTGAACTTCTCCCCCCAACGAGTAGTAGGCCAGGAGGCACTTTTGCAGAGTGTTGGAGAAAGGGGGCATGGCCTCTGATGACCTCTCAGCAGTCTACCTCTGTGGGTCTTACTGGAGGTAACAGGAGGGCTAGTTGGCCCCCAAGGACCCTCAAAAGCCAAGGGGACTTCATCTCCCAACTAATAGTGCGCCAGGAGGTGCATTTGCAGAGTGGTGGAGAAAGGGGGCATGGCCATCGAAAACCTCTCAGCAAACCCACTGTGTGAGACTTGCTGGAGGTACCAGGCGGGATAGTTAGCCCCCAAGGACCCTCAATAGCCAAGGGGACTTCATCCCGCCATGTAAAAGCAGGGAAAAGAGGGACATCGTTATCCCTACGGCGGTGCCTCCACAGGCACCGCCCCTATTGTAGGGATTGCGGTCGGATCGACGTTACGACAGGCTCCTTGAGCCAGTAGGATGCGTTGGTCGGTCCCTCCATCAGCTGCGGTTTGATCGACCGCATCGTAATGCGGCAGTCGGACCACTATGCTGGATGTTGGTGGGCCCGCCACTGATGGCCTGTCGGTGGCAGGACCACCTACATCGTAAAAATGCCATATATCTCAGGTGGTTTCATATTTTTATCTAAATGTTCTCGTTTCTTAATAAAAATACCATGCATCTCTGTTGTTTAAATGTACGGAGTGCTGGTAATGTATACGAAAGGTGTTGCAGAAACTATAGGTGTTGCAGACAAAATATCAGCCAAAAAATATCGTGTGGACAAAATATTGTGTCAAGAGTATCAGGCCAAAAATATTGTGAAGATAAGTTTCTATAGGTATGCAAAGATTTACTATATATATTTCCACATATCTGTACCTTGACAACATTTATATCTTCAAGGGACGTAGATGTGGAGTTAGGAATAGTAAATCTATACTTACCTATTTGCACTTAACTTCTCGATATTTTGGTCCTCAATATTTTTGAAACGATATTCTGTCCACACGATATTTGTGTTTCTGATATTCTGTCAGTGATCCCTACTCTATATGGCTATGTGTGCTTTATAGTAGTGCAGAAATAAATAATGGCTATAAGACTTCATATCAAATTAAATATATTTTGACATTGATTAGGGCTAATCCTTTGATTTTTAATTTTTGGGAGTCTTCCAAATTCTCAGGAGTATCATTTTGTTCATCAGTACACTTCTGACAAAGATGGTCTCAATTCTAGACAAAGCATTAGAGCTTGAAAAAAAATGACTTTTTTAATTAAATGCAGATTGACTATCGCTATAATAAAAACTGTTTCTTTGAAGTGTTGCCAACATTGGGGATTGTATTGTAAATAAAAATACAACACTGGGGGTGGCCTATAAAGTCTACCATGCATTTACTACTAAAGAGTAAGTGAGCAGTCAAAAGTAATGCAAGGCAATTGCTTTTCCATGGACAAAAGCTTCAGTCCTTGATCATTTTGGAGCACGTAATGGCAACATCCATTTGATGTTTACACATTTTCTCTCAATTCAAGGAGCAAGACCACGTGATAACGTGGAAACTCGAAGAAAACTATTGAGTATTGAGCAACGCAGCATCTCCTTATGGGAAGAAATGCGAGAAACCCTTGACACTGTGATGCAAGAAGCAGTAACAGGAGCTGACTCCAGTGCCGTCTTAATGCATGGGCATGCTGGGCAGTTGCCCGGGGGCCACACGAGCATAGGGGCCCAAAGCATGACCAGAATTTAACACTAATTTTCCGTTAAACATTTTTATACCTGTGAGTGTTTGTGTAGGCAGGGCCCAGTGCACTGCTTTCCCCGAGGGCCTATAATGCTGTTAAGACGGCCCTGGCTGACTCCACTGCTTTCTAAAACCCTCACTTCATTGTGGCAACCTCAGAACGAAGATACACTTTACTAACACAGTTCAGTAAAAGTGCATTCTACAGCATGGAGTTACATGGCCACAGTACATTTAAAATATGTGTAAATGTGCAAAAACTGCTAAGATTTTAGTGGTGTTCAAGCTCATACAAGAGATGAACATAGCAAATGATTAATAAAAGTACAATGCATGTTACAGCACACAGAAGCGTCAACATTTTGATAGTAAGCATATATGCATTAAGGCACATATACGGGTAAACTCACTTTCGCTGTGATACATTCAAGAAGCATGCTGACGTAATCACCCAAAGACCATCCACATTTCCAACTGTTCTGTGAGCGCTTGCAGTTTTTCCAGGCTACCAGTAGAGTTGCTACTTTATCATTTGACGCATGTGCCATAGTAATTGGCAGATGGTGCGCTATGCAAATGCTAATCAACAAAAACAATACCAGTTGTACATTTTTGGAACATTTCACAGTCTTTATTAATATTAGATTGCAATCTATTTTAGTAATATTTTTATAACAGCACAGCTAGGAAATGAGAATGATAATGGAACCACAAAGCATGGCCTCCTACACATCCTAATACACACAAAAAGTCTTAGTAGTCTGTTTTTCAAAAGAGGCAGACTGGGGCAGAGAAAGTCAGTGTCTATGGTGAGTCCTAGTAAATTGAAGAATGAAAGCCCTCATCCACTCTCGGTAGCATGCCTCATCATAGTGGCGCGAGAGACAGTGGTGTGGGCTACGATATGGGCTTACGGCTAGAGCGGTTGACCTCGAAGCTGGGGAACCACGTTCGAGTCTCGGCAGGGACGCTCAACATCCTGTGATTCTGGGCAAATCATTTAGTCTCCCCATGCCTAACAAAATGAATGTGTCCATCTGTAACGCAACTGGTGCTCATGCATAGCGCCCTGAATCATTCGGGTCGAGTTTGCGCTATATAGATCTCAAGAAAAAAAAAACCTCTGCAGATAGTAGCAGTTGAGGTGTCAGTAAGTTGGGGGGAGATCCTTTTGTAGTGGAAGGTGTGGTGTTCTCATTTCCGTTTATAGTGGGTCAAATTATACTCCATTTTTTAACCTCTACTCATTGGAGACAGGAATAAAATAGGTAAGATAAGATAGCTTTTAACAGTCTCTTACCTCTGTTGCCATTTCATTATTTGAAAACCCACACCTCCACTACAAAGGACATCCACCCGACTAACTGACACTGTCCACACCACAGTCTCTCTGGACAGCGGGGTGAGGAGGGGCCTAATATGAGACATGCCACTTCAAAGAGGGTATGGGCTTTCTTCCTTTCATTTAATTGGCCTGACCACAGGCACGCGGACGTCCTCCTCCCGCTCTTTCCCCTTTTGGAGCACTGACCACTAGCACTTTGTGTTTGTATTAGTAATGCTTTTATCTTGCTCTCTTTCAAGTTTCCAAGCGTTCAAAATTTCATATAAGCAATAGATTTTGCTTTGCAATATCAACTTATTCATTTTTGTTGTTTTATCGTGATCCGCTTCGTGCTCAGCCTTTAATCTGAGAAAACAACTCGCAATTAGACCCCACAGCTTCGTTGGTCTTTGATGCCTCTACTAAATTTCCTCTAAGATGTAGAGAATGATCTTCTTCTGCACACCTCAGGGATACTTTCATTTAATGTATGTAAAGCCCTATGGTACCAGCACCCCTGCCCTAAAAACCTTCTTTTGTCAAAGCGCCCCTCCTGCATGAGGATGTGGTGTAATGATAATGGCGGCTAAATTCCTATGTAAACAAAAAAGAATCGGACTGTCACTCTCTGGTGAGATAGCTCAGCTGTTTGAGCATCAACTAGAGCAACCTGTGTGCATCCTGAGTGTTTACAGATTCCAGTCATAGCAGGGCCTTAGCGTGTGGCGGTCTTCTGAGGCCTATTGAGAGGGGTAATAACAGCACTTGTTATCTAGGCTACACCAAAAGACAGATGGGCTTGTACCGAGAGCCATATGAACACATTATTATCAGTACTAGACAGGAAATAATAGCAGGCTGGCCCACAGTAGTACTGAGCAGGAACAACTCTGAATACCCAATCACATGCAGAAGAGGCAGATTTAGTCATACAGCGGCCCTGCACGTGTGTTCACGTGGGCTTCACCATTCTAAACCATGAACATCGCCTGGAGCTATGCAGAGGGTCTGCCTTGTAGCAACTTATCACTAGCGCCCCTCTGAGTGGTGCTGTTGTGTTATGACACCGGTCCTGGGAGCCTTCTCAGTGGCTGGGATGTCAGCTGCTAAGGCTGGATCATGGTGCGCTTTTGCGTGGACGTTACACTCCAAAGGTCTTCTCCTCGAGTACCTTCCTTGTGTCAAGATTGTGTGTTGCGAGGCCTGGGCCATGATGTCTGGTGCACACTGCAGCCTGCCAAGAAGAACCTGCTATATGCCTTGCCTGTTAGATGCTTAGATGTGACAATGTAAAGTGACAAATATCGACCTGCAATGATATGGAGGGCAGTATATCGTCTACCACTACATCAAAGTAAGTATACGTATGTAGATTTACCATTCTAAAGTCCCCAACTTCTCACATATGTCATCAAGGTAAGTAGGCCTGGAGTTAAGAACAGTAAAATCTATTTGCATTTTCTATGCCTAAGTTGATTGTATAGTGGTTCTATGGAGTCCGTATTGTTACAAACCAATGTTAAAAACTCAGTATTGTGGTAGGTCACCCTGCTGCTTTGCTTAGATACAGCTCGTCGTCCCACATTTTCTGATTAAGTTGCCATGTCCCCAGATTATCATGCTTGAGGCCTTGGCCACCATTTTCTCTCTGTGCCTCTGGGGTGCCACTGCACCCTTCTCAGGCGATGAACTAGGTGCTAAGATTGGCAGACACGAGGCCTGGCAGTGACACAGAATGGTGAGCCTGCCATTCTGTGCAGCCCTTGCACACCATGGTGCTGCTCCCAAGGACCCACCATACTCCCAAGTTATCAGGCAGCAGACCCGGGCTGTGCTTCTCCACTGCACGACAATTCAGCCTCTAACAAAGGCTGTCCCTTTCTCATCAGCTAGACAGATATCTCATTGACATTCTCTCTTTCTTCTCTTTCTCCCATCTCTAGCTCTCATTTCTCTTAATTCTCTTACTCTCTTCACCTGAACCTCTCTCTATTCTGAGTCTCTTTTCTTCTTCTTTGTGCCTCCTTTCTCTTACTATTGCTTGCCTTCTCTATCCAGTCTGTCTTGATAAAACTGTTTCTGTATTACTTTTTTCTTCATTTTCTCCTTCTTCTTTCTTTACCTTCTGTTTTTTCTGCTGCTTCTTCCGTACACCTTCTTTTCCTCTTTCATTTTCTCTTCGCTCTTTCTGTCCCTCTTCCTCTGGGCTGCCGTTCTCATCATTCTTCTCTTTCTAACCAACATTCTTGCCTGTAGTTCTATATTTTTCTTTTCTCTGCCCCTTCCTTCTCTGACTTGTTCTCTCTCCTTTTCTCGCTCTCTTCCACTTTCTGTATGTCCTCCATATTTCTGTCCCTTTGTTCCTATATCCAGTTTTCTTTCACTTACAATTTTGTTTATTGCCTTTCTGTTTTTACCCTCATTTCTTCCTCTCTCCAAAATATTCTGTCATCTCTCCTTACCTGCTCTTTTCTGTATGCCTCCTTCTCTTATTTCTTTCTCTCACTCTCCTTATTTCTTCACATCCCATCACTTTCCTCATTCCTTCAACTTCCATAGAAACATGTTTCTTGATTGCACAATTATGATGACTTGGGCTTCATGTAGCACTTGCTACAGCAGATTTCTGCAGTACTTTCATTGATACACATTTTATAAATTTAAGAAGGATGAAAGGCTGTTAGCCGCTCCTGTAATTAATAATTGTGCCCTATAGGGCAGCCACACATTCCATCAAAAGTCACAATAATGAACCATATATCCACATTAGGCCGTGGCAAAATTGTCGTCACATAGACGAACTCTTGTGAAATTCAAAATTTTGTTTAAGCAAATTTTGCAAAATTTCTTGCCATTTCTTGAGTGCACATTTTTTCTTAATTTGTGCCCACAGTACACTAGTCTGAGCATAACACGTTTTACAGGGACAGCAAAACCACAGTAGAGATTAATTTTTCCTCAAACCAGGCTCCTATTGGATTCTCGTGTGGCTCCTGTACACAAACAATGCCTTCACGTCCAATTTTTCCTCAAGATACAGGGCCAACTATATGCAAACATTACTTGCATTGTGAAAAAAATGCAATTGTGGCCACTCCTAACCCATATGTAACATCATACTACGTGTACTAAATACAACTCAATGCCAGAATGTAAAATATATTTTGCACAGTGCAAGTCAAAATAGTGCCACGCATTATGATTGTCCTTGCATTATTTAAAAAAAAAGAATGCATGCAGACTACTATTAAAATGTCTTTTCTAATGTGACACGAATTTTTCTTTGTCCTTCAAAAGCAAATCTCTTTTCAGAATTTTATCTCGCTTATCCAGAATCTCATACAGATCGTGGATTCCTTTTCTGCCTTTGTTTTTTGTATCATAAGTTTTAATGGGAACATGCAATGGCAGTCCCTGGATGGTTACACCTGCAGTTTATTTGACATTTAGGGTCACTGCTATTTGAAACCCGCACCCAGGACACATTATGTAGCCCAGGTGACTGTTTAGGAAACCAGGAATAGCAATGAACAAATAAAATAAAATAAACAGGGGCCAGTAAAACTATAAATGGCTCTCCTACTTCAAGTAGGATTTGGGTGACCTTTGGCCCGTCTGCTGCAGCCAAACCATCCCCTCTTACGCTGCTGACAGAAGGGAAGATGGGGGGGGGGGGGGGGGAGGCTAAAACCCTTTCAGCCCAATAGGTGTTGCGCCCCTGCCTCCTAAGGGCCTGCCACACTCCAGATTATCAGCCTCTACGTCTGCCCACGTGCCTTAGTGCCTGTGTGGAGGCCCTAGCCTGCGCACCCTTCTGCCCGCTTCTAGCGTGACATGCTCCCACGTTGAGACACATTAGAGGGAAACATGACATACCGAGCCCTTTCTACTAGAAGTCCCAGGAAGGCGGGAATGAGAAAGAAGATCGCTGTTTTCGATTCTATCGCGTCAGCACTTTCTGGCCTTAAGTGGAAGGGGTTTGCATCCAGCCATTTGTAAACCAGGCATTCTTCTTGCCGCCACGCGGAAAAGTGTCTCCCATGTCAGTCTGAGAGAGGACCTGGCTGCAACATAATGGGGCGTGAAAGTGACAGAGCCACGTCTGAAAGCACCGTGCGCGAGGCGGCCCTGGGCGCCAGCTCCCGACACCTCATTATCTCATGCTAAAACTAGGACACATCTTGCCACCGAAAATAGAAAGACATTTTTTTTCCTGCAGTTTCTCTCTTAAATTCCTTTTCCTCTGAATGCAGGATTAAAAAAAAAAAAACAGCAGCATTGGCTAAGTACTCATCAGAAGCGAAGAAATAAGGGGCATGTGTATTATCAGTAGGGTCGCGAAGCAGTTGGGTTTTTTTCCACATGGACTGCTTTGCGACCCAGTCTACATTTTGCGCCGGAACATATTTACAAATTTGTCAAAGCGCAAAATGAACATTTAGTAGGGTTCACAGAATTACTACAGAGGGAGGATTCAGTTTCGCGAATCCTATCGAATGCCTGTAAATGAAGGAGTGGAGACCTGCGAGGAATGGCAGACCTCCATCCGTGCAGCACGAGCTCACAATGTCATTTATTTCTCAATGCAGCTGCGGACCCTTAATAGGGCTGCGCTGCATTCAGAAAACAAGAGATGTTATGCTCCAAGAGGACGTCAGGGGAGCATGCAGTGGCCTCTTGAACAACTGTCTCCGCCGCCCCCTTTTACCCACAGCTGGCATTCTAAAAGTGGAAGCTGACTGCCACAGTCACTTCTAGTTTGCAAATGGCGATCACCTCATTTGTCATGTCAGTATTATATCAATGTTCGCAACCTCAATTGTGGGCGCACCATAGCTGCTAAATGACCCCTGGTCAGATAGGATAGCGTCATCCAGTCTTGGCTTAATAGAACTATCACTGCCAATGCGGGACCCTCCGGGTCTTTACATAAAATGTAAATAGCTAACAACTCCCAGAATGCAGAGTACAGATGCATGAAAAGTCAAGGCTGGCTGAATATGTCCCACGTTGCATATGGCTACCTGGCAGTTTTGAAAGATTCTAGCCTGCATCCCTCATCATGGAGCGAGTGTTCCTTCTGGCAAACAACCTCATATAAAGCAATGCACCATTGTCAAAAGCCCTTTCACTCTGACTCTACTTTTTTAGGTCTGCAATTTCATTATATCCAGTATTGCTATATGATTAACCGTGACTGTGAACCTAACAGAAACATTAGTCTTATTAGAATTCTTTCTTATTTCAAACATGGAATTCTTGATATCAGACATATTTACAAGTAAAAACAAAAATGAAAACTTAGTTAAATTCACGTACTCATCCTAAAAGACAACTCAAAACAATTTACGAAAATGTTTTGACATATTTCCATAAGGTATTGCCCTGTTTAAATGATCGTTAGAATGACCATTACAACACATCCTCATTTAGGGGCCAATTTAAATGTTGGCGGAGAGGTAACTCCATCACAATGGCGAACGAGGTTCCTCCCCGCCAACATTATGGCCCGCCCACTTGATTCAGAAGCAGACGGACCATAGTTTGACAAAGCAGAGACTACTCCATCTCCGCCTTGGTCAAACCCCTTCAATGGCCCGTCAGAGTAAGGGTCATTGGAGGTTTGGCTGTATGTCCGCCCACCTAATTTAGGTAGGTAGACATACAGTTTATTTTCAATGCCTGTCACCGCTAGGAACAACCTGTCAGTAAGGGGCATTGAAAAGTGTTCAATGCCCTCTTTGCCATGGGAGGCAACTCCCATGGCGAGGGTGGATATTTTTTTATTTTTAAAAAGAAATCCTGCTTTGAGATTTTCTTATTGAAAATAACAAACATATTGTAAATTTGCTGTGTGGCTCTGTCTGTCAAACTTACAATTCATTGGAAGGAACCACCGTGATAGTGGTTCCTGTCAAATGGGCCAGCGGGCATTTCTAAATTTGGCAGGCAGCACTTCCAGCAGGGCGACAAAGCAATTTACTGGCGGAGAAATGGGCCGCAGCCACAATATAAATCAGGCCCTTAGTCTCTTCTTAGTGTGATACAATTTGGATAATAGCGTAAAGGTGGGTACTTTTATATATTCCCCCTTCCTCAGGCCAAAGTTACTATTCTTTCCATGTATCTGGTATGTTCATCAGACAAAGTCAAATGAAACATAGATGCTATAGACTAGAGAGTAACAGATATACAGAAGTAACTCTATCAACACAGCTACAAATCAGTTCTTACATGGAACATCAACCTGCCATGTGTCAGGAGCCTGTCAGCATGTAGAGTGAACCTGTCACTGCCCCAGCCAAATGCCTACCTGATTCCGCTGACCCTGCCACCTTGAGACTTAGCATTTCCCCAGACAGATGCCTATTTGATCCCACCGGTCCAGGCACCTGGAGACTACGCATCAAGGTTCATTGCCTCTGAAGTTTCTTAATCAGGAACCTAACGCCATCAAACACTTCAACTACCAGAACCCCTTTGCCTTTCATGTGCCAACTGGACCATCCTACTCATTACTTTTTACCTATTTTCCTACATCACGTTTCTGGTCATGTCCATTATATCTCAACTTTAATAGGTTGTGAGTATTTAGAAACAATATATACATGAAGCCCTCTTCACTCATTAAAGCTTTTATGTCCTCGAAAGGATCAGCCCAATAAAGTAAGTGCAGTGGATGGTACTCCTTTGGCATCTAGATGAGAAACACATGATTCTATTACTTTGTTGCTGCCTTGTGACTACCATCAAGAAATGTTAACTTTTGATATAATGAAGGCTCCGTCCTTTCCTAAAATCATGGGTACACGAGGGCTTGCCAAATGCAGTCCAGAAATTAATTGTCTACATAACACAAAATTCTGACTATTGTCATCAATATTTCTTTATTTCTTTGGATCAGAAAATAAATCCTACCCAGGAAAACTCAAATGCCATACAACCTGGCATGATTGCTGCTATCATTTATCATCTAGATAGCAGGATTTTTCTGATGTATTCCGCAAGATGAAGTCTGCCAAGCTTCCACCTGATTGTCCAAACGATGGTTACATTGGTCTGCATATGATGTCCCCATCACACATGAACAATTTATCCTTTGTCTTGGCCTGAGAAGGTAGTCTTACATACCTATATTGATAACAGTTTTCACACGGGTGGCGTGGGTGTTCCAATCACCTGCAGGAGCACTTCAATTCTGAGTGAAGAAACGGAAAGGGAGTCTACAATCTGTATCGAATACAGACCACAAACTAAGATCACTGGTCTATTAGTCCTGTCATCTTCCCTCTGGAGAACGAATTATATCATCTTTGGCGAAAGCTATTAGATATATGAGCCTCATTTATTAAGTGGTGATATTTTCTTGAAAGTTCCCCTCACAAGATCATGATCTCAAGGACCACAAAAATCTACAACATATGTGAACCTTAAGGTTTGTCAACCAATGACTGATAAGACGGACCCTCTACTTTTCGCATCTT
This sequence comes from Calotriton arnoldi, assembly GCA_963921515.1. Lineage (NCBI taxonomy): Eukaryota > Metazoa > Chordata > Amphibia > Caudata > Salamandridae > Calotriton > Calotriton arnoldi. The sequence continues at coordinate 1,605,316 of CAWUFW010003513.1, read as the reverse complement.
GAATTTTCTACCATATACGCGCCCAGAATACGTACTCAATGAGCCGATGCTATGTAACAAAGTCATCCCGTTATCTAGAAACTTCTGCCATTTTCACAACAAAGTAGGCAGATGGTTATCTACAACTAAAGGAAAGGGGAGACTCTGCTACTGCACTGAAGAGGGAGGATAAACTCATTTTACTACATAAAAGACATCCAAATTGGTTTAGATAATGTTATGGATTCAAAATGTTCTATGGGGAGCTATCCGAGAGAAGATAAAATTGTGGTGTCATGAACTTCTCAGTGCTGACCATTACGGTAAAAGATTCAGTACCTCATTATTTCTGGTGGTAGATTTTAAAATAGAAATCTGTGTTCAGTCTGTACTGTGACAAAAACATAACATAATAACAACTGGCCAAATAAAACCTATTCTAGTACCCAAACATACATAGCAGCAAGTATACATTGATTTCATTACAGACCTGCCATCATCTGAACAAGTAATAGTTATGTCTGTAATTGTGGATTACAGCCCCATTGTGGCCCATATTGTAGTTTCTGCCAAAATACCCTCTGGCAGAGATCTGCTTGTCTATTCTCGAGCCAGGGCTACAGATTGCAGGGGTTACCAAACATGATCACCAATAGAGGAACCCAGTTCCCCTTTAAATTTAGGGAAGAATTTTCAGGGCCTCTCTAAAAGCCACTGAAGCATGGAACACAACACTTGGAGACAAACAGTAATATTGATGGAATGGCTGTGAAGTGTGAACGTAACAATGTGAAATAATTAGTTAAATAACACTGGGGCTTGGAAAGCGCAAGGTGAGTACCCATGCCCTCAGAGACAAGAGATGAAGTTGCACGGCAAAAAAGTATGGACTAGGTCAGAGACGTGACCGAGAGGAAGGTCAACCCTGGGAATACACTCCATGATGAAGGCCAACCGGACTCACGAGAGAGAAAATGCTGGAGATTAAAAAAGTTTAAGCAGTTGGCCTCTCCGTGGGAATATTGGGCAGCCTTACCTGCCCAGGTGGGAACATCCCTCCTCCCACGGCCAGAGTCAAGAGGTAAAGTCATGAGGCAGTGGAGCGCAGAATAGGCTTGGGACCTGATGGATAGTAAGGCTAGCCCCGGGCGTGAGACCCCACGGTTAAGGCTCTCCAGATCGAGGGGTTGCTGGAGACAGCAAGGGTCCAAGCAGTTGGCTTCTCAGCAAATATACAGAGTAAAACTACCCACTGAGGTGGGCCTGAATTAGAAAGCAGAGAGGAAGGCGAGGCCAGACTCCTCTGGAGACTTGAAGTACCCTGCTTGAGATGCCCAATAGGACAATTATAGCACAGAGACACCGACAGCGTAAGACAAACATCAAGGGAAATCCGCTGAGGGGATGGGGGCTAGATGCATCCTAAGCCAGAACCTAAGGTCCAGAAAAAAATGTGGGCCTTCAGTACACAATGCCAGGCACGTTGAAGGTCCGCACCAGCCTCTGCAGTTCTGAAGAAACTACAGAGATATCACCCAAGCTGGAAAACACATCATCCACCAAATATGATCTTAAGGGCATTCTAACAGAATTGTACCAGCAATGGATGGAAGATCTCGGCCATGCACTAATGGATGTAGATCAGCTGCGAGAAGTAGTGGAAACATTGGCAGAGAAAACCATGACCCTAGCACAGGACGAAAATAGCCTGGCAGAAGACTTCACGCAGATGACAAACCAGATAAGACTGAGCAGGAGAACACTGTTCTCAGGTAAAAGGCCGTGTGACATATTGGCAAAACTATCATCATACCCGCAGAGAGATCTAATGCTACGAGAGGCACATAAACAAATCCTGTTAATATTTAATGGGGAATAAATGATCCTAATAACAGAAGCGTGAAATGGGAGGTCCATGGGCCTAGGGGGCAATCTGAGCAAGCCTCAGGTACGTTTTGTTAGGGAATTGTGATTCGTGTTAGAAAAAGTTTGCATAGTTTTTTGTAGTTACACTAATGCAGGGTTCTATCCACCCGGAGGGGAAGAGAGTTGAGGGGTGAGGGATTTCAGATGGGGGGGGGGCGAACTGGTGAGGAGAGTAACCACTTCAACCATTAGATAAAGGAAATATGGAAATAGTAATGCTGCCTACTTTAACAACAGGGGGATCAAAAACATGGCTTATAGAAATGGGCATAATATATATATGTGAAAGGCAGGATTGGCAGTGAGATTGTGGCACAAATACATGTCCTGATCTATGGTCTAGATATCTTTATGCAGAAAACTTTGCAAAAGTTATGGGGCTTCGCTGTAGGGTCTACAATCCTAACAGGGGATTTCAATCAGATGGTGGACAAAGCTTTTGCTAATTCAGGCCTACAGGCAAACTCTTCACGAATAGCCTTCAGGGAGGTGGGGAAACCTTGGCAGACATGGGACTCAAAGACATAAAGTGATAGGTCATTCCCACTGTGGGAGATTATACTTGTTATTGTCACATACATAAGGTTGCATTTGTACAGTTATGAAGAAAGATGCGCAACATGTTAATGGAAAGGATTCTGATTGATGAACATGTTTAAAAAGTTAATGCAAGTGAATTGGAAAGAAAATGAAGGGCGTCACGTGCACCTTATGTATAAATCTTCCTCAGTCATTCAGCAGGAAACAGACTTTTCTTGACAGCACTGGAACCGTGTGCACTTTAAATTTCAAGCAGCTAAGTAAATATTTCCAACACATGAGTTAACCAAATGCACCCGAAGTGCTGTGATAGAGATGGACACCATATTCTACCCTTCTGATCCTCTGGCAGGCACTATATTGGAACAGTGCATTTCTACGTAAAGCAAACTCCTTAAATCAAACGATTGTCAATACCTCAGCTGCTTATTCAGTTTTCAACAACCCTATTGATGATATGGACCAAAACATCACAAATTTAATTTACAAAAAAGTATTTTAATGGTCTTGACAAATGAATTGATTGGGTGACTCTATATCCTTCAATGATGTCACCGTTATCTCAAGTCCCTCCTAAAGGAAGGAAAGTAGCCAGTTCTAAACATAACATGTCTTTCTTCACAAGAGGCTAAAACTCATGACGTACCATACTGCCAGGTACTGTCTTGTGGTGCCATAATTGAAGTGGACGCCATATTATGCCCCACCTATACTCTGGAAAAAGTGGCCAACATATTGGATTATTTTCTTTCCTCATAAAAGTAGTTTAAAAAGCCAGATGATTCTCAATAATCGAGTTTTATATACAGTCTTCAAGAATCCTATAAATCAGTCATCTGTCTTAAACATCCCAAAATTCCATTCACAAAATATATTTAAATGGTTTCTGCTAGTCCTAAAATAAAATGGCAATGTGCCTTCTTAGAGAATCTGTTGGTTTTTGTGAGTAGTGAGTAGTTATGGTCTACTGAGAGAAACATGTGGCACTGTTGTTACTAGGCTTCTCCCAGAAAGCAGAGGGATTCAGGGCGGTGGCACTACACTGTGAGATCCACAGGCGAGGTAACCTACTTGGAAGCCCTGTTGTTTACCAAACAGATTACACACTCCTTAGTTCCTAATCTTCCAGTTTCGATTGCGGGTATCAGGGAGTATCTAGGGCTACACTTCAAAAGGCAGAGAAAGCCATACAGAGACGCGGTCTGGCCGATTCAGAAAAGCATTAATGAGGGCAGGAAATAGTTCTACAGGAAACCCCCTTTACATACTGTTGCATGCGCATACTGTGGCAAGTCTTTGGGAGTCACCCCAGTAAGTGTAGCATAACCGCAGTTTAAGGGGTTGCCATACTGCATGGCATTCTCGGTAGAGGTGATCAAAATTGTGACTCCCCCCCCCACACACAAAATATGCATAGTTACAAAATTACATAAAAATATGCACATTTTGCAAAATTAAATTGGCTGGTATCTCTTATGGAAATTAGGCCTGGTGGTGAACTCCACTCCGTTCGTGGAGTTTGCAGAGTTCTCCGCACTCCGTGGAGCACACAGAGTTCCGAAAAACTCCCTCGCTGCCAACGTTAAGTTGGCGAGCGCAAGCGAGGAAAATCCAACGCTAGACCACCTCCGAGCGAGATTTCTCAACGTGGGTGTTTGCGGATGGTAGCCACCGCTCGCGTTGAGAAACCTTCCGTTCGTGTTGAGGAAGCTGCCACTCGAGTAGAACATCTACTCGAGCGGCAGAAAGAAGCAGCAGCCTCTTGCGCTGTGCATGGTGCTGTTTGTGCTGATTTTCCAGCGCAGGACAAACACCCAGCACTAAAAATCAGCGCGAACAGCGTGACCCAACGCACTCCACTGCTTGCGGGACTGCACGTACTGCGGCAGAGTTTTTTGGTCATTTTGCGCGGTTCCGCGTAGCGGAACTCTGCAAACCCCAACCAGGCCTAATGAAAATAGTCCATAAACCACTTTGCATATGCAAACTTCATGCAAGATACCAACAATAGACTAGTGTGATGAGAAAATATCTTTTGCCGCAGTTTTAGCGTTCACAGAAGACAATTACTCCTCAAAGTTGCTTCCCACAGTGGAAATGATGCAAAATTGTGTGACGATTAAATGGCAAAATAATTGCACATTTCAAGTAGCATGAAATGTATAAATTTCGCAACATTTCGCCCATGCAATAAAAATTTCAGCCTGGCCTAAGGATGACTTCCGTCCTGGGTAGCTGAGCCCATAAGTTTTTTTAGGACTTCTGCTAGTTGTAAACAGAAAAATCATTTTACTTATGTTTAAAACGTATTTCAGAATCCTCTCTTGTTCGCTCGGAGGTATTCATGAGGTTGATTTATGAGCAAGATCACAAGACGGCAGCAGAGACAGTCCTTGTAAACAGGCTGAATAATAAAGTTAACCGGTCACAAGGTTTATATCGCTTGAAGGTTATAAGGAAGCTATAGAATTGGACTGATTATGTGAGGCTAAAGTTAGCAGAAATAACCAGGTGCATTAGACAAGGATTTTAAAGGATTAAGCGGCCTGTCAATAATTATGCAACGTGATGGGAAATGCAGATAAAACAGCGAGGCTTTCTCCAGAGGTATGTGGAAGGGAGTCACTGAGACCACCTTAAATCCGTCTTAATGGGGGTGCTTTAAAAGTGAGTACACTATTAAGTGTGTTTCTATCCAATAAAAAAAATATATGTTTTATAACTGCTTGAAAATGCTGCGTCAAAATGCAACATTGTAATTGAATGCTGATTATCTACCAGAGGCTGAGAGAAGGTCAACGGTATCAGTTTACTAAAGTGCCTGAGATCAGGCGCCCATTGGCTCTTGTGTCCGCCTTAGCTGCTCAGAAGCCTCTGCTGAGGGGCTAGGTCAATAGTAAGGATTGAACCCTGCAGAAGGTAATGTGGGAGCACCAGTTACCTACAATTCTTTCATAATTAATGGGGGAGCAAGGAGAGTAGCAAGAGTACCAAAGGGCTAGGTGCTACTCATTGGTACAGCTAATGAACTTCCATCAGAGGAGCATGGGTGTGAGAAGTTGGCCTGGTATATGATGTCCACTAATTAAAGTGGGCACCTTGCACCAGTCCAAACAAACCTTATGGTGATTCTAAGAGGTCAAAGATAACCTTAGAAAACTATCCAAGTGGCAGCTGTGGAGAGCAGCCTTCGGCTTAGTCTTGAAGGAATGTTAAGCAGCTTGTTTTACCAGAATGCAACCTTATTGTATTAGTTAAATGAAAGGAGAACCACACAGTAGTTATAAAAATATGTATTTATTATTATAAAACACTCTAAATACCTTACAGTATCTGCTACACGCAGATAAACACAAAGCACACAATACTGTAGCACAGAAACAATTGTAAGTAGCACTAATACACAGTGGGCTCCAGGGGCAGACCAAACCATATACTAAAATAGTGGTATAAGAACCACGACTCGAGTCAAGACAGTGTCTAGAGGTTGTAGAATCGCAGGGACCCCAAGGAACCACCCAAGGTGAGTAAGGAGGGACCCCACGGAGGACGGGTGCAGTGTGAGAACACGACCGCGTGCTACGTACAATTCAACGGGAGAGTCATGGTTGCAGTATTAAAGTTTAAGGACCATTCCCAGTGGATTGCGAAGAAACCCTTTGGATCATAGGAGGTGCGAGAGCCACCCCACCAGTGGATACCATAGTACCAGAGTTACCTATCCCAGGGAGGCCGGGTGCATAGGGCTGAAGTGGTGTCGGAAACCGCCGTCAATCTCAATGGAGGACTTCAAGGAAATGCCACTGCGGGAAAGAAGAAAAGTGTCCGTCGGAATCCAAAGGTGGATTCGTGTTGAAGAGTACCTGAAAGCAGAGGGGATTGAGTCTGGGTCACTCAGGAGTGACCAGGGGCTCGATAGACGAATGCCCACCGATGTCGGGTGCTTCAGATGTGATGATGGAGACCTTGACTCTACAGCTGCAGGGACCAGGAGACGTCGAGGACAAGCAGGAGCCAGATACGAGCTGTCCCACAAAGGATGTCGAGTGCTAAGGGGTCGGTGTTTGGCTGCAGCACCAACAAGCCTTGGCAGCGGCAACCCACAAAGAAGGTTACTGTCTGGCCCAACAAGGACCAGGGGACTCACCACAGCAAGGGGAGTCAGGGCAGGCCTGGAGCAACCAGGGGAGCCCAAGAAAAGCAGTGTTGTCCCTCAAATGGACCCACAGGCCGAAGGCACAGGAGTCATGAGGGGACCTCTAGCAGTTTCACAAAGTAACACCTTGCAGGGCACAGAGTGCAAGGAGGCCAAAGTCCTTTGTACAAAATGTGCGCAGACGTTGTGGCTATTGATAGTTCAATGCACTTAGTTGGGGAACGCCAACAAGCATATGCACTTGCAAAAGTATACAGTGCACAGGGGTTCGGGTTATGCAGACCCTACAAGGGATACTGGCCTCAAACTTGGTGAGAGGGCAGCTCAACCTCAAAAAATGTAGGAACCCAGCACCTGTGTTGCTGGATCCTTCGGAGTCCACAGGAGCTCAGGATCAGCAGACCGGTCAGTTGCGTTACGGTGCCTGCGTATGCAAGGGAGTGACTCCTTCACCCCAAGGGAGATAACTTCAGTTGTCCTTGATGCTCCACAGGTCTTGCAGGGAGCCTGTATGGTGCACAGGCACAGACAATGCTTTGGACAGAGAGGGAGATGAAGTCAGGCCCAGTCGAAGTCCAGCGAAGTCCAGAGTGACCAGATGGTCGAAGATCAGTGGTTTCTTGTTCAGAATCTTGTCCATGTCGAATCTAGGGTCCTACAGCCAGGTAAGCCCTTAAGTACCCATGGGAGAGGGTTGGACAGATTCAGGGGAACCTCCCAGGGAGGGTCAGGACAGTGGGGAGGATACTCCCTGTCCTTTGTCCAGTTTCGTGCACAGAGCAGGAGCCAACGGCTCCCAGGACTGGTTTGAACTGGACTATGCACAGGGACACCAAATGTGCCCCTCGTGCAGACTTTCAGGCACTTTGGAAGTGCACCCACCCAGCCCCAATACACTAAATCCTGTCTGGGAGGTGGTCACACCTCCCTGTGACAGGATGCCTATTGTCCTGCCTTCCCCTGCTTGAGCTTGGCTCAGCAGCAGGATGGCAGAAATGTGTCTCTGGTTGGCAGCAACCATTTTGTGCTGCCCGGGTCGAGAAGGCTGGTACCGGGAAGACCAGGGACCCCACGAAGCTCACTTCAGAAGGGTGGAATCATACCTCTCACACCGGTTACCTGTGTGGAGGTATGATTCCAAGGTGTTTGATACCAAATACAACATGTTTTGTTGCAGCCATTTTTGAGATAGCATTTTATGTGAGCATATAATGCACCTCTACCTATATGTCTGGCTGCGTCACCGACAACCCAGGAAAATGGTCTCCGAAGGCTGCAGGGGGGCTCTGCTCATGCTGGGGCACCCTCTCACGTAAAACCCAGCACCCTGCCTTCAGGATTGTCAAGGCCTGCTAAAGGATTGACTAATAGGTTTTAAGTGTAGTGACCTATAGATATAGTAAACCTATATCTAAAGTAAGTGGTGCATGCACCATCTTACACAGGCTGCAATGGCAGGCCCGTAGTTCCATTTTGCATGGCCTCTCATGGGTGGCATAATACATGCTTCAGCCCATGGGAGGCCTCTGGGGTACCTATGCCCTGGGTACATGTGTACCATATACTAGGGACTAAATGTAAAAAAATGTAAGTCCGTTTTTATATAGCGCAGCTACTCACCCTTACGGGTCTCAAGGCGCTGGGGGCCGTAGTGGAAATTAAGTGAGCTATTGCCCAGAGTCACATGGTGCTGAGCTGAGCTGCCGCCGGAGCCGGGGATCGAACCGTGAACCCTGTGCTCCGAAGTCAGCTGCCCTGGCCGCTGCAGCACACCTCTCCACAGGGACTGACAAGGGTACCCCAGTATCCAATCTGGAGTGTACCTAAGTACATGGCATAACATTTTAGGGAGAAAGCAGATAGACTGGGGTCCTGATTAGCAGGATCCCAGTCAGACTAGTCAAAAATGGTGTAACATCAAGCAAAAAGTGGGGGTAACCATAAGAAGCAGATCCTACTTTCCTACAATGGGGCTCCCCTTGCATTTCCTGGTAGACACTAGGGGAAATAACAATGAAAGAATCCCCTCTTCCTTTCCACAAATGACACGCTGCTCTCGATGTGGATGGAGCAATGCTAAGGGGGAATGGTACCAGAAGATCTTGGACAAAATATCATCTGACACAAATAATGTCTCCTAAATATTGTTTACAAAATGATCGCCCCATTGGAATTATCAATAGAAAAGCTACATGCAATGGGACAATATGTTTGTTAAGGATATTTTTGTTTACAATATTCCAATATGCTACCTGCTAAGGGAAGCTGTTGTTAGTTCCTGCAGTCAGTGGGCACTGTTCATGGGCCTCTCTGAATACAAGAAGGCTCCTGCTTTTTACCTGCATAAATCATAAAAAGTCACCAACAACACAGCAAGTGGGGTCAACTGTTAAAGGCACTGAGCAGGGGACTTCTCTTGAAGAAGGTTACAAAAAAAACCTCTAATTGTTATGTAAAATAATTTCGTCTGTCCTTCCACAAAGTTGGGTGTCAATTTACTAAAAGGATTTTCTGATGGATACTTCTAACTACAGATTCCGCACCTTGTGACTATTCCCCAGGTGTCAGACTGGATCTATACAAGCAGTACTCCTGCGCACCGGTAGGTGGAGTCATGTTGCTTTGTGCTGTCGTTATTCTGCTCTGCAAGTGATGAACGGAGCCATATATAACTGCCACCTATGCACTCTGATGTCAGTTCCTTTCTTCCTGTGCCTTCAGACACAGTTCCAAAGATACTCCTTGGGCTTTTCAAGATCCTTTTTTTGAGCATTTTACAAGTGTGCAAAGGAAAATAGCACCTCCTAAAACAACAGGGTTTAAACTGTGTCAGGACTGTCGCAAACAGGTGTCTATGACAGATCCTCACAAAGTATGTCTATGGTGTCTGGGGTCAGGGCATGGCTCCAGGGCCTGTGATGAATGTGCCAAGATGACTCCGTTAGCCATGTGGGCCTGTGAGGGGAGGTTGTATGCCACCACACATTGGAAGGCCCCATGCCATAACGGGTCCAAGTCGAAAAGAAGGTCTTGTACTAAATTTGTTCCTGTGGTGTTGCTTCAGGTAAGTCCAAGAAGAAACATAAGAAGTTAAAGTGGAACTTGGCCCCTTCCCACCACTCTAGAACTCCAGAGAGGGTGTGAGGGGGTCAGTGTTCCTCCTGGTCTCACTCCCAATCTCCAGTGGACATTATTCGAGTCTATTCAAGCTGCACTCCTAATTTCCGGCTCTGTCAACAACATCACAGCAAGTGAAGGACATTTGGAAGGCCATGCTGCACATTTTCAACCCTATCATTGACTCTCTCTGGCGTGCCTTGATTTAAAAAAAAAACATATTTTATTGGGTTTTCAAAAGCTGGCGTGCCTTCATGACCCAAGGATCCGTAGAGGCCTCCAGTTGGTCTTGGCTGATCTACCTTCAGCCCAGTCTGTGCTCCTCAAACCCACCTTGGCTTCCCCACCAGCTCCAGTGGCGACTTTGGTTCCGGCGCCATCCACTGTGCTGGTTTCCTTGGGTTCTGCACCGGCAGTAATGTTTTAAGCCATGGGCAAAGCGGGCAATTGCCCAGGGCCCCTCCATTCCCAGGGGCCCCCTCAGTCTCAAGTTAATCTATTTCTGTATGCAAAACTCTCTTCTCTCTGCCTACCTCTACATCTGTTTTTGTCAAGCTGAGCTTTACGGATTTTAGGGCTCTTGGCAAGCCATAATTCTTTTTTTATTGACTTCAACATATTGGCAATACGAATGGTATGCATCCTTATACGGACAAGGTACATTTCAACTGTTTTTGAGTGACCTGCATTTCTGAAAGTTTGGTTGGCATTATACACAGCTGAATTAGTTGAAAATGGCTAATACAATTTAATGTTGCTCCAAACAAGAGCCCCAAAAATATGTATTGCCGCGGGCCCCAAAAGTCCTTAAGACGACACTGCACACCGGCTTCGGTGCTGGGTTCGGTTCCGACACCATCCACTGTGCTGGTTTCCTTCACATCAATGTCGACACATAAGGAGGATTTTCAGCTCATTGTGCTTTCGGACCCCAAGCAGAATCCACGTCGACCGAGGCCACGCCCTACTCTCACCAAAGCGCAGTCAGCCAGCAACTCTTCTGATTCAAATACTATGCCTTTACCATGTGGTAGGGCTCAGACTTTACAACATCTTTTCGGTACTGACTTGGTCAATGAGGAAGGGGATGATTTTGTCCCCCAATATGATGAAGACAACTGGTGTAAGGAGCTACAGGAGGCCAGTGGCTTGGATATTTCTGCAGGTACTGGCCTTGATTCTCTTCCCGGCCCTGCTACCACTGATGTTCTGATAGAGGTATTCAAGCGTATTTTTTATTACCATTTAACTAGGCCTTTACAGACACCATTTTGGGCACTTGAGCGAATCCTTGTTTGGGACGACCAGTTAATCAGCAGGACATTCTGTGCCATTGAGAAGCCCCAGGTGACCCTGAACTTCTTACACAACATTCAAGGCCAGAAAGCTCAGTGGTGCAAGCGTCTATCAGCAAGGTTAATCCCTTCCCCACCCCCCCCCCCCCTGCCTGTTTGTGAGTCTAGGAGAAAAGAGACATTTGACAAGCACATTTTTCCTTCACGGGTCTTGCTATACGATAAGTGAGTGCCAGCTGTCTCCCATGTCCCTACTCCCATGCATGATGGTACACATGGCCCAAATTTTAATGGCAGTTATGGGCAACTTCCAGGTGACCTTGACCCAAACTATCCAGAATGGCTGTGGACACAACCAGCTTCTTAGGTCAGGCTATGGGCACTAGTGTGGCACTTCTAAACCATGCCTAGATGAGGTCTACAGGGTTCTCAGGCGATGGCCAAACATCCCTGATAAAAATGGCATTTGATGTCTCTCGCCTTTATGGTAAGAAAGGGACTCACTCCACCCTGGAACATTTTAAAGAAAGCAGGGTCACAGCCCATTCCTTGGGCCTGTTTGCTCTACCTAGACAGTTCCATCAACAGTTTTACCCCTTTTGGGGCTAAGGTAGGAGTTTCCAGCATTGCCAATATCAGACCCTGGTGCCAGCTCAAAAGGTCTCCCAACCCTTTCGCGGCCGAGGATGCGGCTTGCAAAAGCAACGCTAAGGACATCATGGACAAAGTGCAGTTCAGTCCCCTGTTCCTCAAGCATCTGCAGCTGCAAAACCGCTTTAGTGTGCCCTTTCCAGCACCGCTACCCTGTTGGAGACAAGATCAGATATGTCCTCCAATGGTGGTAAGCCGTCACTTCAGGCAAGGGGGTCCTCCAATTTGTTCACTGTAGCAATGCCCTCCCATTTCTTTCCACCCTGCCACACTTTTCACCACCATCAGGGCAGCTGACAGAGGACCACCTGTTCATCTTGCAGAAGGAAGTGTAAGCCCTTTTGGCCAAAGGAACCAAGGAGCCATAGAAAAGATTCCGGCATCGGAAGTAGGAGCCGGGTGTTATTCCTGCTACATTTTTGTGTTGAAGGTCAAGGCCTAAGTCTTGTCTGCTCTAGACTTCAGAGTCTGGATGATGGTGTTGGACCTGCGGTATGCCTATTTTCTACATCCCCGTCCTACAGACCCACAGGTCCTACTTGTGGTTCACAGTGGGCCAGGAGTATTTTCAGCTTGCAGTGCTCCCTTTTAGCCTCACTTCTACCCCTCTGGTGTTCACAAAAGTGATGGCAATGGTCGCAGCACACCTTCAGAGGTTAGGGGGTATCTGTCTTCCCCTAAGTCAATGACTTGCTGTTGAAGGGTGTTTCGCCTCAAGATGTTGTCAGCCCCTCCAGAAGATAGTGAACCTCCTCATATCATTCAGGTTCCCTATCACCATGCCAAAGTCACATCTGCCTCCTTCTCAGATGCTCCTTTTTACCTTTTATCGGAGCCTTTCTGGATACACTATGGTTTTGTGCTTTTCCCTGGGAGCAGAGAGTCCAGGACATTCGGGTTATGATCCTGATGTTTCAGCCTCTGTCCTGGGTCTCAGTGAAGATGGCTCTGAGGCTGCTGGGATTATTGACCTCCTGTAATCTGCTTGTGAAACATGCCAGACATATGTGGGCTCTGCTATGGGACCGAAAGTCCCAGTGAGCAGAGCATCTAGGAAATTTGTTAACTTATACCGAGATTTCAGAAAAGACTGCAAAGGATCTGCAGTAATGGCTGATGGACCACAACTGGGTCAGATTCCCTCTCCTTACCCCGCCCACATCTGACAGTGGACATGGATGAATCCCTTCTAGGTTGGGAAAGCCATCTGGGAGAAGTGAAGATCATAGGTCTCTGGTCTCTGGTGGAAGTTTAACTCAATATCAACTTGTTGGAGTTGAGAGTGATTTGCTTGGCATTGAAGGCCTTCCTGCCCACCATCAGAGGAAGGCTCTGACGGTGGGCAGGAAGGCCTTGTGGCACTGCAACAAGTAGAGTGGGGTGGGGTCTTGTGTCCTGTGCCAGGAGGCTTTACACCTCTGGAAGTGGCTGGTCTAACAGATGATTTGTCTGGCGGTGAACCACTTGGCGGGATCTCTAAAGGCCAGGGTAGATGAACTCAGCAGCCAACTCTTGGTGGACCACGAATGGCAGCTACACCTGGAGTTAGCTCAGGGTGCCTTCCATTAATGGGGAGAATCCTGGCTCGATCTCGTCACCACTGCTGAGAAGATGCAATGCGTACATTTCTGTTCATTGGAGTTCCCAAAAAGGCTCTCTCGAAGACACTTTCCGCCTAGAGTAGAGCTCAGGACTCTTAGCCTTCCTGCCACTGCCTCTTCTGTCTTGAGTTCTGAAGAAGATCAGGAAGGACCATACCCAAGTCATACTAGTGTCACTGGATTGATGATTGTGTCCAGAGTGTGTGGTACCTGGAAGTCCTGGGCATGAGCATCAGTCCTCCGATTAAGCTGCTACTTCGGCAGCATCTTCTGTTGCAGCCGCAGGGCAGGTTGCTGCACCCAGACTTGCACAATTTGTATCCTAATGCTTGGAGACTGAGTGGTGGCAGTTGACATCATTTGACCATCCTCCTGAGGTCATTAATGTCATCTTGGCAGCAAGGCCTCCCTTTACAAAAATAAGTATATGCCAGTAATTAGGACAAATGTGTGACTTGATGAGTTACCCACCAAATTGACCTACTGAAAGCCTAGTTGTCTGAAGTTTTGCTGTTTGACTTGTGACTGGTGCAGCAAGGTTTTGCTTTGAGCACACTTAAAGTCTACTTGTAATGTAAATCTAATGTAATGTAAAAGACATTTCTTCAGCACAACTGTTACTCCGAAGAGTGTCCTGGCACTGACAGTGGAAAGCCGAGAGGCAGAGGAGATCAGAATCAGTTATTTGAGAAAAGCCATGTTTTTAACTTCTTCTGAAACAGAGGGGTGGATGTGATGCATCTTAATTCTAGAAGGAGATTATTTCATAGAGACAGTCCTAAAAAAGAGAAGAACCTGCCCCCTGTTCTAGATTTATGGATCCGGGGAATTTTGGCCAAAAAGAGATTGGCTGAGCGCAGACTTCTGGGAAGAACATAGAAACAGATTCTAGCTCTCAAGTACCCTGGGCCTGTCCCATGCAGGGCTCTATGGATTAGCAGCAAAGTCTTAAAAGTAATCCTCTTCCTGACGGGAACCAGTGTAATTCTCTGAGAAACGGAGACATGTGTTCTCAGAGGTAGGCTGAGTATCGTTTAGGCGGCAGCGTTTTGAACCACTTGTAACCTACTAATCAAATAGTTGGGCAGACCCAGGTGCAATTCATTTCCATAGACCAGTGTAGATGTCATCAGAGCCTGGACCACCAATTTCCTAGGCGACAAGGACAGAAAGTGCAAAACACTTCCTAAGCAAACGCAACATGCCAAAGCAGGTCCCTACAACTACATTAACTTGTGAAAGAAAGGAAAGTTCACCATCGAACTTAATGCCTACATTTTTAATAGAGTTCGTATGGGCAAGTGGTGGGGAGCATCCTTCAGCCAAATGGCCTGCCAGAGCTCCTCCGATCTTGAACTGAAGAAGAGAAGCTCACTCTTTCCAGCGTTACACTTCAGTTGGTGGAAGGATAACCATTGGAAAACGCCTGAGAAACAATTTTTGATTTTTTTGCCAGGAAATATTTCATCCCTGCCCCATAGAAAACCGCAGCTGGGTGTCATCAGCATAAAAGACTATTTTAGAACCCAGGGTCTCAGCCAAGTGTGCCAGGGGTATAAGATATGTGTTAAATAGTGTAGGGCTCAGAGCGGAGCCCTGAGACACTCCCACCTTGAGGTTCTGTGGTCCGGCTGAGAAAGGAGGACACCACACCTCTTGACCTCTATCATCAAGAAAAGAAGCCAGCCATTTCCACGCCTGCCCACTAATCCCGAAAGTCTTGAGGTGAGCCAGGACAGTGGAGAGGGGAATCGTATTGAATGCAGCTGACAGTGAATAAAACTTGTAATCACTGCAGAGTGTGAAGGGTGCCAGCGAATGGATACCCTTTACCAACTCGCTAAAGTTTGAAGTTATTGCTTATCACTCGGCACCGCCCCTTACATACTCTGCAGTCAATCAATTAGGGATTTGTGAAGCACACTACTCACCCGTGAGGGTCTCAAGGAGCTGGGGGGAGGAGGGGATTCGAGCAGCTCCGTCTCATCCGAAGAGCCAGGTCTTGAGGTTCTTCCTGAATTAAAACTTTTAATCACTGGAGATTGTGAAGAGCGCCGGCAAGTGAGCGCCTTTCACCCACTCGCTAAAGTTTAGAAACCACTGCCTATATCACTTGGCGACCTTACAGTACTTTGCAGTGATTAAAAGTGAATTACTGCAGAGTATTCAAGGGTATCCAGTGCTTAATTTGAGCCGGGGCTTTCCGGTGCTAAGCACCGGCACTAAATTGGTTTCTGGTGCTCGGTACCGGAGCCTAATTGTCAACACCATACATAGAACAGTCTACCACATGGTGGCGCTGCTCATCTAATTTAGAGATGAGCAGAACAACTGTTGTTTAGGAATACAATATACATTAAAATTGCAAATACCTGCATCCCCAGCCATTCCTTTAGCTTTGGGGACCTGGAATAATTCTGAACTGTTGCATTTACATGCGAGAGAGATGGTTAGTAGTTGTTTTGGCAGCGATGACAAGGGCGATGGGTGGTGCAAGCTGCAGTGGCCTCCTGGTCAGAGCCCTGGCACTTAATATTTTACAAATTAAGCACTGACTGGGTACCGAGAAGAATGCAGTGGTTTCTAAGCTTGAGAAACCACTGCATACTTTAATTCCGCCGGTGAAGTGGCGGAATGTAATTAATCAAGTAATTACGCGTTACAAGAGTAACATGGAATTGGTAAAATTCCGCCGACTCTGCCGGCAGACTTAAAACCGCCGCCTGGGCCTAGGCTCATGCGGTTAAAGTAAGCATATTACTATATAGCCTGAAATGGCATCAGCTAATCACCTGGACTGGTTACCAACTGGTATCCTTTGGTACATCCAGCCCAACTCTCACCTGGAACATTCCACTTTAATCAAAAGAGCAAAGATCCACAATCACCTTTCCACCACTCCCCATCTGTTCCCCTATTGATGAACAGACAGACTATACACAATGTAAATAATTACATAACTGTAGGACTCGATGGAAGGCGAAACATCCGCAGACCTCTTACCAAGCAGCAATGCTTTTGAAAACCTGCTTAGCACAAGGTCAGATCCCTCAAGTTAGCGAACCGCCCACGATAACACTGCTTTTATTGATCCGGAAAAGGTGAAAGTCGCAAACGGCCCTCTGGGATTCGGTCATGTGCTCCGAATGTTTACAAAAGCGTCGCCGTGGAATGACGGTGAACTAGGTAGACGTTTGCAAAAAAGATATTTCGATTGAGATTTAGTGAAATATGCGAGAATAAAGGTAACATTGTTAATAAATGCGAGAAAAAAGGTAACATTGTTAATAATATTCTGTTTTTAATGCTCTGCCATGGAACACTATAGCGAGGAGTCAACAGTTCCCTCACAGACAGCTTGTGACTCAGCCTTGCTCGGATAGACCTTATTCAACGACGTTATATTTAGACTTCAGAACGAGAGAACGTTTCTAAGGCAATTTGCGGCCTACACACTCATCTAAATGTGGTCTCGAAAAGGCCTGGATACAGGCCGGTGACGTCATGGCTGAATCAGCCACCGGAATTCAATCAGCGATCAGGCAGCCAATCGAGGGGGGGGGGGGCAGTTACCAATCAAATGAGAGAAGTGTTAGAAACCAGGCAGTGTCCCCCTGGGTATCCCAGAGCTACCGCCTTCACATGCCAAAGAAGTCCCTGCCCTAACACAACATATTGTTTTTGAGTTCGTGGATGCATTTTATTTGCTTTGTTGTTTTGCCGCTTGCTAAACAACAAAATACCCCAAAGGCAATCTAGGCGTTAGTGCAATGTTTCACTTAAAAAACAGTTGGCTTACGAGGAGTGCAGACTTCACAAATACCATGTTACTTACCAGAAGTCTTCATTATCTTTAGTCCCAGAAGCAGGTACATATTAAGGATTTTGGGGGCCCTGGACCAAACCTATTTTGGGGGCCCCTGTTTAGGACAATTTTGAATTTATGGTCCAATTTCTGCTCTTTCATGCCCTCTTTGTCCCGGTCACTCAGAGCGCACAGAGACACTCCTCCAAATTCTAAATGTGTTTACGCCTAATATTCAGGGATAGTAATGTGTGTTTTCAGCATTGTAACACAGCAGCTGATCCTTAATATTACTGGAAATGGTCACTGTGACACCCTCCCATTTGTCATATATGAGGTTCTGTTTTGATCTAAAAAAACTTTTTTATAGATGCTGCATGAAACAAACACATTCATCTGCAAAATGTCTGCAATAGACTGTCACACATCACCCACAATAAAGGTAAATTAGAGGAAAACAGCATTTAAAACAATCTGTTTGAGAATTATTCAAGGTCATCAGGGCAAGGCTCTCTGTAGAACAGAGCTGACTCTATCTGGGGGGCCCCCTAAATGACTAGGGCCCTGGGCCAGAGCCCACTTTGACCATGCCTTAAAACGTCTCTGCCCAGAAGTCCTCTTCCCAGTCATTACTTGTGAGAGTGCCCCCACTCTTCACAGGATAAAGAAACAGAAAGTAAAAGGTGTCTCAGACAGTGGCGGCTGGCACTTATCGGGGGTAGTGGGTTAGTGGTGGAAGGGGGAAAAAAAAAAAACCTACCTCCTGTTCGCGTCTAGTGTCGTCCTCGTTGCGGCTGTCCACTCTTTCCTCCAGCCAGAACAGGAAGGTCCCCTGATACACCCAGGCTCCCCAGAGCCGATTGCGTTGTGATTGGTCTGGGCGCTGTGGTTTAGCGCACAGACGAGGAATGGGGCATGGGCATGTTCTCCACCCAGGCTGTAGTGCAGCCTGGGTGGAGAGCATGCTATGTGCGGATGAATGTGTGGCCGGCTTGAGACGGCAGCCAAACATTCATGCGTACATAGGGAGTGAAAACCACTCCTCCCCTGCACCTTCAGCAGAGCAGCCTTGCCCCACCCCTCTTCCCAAAGCTGCTGCACCGAAGCAAGAAAAAATAAAATGCTAATAACATTGAGTTATTATAATTTCTTTTTTCTTACACTGCTGGATAGCAGTGAGGCGACGCTCCTCCGCTTTAGTGGAGAAGCCGCCACTGGTCTCAGACCTGCCACCGCAGTGTCTGCCCGCAGTTTTTACTGCCATGTAAACCTGGGAAGTGCACCCACTTGCCAGGCCCAAACCATCCCTTTTCTTACAAGTAAGGTACCCCTCAGGTAGGCCCAAGGTACATACCCCCCTGGGCTGGGTGCAATGAATGTGAAAGATAGGACATGTACTGGTGTGGGTGAGACATGTCCTGATAGTGAAATACAGTCAATTTCGTTTTCACTATTGAAAGGCTATCTATTCCACAGGCAAACATGAGAATTGCTTTGTACCATCTTACAAGCATAACTTTCCATTGGGACAAGATAGAGAAGTGGAGTTTAGGCTTCCTGAACTCAGAATTTACAGATACACCTTTTAGTAAAGATGATTTTTATGTTGTGTGTTTGAAAATGCCACTTTTAGGAAGTGGGCATTTTCTTGCTTAACCATCTTGTGTGCCTCTGCCATTTGTGTATTCACTGCCTGGGGTCAGAGTGACAGGAGCAGGGATGTACATTCACACTAGACAGACACAAGGGGGGGGGGAGGTGTGCTCTGCCTTTCCTGGGTGACTCATAGCCAGGCTGATTATACCTAGCTGCATTTAGAGTAGTGGGAGGAGTTGTCACTTGAACCTGAATTGACTGTGGCTGCCTTCCACAAAGCTGTCTCCCATTCCTGGAGTGCACCTGACCTGAGGCAGGCAGAACTAGTTTATGTATGCCAGTGGAATTTTGTTTGTGCCAACTTCAAAGGGAAATGTAGTATAAATATTGGGGCCCTGACCTCAGAACTTTAGAACTCTTTTGGATCAAGAAACCTGCCAAGTAGAAGAGCTGGAGAAGCTGTGAAGAGAGACTACCACATTTGCTGGGTGCTTTGCTGTGTTGGCCTGCAGTGGCTGCTTCTGCCTTGGGTAGTGAAAGGACTGGATTGGACTTTCTGCATCTGTTTCCCCTGAGTTTCTCCAAGGGCTTGAGGTAGAGCTTGTCCCCTGTTCAAGAAGTCTCAGGAACAACAAAGACTTCAAGTTCATCTGCTACCAGCATTGAGAACTGTATGTTTTGTGCTGCAACAGACGACGCAGCTGCCGGCTCCGTGACCCAAAGGCGCCGCAGGAGGCACCGCCGCACTTCGCATTGCAACCCTGGTCTCACCGATGATGCTGTTCGACGCTGCCACCGAGCCGATGCTTGCACCGTGACCCCTGGGCACCGCACTCCGCACCGCCTCGCTTTACACCACCGCCCTTGTATCCCCGATGATGCTGTGATGCCACCACTGACGCCACTGCATTCATCGTGACCTGTGGACACCGCTCGTGGAGAACACGAAGCACCGTCCCGCGTCCCACCACAGCCCTGGTCTCACCGACAACGATGCTTCAAGCTGGCCTTGACGCCGCTGCCTGCACCATGGTTTGGGGTCACCACTTGTAAGTTACATGATGCACCGCACCGCCCCGACCCCACCGCAGTCTTGGCCCACCGACATCGGCTCCATCGACTCCAGTTCGTCAGCCGACGACTGCGCTTCAGCACAGTGACCTGCTAGCACCACCCCACTTCGCACTGCAGCCCTGGTCTCACCAATGCCACTGGATGCCGTCACCGAACCGCTGCCTGCACCGCAAACTGAGTACACCGCACGCCGCACCGCTGCACTTCCCACCACTGCCCCAACGCCCGCCGGCGCTCCCGACTTCAACCGCACTGAGTTCGACCTGCAACGGGTGTGACTTCAAGGGCACGACGATTCCTGCACTGACCTCCGAACCGACGCCTGCCGACGCCGGCTCTTCGGTTTTACAGATCTTCCCGACACTGTAGCGGCCCGCGACACCGCGGTCAGCCACAACTGTTGGATATGTTTGTTCACGGCACCGTGATAGCCCCGGACGGAGCTATCGACTTCAAGGAACTGTTTTTAACGACTATTTTTACTTTATGAGTATTTTGAATAACTGTATGTTGGATTCTCATTGCTTTGGTCTTGTTTTGCACAGAAAAATATTGGCTATTTTTCTAAATCTGGTGTAGTATCTTTTTGTAGTGTTTTCACTATATTACTGTTGGTTATGTGCAAATACTTTACACACTGCCTCTGACTGCTCTTGCCAAGCTACCAGGGGGGAGCAGGGGTATTTCAGAAGTGTTACTCCTTTATCCTGACTAGGAAGAAGGGTCCCTACTTGGACAGGGTAACAACCTGCCAACTAGAGACCCCCATTTGTAACAGCCTGTGTGCCGAATAGCAGGGCTGAATTGTCCTGATTCCATCTCAGGCCTCTTTAATTCGCTACCAGGCACTCCCCATCCCTATATCTCACTCTTACAGGTTTCTGCTTTCTTCCTTGGTGATGGATTTTTTGTCTTTCTCTTCCTCCGTCTTTCCATTTTATGTGTTTTCTCTCTCTTGCTCTCGGGAAATGTCTGATGAAGAGAAAGAAGTGCTGGTCCACAAAAATAAGTGCTGAGGCCCACACCAGCAACCATCCAGCATAACCTAAAGGATGGAAGAGATGCTGCACGAGAGTGGAGAAAGTGAAAGAGGTTCAAAACACATCTGAAAGACACTCCAGTGCTTAGAATAGGCTTTAAGTGTTGAATGATGCCTAGAACCCTGTAACACAAGGAAATATGTTCTGGGATTCCCTTGTCCTGAAGACCTAGCCTCTCAACTCTCAAACAAACCATTTGAAAAAGTCTGGCAAGAGGAAGGCACCCCTGGCTGAAGAGAGACAGGGGAAAGAGGTATTTTCCAGAATGGTGTCACTGACATTGATTTCAGCAGGAGAAAACAAAATCGATGTGACCAAAATACTAGGACCATGATCAGCTCCACAACTTCTGCTTCTGACTTTAAGAGAACTTGGGGAATAAGTAGAAAAGGTGGGAAGGCATAGAGTAGTTGACATGGCCAATTTGGAGAAAGTGCATCCCCTCCCACTGATCCCGGGACAGGGAAACGCGTGAAGAACTTTGTTAGCTTTGTGTTCTCCAGAGAGGCAGCCAGGTCTAACACAGGCTTCCCTAACCAAAGCCAGATCTGAGAGAACGCTTGAGGAGACAGGGAGTGGGTTTGAGAAGTGGGGAAGACTTTCCTGAGATGATCTGCTGTAGAGTTACCTGTTCCCCTAATATGACTGACCGGTAGAGACAGCAGAAGTAGTTCTGCCCAACACACAATCTGTTGAGCCAGGAGGATGTTAGAGAAAGCAAAGGGGTAACCCAGTATCCCTCAGAACCTGGGCATGTATATCATACGTAACAGTAGGTTCTGTCGGGTAAGTCAATTTCTTTACAATTCATAACACTTTATGAAAATCAGTGATTCTTAAGTCGACACTGGAACACATATGAAGTGACAATGTGGTTGGCGGTATCAAAAAGATTTTTACTTTTTCTTTTCTTTTTTTCTTTTTCTTTTTAAAATTTTTTGTTGTTGAATTTTTACATTTTTAAATGACACCACAAAACTTAAAACGACACAGGCTGCCTTGTAATTCAATAAATGAAATGGCGCACGTGACAGATATTTACAGTGACTAAAAAGTGCCCAAGTGACAGAAGGTGACTACGTGTATTGTACATGGCAGTGAAGAAACAATACGTTGATAATACATTTACACAAGGGAAGGGATTTGAAGTAAGTCCAAGCACGATATCCTTTAAGTATCTCTAGCCCAAGCAGTGATTGCTTAATAATTCGAGAGCAGCGAGACCTATGGGTATATGGGCGATTGTAACCGTCGACGTTTCGACCCTGACAGGAGCATAATTAAGGGATTGTCATGGCAGGTCTTCTTCAGGACACAGGAGGTAAACAGACAGCCAAATCCATATGCGTTTATGGATTCTGTTAAAGATGTCAAACGAATATTGCTTGGCTACTCGGTAATTCAGGTAGATATGGTGGGCCCTTGCTGGGCTGGATGATTCCGGCTTATCGTCTTAGGAATAAGGGCGTTGTGGTGGTGGATCACCTGGATCTTTGAAAGGGTACTTGTGGAACTGTTAGGACCATACCCCGGCACTCAGTAAGGCAAGTACTTTGATAGAAAGGCTGGTCGTTATGCGAAGCGAATGCACACGTCCCTGCACAGTTCAGAAAAAATCTTGTCTGTAAGTGATTCAATTCGGCAGCATCGCTTGGGTCACGAGCTAATCGTGATAATGATCAGTTACTTTAGATGCGAACCGCAAGATGGCTATTCATCTGAAGCAGTCACCTTCTGTCACTTGGGCACTTTTTAGTCACTGTAAATATCTGTCACCTGCGCCGTTTCATTTAATGAATTTCAAGACAGCCTGTGTCGTTTGAAGTTTTGTGGTGTCATTTAAAAATTTAAAAATTCAAAAAAAAAATCAAAAAAGAAAAAGTAAACATCTTTTTGATACCGCCAACCACATTGTCACTTCATATGTGTTCCAGTGTCGACTTAAGAATCACTGATTTTCATAAGTGTTATGAATTGTAAAGAAATTGTCTTACCAGACAGAACCTACTGTTACGTATGAGCTAGGAGGATGAGCAGCCGAAACTCTTGTCTGGTTATGTACACCATGGCAACAATATTGTCTGTTCTGACAAGAGCATGAAGATTTCTCATCAGACTCTGGAAACGTAGTAGAGCTTTGTGAATGGCGGACAGTTCTGGATGAGCAGACAGCTCCCTAACCCTCCTTACTGGCATATATAGGTATCACAAAGAGGGACGATGGATAAAGGGAGAATCCTTGTGACATATAATATGGATTCAACTATCCCTGTAGTTGCTGACGTATTCCTGGAGGTACTGGAACAGGATAATCCCAATCCAACATGGACAGTTTCCAGTGTTTGAAAAGATGCAGCAGAAGAGTCCTGAGAGGCAACCTAACCCAGGGCACAAGGAACATGCATGCTGCCATGTGTCCCTGTACCCGTAGCCAAGTGCAAGCTGTTGCCTGCTCCTGTGCCAATAGATTTTCCAAAGAGGATCTTCTCTCTGGGCTCCCTGTTCCTGGAGAAAAATCAACCCCAGCACCATTATGAAAAAGGTTAAAAGGAAAATCTTGTCCTGTTCAGAGAGTAGGTTGCATTTCTTGATGTTTATTAAAAGGCCGTGGCGATCCAGGGATCTCTTCATTACCTCCTATTCCCTTAAGGCTTCCCTCTTCGAGTCTGTCTGTAGCAACCAGTGTCCAGGGAAGAAATCCCATCCACTAAAGATGTAAGTTGTCTATCAAAGGAGCTATCAATTTGATGAAGACTCTGGGAGCAGATTTGATGAAGACTCTGGGAGCAGATTTGATGCTGAATAGGATCACCTTGAACTGATAATGGTTGTTGTGGATTGTGAACCTCAAAAACCTCCAGTGTTCTACCATATGGGATTATGGAGATTAGTGTTCATGAGATCTATCATAATGAGGTATGCGTAGTTTCGACCCAAATGAATGATTCTTTGGAGAGTCTTAATTTTGAAAAGGATCTTTTTGATTCATTTGTTCACGTGTCGAAGGTCTATTATAATTAGGGCTCCCGGTTTTACGGTATTTATTTTCCTGACATTTCTGTCTGTATTTATCCATAATTATTTTTTGCTAATTTTATCTGTATTTATTCATTTTTATTTTGGATTTTGTGAGACAAATGAAGCAAAAATAGTACATTTCCATATTTATTTAAACGATAAATGTAAACTCCTATCTGAATGTATGACAGATTTCAATAATATGAAGTCCCACAGATGATAAATCAATACACATATGAAAATATGAACATTTTAGTATCAACCTTTTGCATATCTACTGGAGTTAAAGCCTCATAACAATAATTCTTTATTTTTTAACTGCTTACTCATCAATCTTCACAGCTATTGGCCTGACAGTCAAGACTGACAGTATTTAGAATCACTCAAAAAAGAGACTAATTTCCGTTTTTATCCACATTTATATATATAAATACAGACAGGAAAATAAATGGTTTCTGTCTGTATTTATCTGTAAAAATCAGTAAAAGTGGAAAACAGGGAGCCTTAATTATAATTCAGTATTGTATTGTATTTATTTATTAGTCTGATGTTTTGCCGACAAGGCAATACAAGCAATAGCCATCAACTCCCTCAAAACATTAAAATCTATAGAACCACTGCATACATTTCCTTACTTAAAACATGATTCAGTAAGAATAATGACAAATTCTTATTATACCCCAGCACCCTCCCCAACCCATAAACACAAAATACATTCTAATTCATATGATTCTTATTAAAGTACACTAAAATACTTATAAATATCAATACATTATCAGAACACATATACAATTATTTTTAAATGTAATACCTTTAACAATCCCAACCATTTTCCTGACCTGTGTCTAAAATATCCTCAATCTACCATTCGTCACAGCAAAACATCTAAGCAAAAACCCATAAAGCTTGCAGGGCAACACCAAAAGCAGTCTCTGGCATAACATTCAACAGGAAAGCCATAAGGCCCTGTTGTCAAATAATAACACCATATTGCAAAGAAAAAATGGAAGTTTCCAGTTATAAAAGCATTGAAGGCAGATTGTCAAACCAATCAGATATAATGGATAAAAAGTTCCCTACAACATGGCATAATCTCATATTGTTAAACTTAAAAATTGTTTTCATAAGAACATGGACGCGGCCAACCTGTAAAGTTTTAAAAACTGAAAGTAACAAGCCTCTACTTTCTATCACAAAAGATGTGCAAAAAACAATTACATGAGACAGTGTCAATGGAAAGAGTTTACAGAAGTGACAAAAGGAGGTATCAACTACATCCTGATTAAACATCTTCCTGCGTATGAAGGCTGGCATCTGACCAAGTCTTACGTTCAGTGTCCACCTTCTAATATTGGTGCTTTTAATGTCATGCACATAGGGTTGTAGGTCATCACCATAATCTGTGTCTAACAGATAAAACAGATTGGTTTTTCTCCCCACATCTTCTAAAACACAATTTCTAATTAGTTATTTAATCACCCGTTTTACTACTGACTTCCATTGGAGCACTGGCATACTTTGGGTGACCGGTGATTTTAATATATCTAGGCTGCCCATATTATTATGGAGATTTACAGTCCACAGTGCTGTTTCATTTAGCTGTAACTAAGATTTAACCAATTGCCTCAATGACCCATCAGTCGAGTAAAAAGAGAGGCTCAATAATTTAGGATCTTTTGCTGGTACTTAAAAACTTTATTAGTCAGGCCCAGCTCACCCATCAGAGCACTATTAACTGTTCCTCTTGGCAGACCTAACCATCTTTACGAAATGTTCTGTTCTGTAATCGGAAGCCAAGTGATACTTTTCTCCAAGAGGACCCCACAACCATACAGAAGCAAATTTACTATTTTTGCCTTTTAAGTCTCTTTGAGAACTTCAACAGATTTATGCCCCAATTCAAGGTCCAATCTCTGAAGTACACCAGCTATGACCTTTAATATTTTGGTATCCTTCTCTAGCAAAGCGACAAGAGCAGTCGCTTTCTTTCGCAGCAGCTTTAGAATTTCCTCCTTTAGAGCCTTTTTCTTGACTGGGTTCTGCGGAAAGGGCATAATTATGGTACCAATGGAAGGAGGGAGAGAGATGAAATCCATCCAGTATCCTTCTGATACTGTTTGCTTCACCCAGGCATTGATGGTAGAGACTGCTCGTCTAGCCACTCCACAACACTTTATTGATTGTCAGGAACAGTGATTCTTTAGGGGTGAGAAGGTTTTGTTCTTTTGCTCTCCCTGTCCCTTAAAACCTTTGCCATGTGACCTCTTTGAAAATTAAGAAGGTTGTTGAGTAAATCGTCTAGATGACTGACCACAACCTTCTTTGCGATAAGAAGACTTATCAGAAGAAATGGAGGCCTTCTGGCGAAAGGAGGAGAAATGTTTCTTTTCCGCAAAGAGCCTGTGTAGGTTCTCATCCAACTCTGAGCCAAATAGCTTCACAACTTGGAAGGGCATTTCTAAGGTGGTAGATTTCTGGGCTGTAGCTATGTGCCACTTGCTCAGAAATACATTTCTTCTGGCTGCCACCACTGAACCTTCAAACAGGGCTGAAGCCCTCATGTGTCTAAGGATATGTCAGAGACAAATGTAATTTGTTTTTCCATGGTTTCAAGAATGGGGGAGCAGTTGGTCCATCCTGAACCATCTTAAATAAGTATTTAAAGTCAGTTATGAGAGACTGTGTACAGTAAGCTGCACAAATGCCAGTCTACAGGGCTAGGTGGGATCCTGAGTAGGCTTTCTTCAGCAATAAGTCTATTTTTCTTTCAGTCTGTTTTTTAAGATGCTGTTTTCAGCCATCGCAGTGTGACCCACCAAATGGACCACCAGTAAATCAACAGAAATAGAATCAGCCATAATCTTGTCCATTTTATCAAGCGAGTAAAGTCTGGACATGAAGTGAGAAATGGAAATCTTGTCCATATCATTCCACTCTCCTTGGATCACCTCATTGACGAAGTCATGAATGGGAAGGTCCATGGAGGGGATCTTGACAGATTGCTTTAAGAGGGGATCAAAGGAAGTACTCGGCAATTGCTCAATAGGAAAGCCTAAGTTCACCTAGATCCTTTCAAGAATTTTGGGCAGACGTTCTTTTCCTACATGTTTCCCTCTCTGTCTAGAAGGAATGGAATCTAGTGCATCCTCAGAGTGAGAACTGGAACCCTCAGAGCTGTGCTGAGCAGCACGGGTCCCAGAAGGAGGGTTCTTAATAGGTTTTTCTAAGGAAGAATCCACCCTCATGCTCTTGTGGTGCTTAGAGCGAGGAGGAGAGACCTCAGAAGAGAGGGACGAGGTCTCTGTATGAAGCCTCTTAGAATAGTATTTCCCCATACCATTAGGACAGGAGCGTCGACTCTGATAAACCGCATACAACAGAGTGAAAGACACAACCCTCCCACTGCGGGCTGTGTTTAAATACCTACAGCCCCATGGGATAGGAAGCACTCATGCGCAGGAGACCAACACACACTACCCAACAGCTGAGCATATTTAATCAGTATAAAAGGTCAGTGCACACTGATACAGTGTGTGAATGTTTGGCCACCAAAGAGTGCCACTTATAAAACCTTTGGTGTAAACCTTATGGGTTATTTGAATGGAGATACATAACAATTTATTTGTCTTAAATTTTAAAACGTTACTTAAGTAAACCGATTTCGCACATGCCAACATTTTTTAACAGGAAAGTGGGAGATCTGGAAAAATAAATCGTGTTTAAGTATTTTTCCCATTGACTTCTATTAAAGCAGAGGCAATTTTAGGCAGGAGACAGTTAAAATAAAGGCAGTTTTAGCTTCAGAATTTGTGAGTCTCCTTCCTGAATCGGATCTGTTGGCATGCATGTTATAGGAATGCTGAGTGAAGGAAGTTCAGTTAATTAACAAACAATTATTTTTCCTGCCGTTTCCTTCTCAATTTAAAGTAATCCAAAGCAGTTTAGGCTGAAACCCTTTATATACTATTGTTAGACCTGGCACCATTGGCGTGGGTCTTCCTTCCATCTTTCGCTTTTTGTCTCCTCTGTGTTTGCTGGTGTTAGATGCTCTGGGCGCTGTGCCACTGCCATTCAGTGCTAGAGCGCGAATGCTCCCTATTGTAAATTGACTGGATGAATTGGTATTCCCATAATTGGCTCATTTGATTTACCTGTTAGTCCCTCGTATAGTGCACCGTGCGTGCCCAGGGCTGGTAGACCGAATGCTGCTGGTGGGCCTGCAGCGCTGATTGCGCCACCCACCTAAGCAGCGCGTAAAGTGTGTCTCAGACCTGCCATCGCAGAGTCTGTGCGCAGTCCAGAACTGCCATTCTTTGACTGTAAAGTGAACCCACTTCCCAGTCCCTCAACCTTCCCTTGGCATCATGTAAGTCATCCCTATGGCAGGGTGCGTTGTATGTGAAAGGTAGGACCTGCCTTGGTCTGTGTGACATGTCCTGATAGTGAATTACACTCCATTTCGTTTTTCACTATTGCAAGGCTATGTGTTCCCTTAGGCCAGAATGAGCAGTTTTGATTATTACATCCTATAATCCTAGCTGACCCAAGGAACACGTTTGGAAAGTCGAATTTAGTATGCCTGAGCTCAGAATGTTAAAATACATCTTTTAGTGAGGATTATTTTTATATTCTGTGTTTGAAAATACCACTTCTAGTAAGTAGGTATTTTCTTGCCTAAGTCGTCCTGTGTGCTCTGCTGTTATGTGTATTGGATGTCTGGTCTTGGAGGGACAGGGCAGGCTGAGCCCGACCTGGGATGAAGAGCGGAATCTGCAGCTGGAGTATGGGGAGGGGTGACCCTTTGGTCTGAGCAGGGCTGGGCCTGGCAAGGTGAATGATGGCTCCAGCCCCCACTGTGCGTCTGATGGCAGACCCCCTCTTCCTCAAAGGCAGGATGCCGCCTCATAAATAAAGTGCTCCAGGACCACACCAAACTGGTTCTGGCTGGGTTCAGTGACTTGTGACTTTTGAGAACAAAGACCTGTGGGGTATAAATATCTGGCCGAAACCCCTACGGGTGTGTTACTTCTGGATGTCAAGATGAACCTCTGTCCGTGTAACGAGAGGAAAAGGACTTTGAAACTTTCATCCATCTTGCTGAAGCAACTACCCAAGGGCCTGATTTGAGCTTGCCTCCTGCTGAAGTCTCAGGGACATTAGACTTCACCCATCCGCCTTCTGAATTCCTATTGAGAGGGGTTCTACTCGCAGGTGAGGCCTCTGTTGAGAATTCCAGAGCCTCTGGGTCTACTGCGGGGAACGCGGGCTGAGAATCATCGCTATCGCTATTGTGGGCCGCTGCAGCTGAGGAGCTATTGCTGCTGAGAGCCCGCATTTGTCTGTGTTACGAGAATCATCGCTATCGCTATTGTGGGCCGCTGCAGCTGAGGAGCTGTTGCCGCTGAGAGCCCGCATCTGTCTGTGCTACGAGAATCATCGCTATCGCTATTGTGGGCCGCTGCAGCTGAGGAGCTGTTGCCGCTGAGAGCCCGCATCTGTCTGTGCTACGAGAATCATCGCTATCGCTATTGTGGGCCGCCGCAGCTGAGGAGCTGTTGCCGCTGAGAGCCCGCATTTGTCTGTGCTACGAGAATCATCGATATCGCTATTGTGGGCCGCTGCAGCTGAGGAGCTGTTGCCACTGAGAGCCCGCATTTATCTGTGCTACGAGAATCATCGCTATCGCTACTGTGGGCCGCTACAGCTGAGGAGCTGTTGCCGCTGAGAGCCCGCATTTGTCTGTGCTACGAGAATCATCGCTATCGCTATTGTGGGCCGCTGCAGCTGAGGAGCTGTTGCCGCTGAGAGCCCGCATTTGTCTGTGCTACGAGGATCATCGCTATCGCTATTGTGGGCCGTCGCAGCTGAGGAGCTGTTGCCGCTGAGAGCCCGCATTTGTCTATGCTACGAGGATCAGCACTATCGCTATTGTGGGCCGCTGCGGCTGAGGAGCTGCTGCCACTGAGAGCCCACCTTTTTATCACCGCCTCAGGAGCCTCGTGAGTGCACGCCGCGGACCGCTGCAGCTGGGAGCTGGGCGCCTGTCATCATCGCGGCTTCCTCCCGAAGCTGCGTGCCGTGCCCCTTTAAACCTCAGGTACATTGTGCATCACCGGGTCGCGTAGACCCCGGCCTCGAACTAAGTTCGTTTCACACGCTTTTGAGTGCTTTTAATTGCCTTTCTTCGTGAACTTATATTTACGTGCATTGTGGCTTTTTGATCGTATTTGAGCCTTGTGTTAAGCTTATATAAAGATACCTATTTTTCTATAGCTACTTGTGTGGTGTCCCTTTGTGGTGTCGTCACTGCATTATTGTGTATGGTCATAAATGCTTCACACACTGCCTCTGAGATAGGCCTGTCTGCTCGTGCTACGTTACCACAGGGTTGAGCAGGGGTTATCAAAGGGTGTAGCCCCCTTACTCTGACTTAGGAAGAAGGGTCCCTACTTGGATATTGGCCAGCCACTTCCAACCAGAGACCCCCATTTCTAACATTGGTGGTCAGCGGTGAGGATCAGGACTTGCATTTGTGATCCACATACAATAACTGGTGTACACCACTAGTGAGTGAAGACCTAAACGCAACCACATACGTTGTTGATCTTGTTCTATTTTTTGATCGTAATTGCCAGTTATGTCTACAATGGGTAAGCCAGAATCCAATGCTTCGGAGGATCTCACCTTTGAGGAAGAGAGGTTAGAAACCTACACTGCCAAACAGCTAAAGTCTTTTTGAAAGCAATTCACCGTCCCTATTGCAGGTCTCTCTAGGAAGGAGGAGTATCAGAAGGCGCTAAAGGTCTGGTGGGAGGCGAGGGAGTCCCCCGGGAATGGGGGAGAGCCTGGGGACGGGGGAGAGAATGCCGGAGGGCAGCAGGATGACGAAGTGGATTTAGGGGGAGGTAAAGCACTTTCCAGTCCAGGTACTAGTGTGTCCTCAAAGGGTCTGTCTCCAGAAGAGATGGAGGACAGGGAGAGAGATAGGAGGCATAGTTTGGAGATGGACAAATTAGAAGGTCAGAAGGACCTAGAGAGTAAAAAGTTGGATATTGAGAATAACAGGTTGACATTTGAACTTGAAAAAATGAAACTGGAGCATGAGAGAATATTGAGGGAACTGGAGATCAAGGCTAAGAGTTTAGAGATCTCCCCCTCTGGTGACAGCATACCTTTAGTATCTACCGAGGGTAGAGTTTATATACCCAAGGATGTCATCAAGGATTTCCATAAGAGTGAGGCTATTGGGCAATTGTTTGCCGCCTACGAGATAGCCATGGTGTCCCACCGGGTCCCTGAGAAGGATTGGGGAGCGGGGTTGTGGGGACGCTTTGTGAGTGATGGGAGGGATACCCTGTTGGATCTGCCTGAAGAGAGCAGGATGGTGTATGCCCACATAAAAGAGGCCTTGATGACGCGATATGGTTTGACCCCAGAAATGTACAGGCAGAGATTTAGAACCTGTAAGAAGTTAGAGGGTACCACTTGGGTTGAATATGTGTCTTTTTTTGCAGAGCAATGGATCGCTGGGTAAAAGGTAGCAAGGTGGAAACTTTTGAACAACTGTATGATTTGTTTGTGTGGGAGCATTTAGCTAGTAACTGTTTTCCAGAGCTACGCCAGCACCTTGTTGATAGCAAGCTAACTAACCCTAGGAAGCTTGCTGAGGAGGCGGACCGCTGGGTGAGCACCCGGGTTCGCAAGGGTCAGGTGGGAGACTTCGCCAAAGGTGGGCAGGGTCCCCAGCAGAGAAGTGGGGGGGACAGGGGTAAACAGAGGGAGTTCCAGAGAGGGCCCCAAATTAATTCCCAAGGGAACCCAGGAGTGGTGTCCCAGTCTCCCCCTGAGAAGAAGCCAGTGCCCCCGACAGTAGGCCTGTTCATATGGGGCCCCTTACTTGTTTTAAATGTGGTCAAGTGGGCTACCGGTATTATGATCCCCAGTGTCCCCAGAGGGACCTCAATGCACCACCCCGTGCACCACCCCGCCAGCTTGCTAGTGTAGCCCTGGGAGGGGAGGAGATGGGTGCCCCAGGTGGGTGGGATCCCGTAGAATTGACCCTTGTCTCGCTAGGAGACTTTGAGAAGGTCCCTAACCCCACGCTGCCTGATAACACTAAGAAGTACAGGCAGTGGGTGACCATCAATGGCCATAGGGTGGAGGCTCTGAGGGACACCGGAGCAAGTGTGACTGCTGTCAGCTCCCGGTTGGTGTCCCCAGAGCAGGTTGTCCCCCATGCATTCTGCCCAGTAGTGTCAGCAGACAACTCTGAGAGCCAGTGTGAGGTGGCTCAAGTTCCCTTTGAGTGGGGGGGGGGTCTCAGGAACTCTTCAAGTAGCTGTGAGGCCCGCCATGCCGGTAGACTGTCTGTTGGGCAACGATTTAGAGAACGTGGGCTACGGTGGAGAGGAAATCTCACTTGGAAATGTTGGGTCTGCCTGAGTGGGCGTGCGCGACCACTTGGTCCATGGCAGCCAGTAAGGAAGTTCAGAAGGACCTGGAGCCTGAAAGTATGGCCCAGGCCCCTGCCTTAAAGAGAAGGGGTAGGGGGCGCGGGATACCGGCCTCCATAGTTCCCACGGCCCAGGAGGGAGCAGACCTTGAGGGGGAGGCCCTGGAGCCTACCGAGGAACAAGTAGCCGAACTGGGGGACCTGCCTGGGCTGGCCCATTGGCAGCAGGAAGGAGGGCCCACCAGGGAGGAATTTTGTGAACAGCAGAGAACGTGCCCTTCTCTTGAGGGGCCGCGGCGACAGGCTGCAGCCCAGGCAGCAGGTGATCAGTCAGGGTCACATCTGATCTATTGGGAGAATGACCTCCTTTACAGCGAGCCTAAGGTTGCTGAGCCTGGGTCAGCCCGTGTGCTGGTGGTACCCCAGTGCTTCAGAGCCTTCCTACTGGGGTTTGCTCATGATGTGCCATTGACAGGACATCTGGGGCAGACCAAGACCTTCGAGAGGCTGGTCACCCACTTTTATTGGCCCCAGATGCGCAGGAGCTCAGATGCTCACTGCAGGACATGTGAAACATGCCAGTCAAGTGGGAAGAGTGGGGGGAAGATCAAAGCCCCACTCCAGCCCTTTCCAGTTGTCAGTACCCCATTCGAGCGAGTGGGCATTGACATTGTGGGGCCTCTGGACCCCAAGACAGCCATGGGCAACAGGTTCATCCTGGTCTTGGTGGACCATGCCACCCGGTACCCTGAAGCCATCCCGCTCCGGACAGTGACGGCCCCGTGGTGGGACGTGCACTGATGGGGATTTTCTCCCGTGTGGGGTTCCCCAGAGAGGTGGTGTCCGATAGGGGTACTAACTTCATTTCCAAATATATGAAGTCTCTGTGGGAGGAGTGTGGGGTAACTTATAAGTTTACCACCCCTTACCACCCCCAAGGTAATGGGCTGGTTGAGAGATTCAACCGGACCCTCAAAGGCATGATTATGGGCCTAGAACAGTCCATGAGGCGTAAGTGGGACGTCCTCTTGCCATGCCTGTTGTTTGCTTACCGTGAGGTGCCACAGAAGTCCCTAGGGTTCAGCCCCTTTGAACTACTCTATGGTCACCCGGTAAGAGGGCCTCTGAGTCTGGTCAAGGAAGGCTGGGAGCAATCTCCCAGGAAACCTCCCCAGGATGTGTTTAGCTACATGCTGGCCTTCAGGAACCAGACTTGGCATTTCAGAAAGCTTGCTGAGGCGAATCTGGAAGCCAGCCAGGAAGAGATGAAACATTGGCACGATCAGAATGCCACTCTGATTGAGTTTCAGCCTGGTCAAAAGGTTTGGGTCATGGCCCCAGTGGAGCCCTGTGCGCTCCAAGATAAGTGGACCGGACCCTTTGAGGTGGTGGAGCGCAAGAGTCCTGTTACCTACTTGGTGGACTTGCGGTCTTCCCGGAACCCCTTGCGGGTCTTGCATGTCAACCGCCTGAAGCCCCACTTTGAGAGGTCCGAAGTGGGCATGCTCCTGGCCACAGATGCTGGGATGGAGAAGGAGAGTGAGCCTCTTCCTGACCTCCTGTGTGCAAAGGAGCAAGATGGGTCAGTGGAGGGTGTGGTCCTCTCCACCACACTGACCCCTGAGCAGCAGAGTGATTGTCGCCAACTGTTGGGACAATTCAGTGGCCTGTTCTCCCTGGTGCCTACGCTATCCAACGCTTTCCCTACTGTTGCACTCATTGGAGTGGGAATAGTAATTTTTACCCTCCCGCTATCCAACGCTTTCCCTACTGTTGCACTCTCTGGAGTGGGAATAGTAATTTTTACCCCTACACTATCCAACGCTTTCCCTACTGTTGCACTCTTTGGAGTGGGAATAGTAATTTTTACCCTCCCGCTATCCAACGTTTTCCCTACTGTTGCACTCACTGGAGTGGGAATAGTAATTTTTACCCCTACGCTATCCAACGCTTTCCCTACTGTTGCACTCTTTGGAGTGGGAATAGTAATTTTTACCCCTACGCTATCCAACGCTTTCCCTACTGTTGCACTCACTGGAGTGGGAATAGTAATTTTTACCCTCCCACTATCCAACGCTTTCCCTACTGTTGCACTCTGTGGAGTGGGAATAGTAATTTTTACCCCTACACTATCCAACGCTTTCCCTACTGTTGCACTCTTTGGAGTGGGAATAGTAATTTTACCCTCCCGCTATTCAACGCTTTCCCTACTGTTGCACTCACTGGAGTGGGAATAGTAATTTTTACCCCTACGCTATCCAACGCTTTCCCTACTGTTGCACTCTTTGGAGTGGGAATAGTAATTTTTACCCCTACGCTATCCAACGCTTTCCCTACTGTTGCACTCACTGGAGTGGGAATAGTAATTTTTACCCTCCCGCTATCCAATGCTTTCCCTACTGTTGCACTCTCTGGAGTGGGAATAGTAATTTTTACCCCTATGCTATCCAACGCTATCCCTACTGTTGCACTCACTGGAGTGGGAATAGTAAATTTTACCCTCCCGCTATCCTACGGACCCTTTGAGGTGGTGGAGCGCAAGAGTCCTGTTACCTACTTGGTGGACTTGCGGTCTCCCCGGAACCCCTTGCGGGTCTTGCATGTCAACCGCCTGAAGCCCCACTTTGAGAGGTCCGAAGTGGGCATGCTCCTGGCCACAGATGCTGGGATGGAGGAGGAGAGTGAGCCTCTTCCTGACCTCCTGTGTGCAAAGGAGCAAGATGGGTCAGTGGAGGGTGTGGTCCTCTCCACCACACTGACCCCTGAGCAGCAGAGTCATTGTCGCCAACTGTTGGGACAATTCAGTGGCCTGTTCTCCCTGGTGACTACGCTATCCAACGCTTTCACTACTGTTGCACTCATTGGAGTGGGAATAGTAATTTTTACCCTCCCGCTATCCAACGCTTTCCCTACTGTTGCACTCTCTGGAGTGGGAATAGTAATTTTTACCCCTACACTATCCAACGCTTTCCCTACTGTTGCACTCTTTGGAGTGGGAATAGTAATTTTTACCCTCCCGCTATCCAACGTTTTCCCTACTGTTGCACTCGCTATCCTACGGACCCTTTGAGGTGGTGGAGCGCAAGAGTCCTGTTACCTACTTGGTGGACTTGCGGTCTCCCCGGAACCCCTTGCGGGTCTTGCATGTCAACCGCCTGAAGCCCCACTTTGAGAGGTCCGAAGTGGGCATGCTCCTGGCCACAGATGCTGGGATGGAGGAGGAGAGTGAGCCTCTTCCTGACCTCCTGTGTGCAAAGGAGCAAGATGGGTCAGTGGAGGGTGTGGTCCTCTCCACCACACTGACCCCTGAGCAGCAGAGTGATTGTCGCCAACTGTTGGGACAATTCAGTGGCCTGTTCTCCCTGGTGCCTACGCTATCCAACGCTTTCCCTACTGTTGCACTCATTGGAGTGGGAATAGTAATTTTACCCTCCCGCTATCCAACGCTTTCCCTACTGTTGCACTCTCTGGAGTGGGAATAGTAATTTTACCCCTACACTATCCAACGCTTTCCCTACTGTTGCACTCTTTGGAGTGGGAATAGTAATTTTACCCTCCCGCTATCCAACGTTTTCCCTACTGTTGCACTCACTGGAGTGGGAATAGTAATTTTTACCCCTGCGCTATCCAACGCTTTCCCTACTGTTGCACTCTTTGGAGTGGGAATAGTAATTTTTACCCCTACGCTATCCAACGCTTTCCCTACTGTTGCACTCACTGGAGTGGGAATAGTCATTTTTACCCTCCCGCTATCCAACGCTTTCCCTACTGTTGCACTCTGTGGAGTGGGAATAGTAATTTTTACCCCTACACTATCCAACGCTTTCCCTACTGTTGCACTCTTTGGAGTGGGAATAGTAATTTTTACCCTCCCGCTATTCAACGCTTTCCCTACTGTTGCACTCACTGGAGTGGGAATAGTAATTTTTACCCCTACGCTATCCAACGCTATCCCTACTGTTGCACTCACTGGAGTGGGAATAGTAAATTTTACCCTCCCGCTATCCTACGGACCCTTTGAGGTGGTGGAGCGCAAGAGTCCTGTTACCTACTTGGTGGACTTGCGGTCTCCCGGAACCCCTTGCGGGTCTTGCATGTCAACCGCCTGAAGCCCCACTTTGAGAGGTCCGAAGTGGGCATGCTCCTGGCCACAGATGCTGGGATGGAGGAGGAGAGTGAGCCTCTTCCTGACCTCCTGTGTGCAAAGGAGCAAGATGGGTCAGTGGAGGGTGTGGTCCTCTCCAACACACTGACCCCTGAGCAGCAGAGTGATTGTCGCCAACTGTTGGGACAATTCAGTGACCTGTTCTCCCTGGTGCCTAGTGTCACTGATTGGGGTGTCCATGAAGTGGACACTGGGGACAGTCCTCCTGTTAAGCACAAGGCTTACCGAGTGACTGACCGGGTTAGGGCACGCATTAAGGAGGAGGTTTCCAAAATGTTTGCTTTAGGGGTGACTGAGTCCTCTAGCAGCCGTTGGTCCAGCCCAGTGGTGCTGGTACCAAAAGCTGCAGCGCCTGGTGCCACCCCAGAACTTCGGTTATGGTGGGCTACCGAGGTCTCAATTCAGTCACAAAGACTGACGCGCACCCCATCCCTACAGCTGATGAGCTCATAGATCGGCTAGGGGCTGCACGGTACCTCAGCACGTTTGATTTGACGTCTGGGTATTGGCAGATCGCCTTGACTGATGGGGCAAAGTAGAGGTCAGCATTCTCCACACCGGATGGGCACTACCAGTCCCGGGTGATGCCCTTTGGGATGAAGAATGCCCCTGCCACCTTTCAGAGGTTGGTCAACAGGGTGTTGGTTGGGCTGGAGGATTTCAGTGCCGCCTACCTGGATGACATTGCAGTGTTTAGTTCCTCATGGGAGTACCACCTGCGCCACCTCTGGGAAGTGTTGATGGCACTGCGAAGGGCAGGCCTCACAATCAAGGCAAGTAAGTGCCAGATTGGGCAGGGTTCTGTGGTGTACTTGGGACACCAGGTTGGGAGCGGCCAGGTGGCGCCCCTACAGCCCAAGATTTAAACCATCCTGGCTTGGGAACCCCAAAGACCCAGACACAGGTGAGAGCCTTTTTGGGACTCACGGGTTATTACAGGAGGTTTGTCAAGGGGTATGGCAACATTGTTGCACCCTTGACTGAGCTGACTTCTAAGAAGCAGCCAAAGATTGTGAACTGGACTGACACCTGTCAGTAAGCTTTTGACGCCCTGAAGACTGCCATGTGCACAGCACCTGTACTTCAGGCGCCCAACTTTTCAAACGAATTTGTTGTCCAGACAGACGCTTCCAGAGCATGGTGTGGGGGCTGTTCTGTCACAGATCAATGAGGAGGGCCTAGACCAACCGGTAGCCTTCATTAGTAGGAGGTTACTTCCACGGGAACAGAGGTGGAGTGCAATTGAGCGTGAGGCATTTGCTGTGGTCTGGGCACTGAAGAAGCTGAGGCCATACCTGTTTGGGACTCACTTCCGGGTTCAGACGGACCACAGGCCCCTCAGATGGTTGATGCAGATGAGGGGTGAGAATCCCAAGTTGTTGAGGTGGTCTATTTCCCTACAGGGGATGGACGTTACGGTGGAACACCGCCCGGGTACAGAACAGGCCAATGCTGATGGTCTGTCCAGAATTTTCCGCCTTAGTGATGAGAACCCCCAAGTGGGTGGGTAGTTCTCCCCACATTTCAGCTGGAGGGGACACGTGTTAGACCTGGCACCATTGGCGTGGGTCTCCCTTCCATCTTTCGCTTTTTGGCTCCTCTGTGTTTGCTGGTGTTAGATGCTCTGGGCGCTGTGCCACTGCCATTCAGTGCTACAGCACGAATGCTCCCTATTGTAAATTGACTGGATGAATTGGTATTCCCATAATTGGCTCATTTGATTTACCTGTTAGTCCCTCGTATAGTGCACCGTGCGTGCCCAGGGCTGGTAGACCGAATGCTGCTGGTGGGCCTGCAGCGCTGATTGCACCACCCACCTAAGCAGCGCGTAAAGTGTGTCTCAGACCTGCCATCGCAGAGTCTGTGCGCAGTCCAGAACTGCCATTCTTTGACTGTAAAGTGAACCCACTTCCCAGTCCCTCAACCTTCCCTTGGCATCATGTAAGTCATCCCTATGGCAGGGTGCGTTGTATGTGAAAGGTAGGACCTGCCTTGGTCTGTGTGACATGTCCTGATAGTGAATTACACTCCATTTCGTTTTTCACTATTGCAAGGCTATGTGTTCCTTAGGCCAGAATGAGCAGTTTTGATTATTACATCCTATAATCCTAGCTGACCCAAGGAACACGTTTGGAAAGTCGAATTTAGTGTGCCTGAGCTCAGAATGTTAAAATACATCTTTTAATGAGGATTATTTTTATATTCTGTGTTTGAAAATACCACTTCTAGTAAGTAGGTATTTTCTTGCCTAAGTCGTCCCGTGTGCTCTGCTGTTATGTGTATTGGATGTCTGGTCTTGGAGGGACAGGGCAGGCTGAGCCCGACCTGGGGTGAAGAGCGGAATCTGCAGCTGGAGTATGGGGAGGGGTGACCCTTTGGTCTGAGCAGGGCTGGGCCTGGCAAGGTGAATGATGGCTCCAGCCCCCACTGTGCATCTGATGGCAGACCCCCTCTTCCTCAAAGGCAGGATGCCGCCTCATAAATAAAGTGCTCCAGGACCACACCGAACTGGTTCTGGCTGGGTTCAGTGACTTGTGACTTTTGAGAACAAAGACCTGTGGGGTATAAATATCTGCGCCGAAACCCCTACGGGTGTGTTACTTCTGGATGTCAAGACGAACCTCTGTCCGTGTAACGAGAGGAAAAGGACTTTGAAACTTTCATCCATCTTGCTGAAGCAACTACCCAAGGGCCTGATTTGTGCTTGCCTCCTGCTGAAGTCTCAGGGACATTAGACTTCACCCATCCGCCTTCTGAATTCCTATTGAGAGGGGTTCTACTCGCAGGTGAGGCCTCTGTCGAGAATTCCAGAGCCTCTGGGTCTACTGCGGGGAACGCGGGCTGAGAATCATCGCTATCGCTATTGTGGGCCGCTGCAGCTGAGGAGCTGTTGCCGCTGAGAGCCCGCATTTGTCTGTGTTACGAGAATCATCGCTATCGCGGGCCGCTGCAGCTGAGGAGCTGTTGCCGCTGAGAGCCCGCATCTGTCTGTGCTACGAGAATCAACCCTATCGCTATTGTGGGCCGCTGCAGCTGAGGAGCTGTTGCCGCTGAGAGCCCGCATCTGTCTGTGCTACGAGAATCATCGCTATCGCTATTGTGGGCCGCTACAGCTGAGGAGCTGTTGCCGCTGAGAGCCCGCATTTGTCTATGCTACGAGGATCAGCGCTATTGCGGGCCGCTGCGGCTGAGGAGCTGCTGCCGCTGAGAGCCCGCCTTTTTATCACCGCCTCAGGAGTGCACGCCGCGGACCGCTGCAGCTGGGAGCTGCGGCCGCTGCGAGTCTGCCTGTCATCGTCGCGGCTTCCTCCCGAAGCTGCGTGCCGTGCCCCTTTAAACCTCAGGTACATTGTGCATCATCGGGTCGCGTAGACCCCGGCCTCGAACTAAGTTCGTTTCACACGCTTTTGAGTGCTTTTAATTGCCTTTCTTTGTGAACTTATATTTACGTGCATTGTGGCTTTTTGATCGTATTTGAGCCTTGTGTTAAGCTTATATAAAGATACCTATTTTTCTAAAGCTACTTGTGTGGTGTCCCTTTGTGGTGTCGTCACTGCGTTATTGTGTATGGTCATAAATGCTTCACACACTGCCTCTGAGATAGGCCTGTCTGCTCGTGCTACGTTACCACAGGGTTGAGCAGGGGTTATCAAAGGGTGTAGCCCCCTTACTCTGACTTAGGAAGAAGGGTCCCTACTTGGACATTGGCCAGCCACTGCCAACTAGAGACCCCCATTTCTAACAACTATAATTCACAAAATAGCAGGTGTGGTGAATGCTGTGGCTATGTCCTTTACTTTCCTAGATGTGCCAAGTGAAAGTTAGCCTCAATGGATTGTTTTGAAAAGCACCTAGAAGTTATTGATGGAACTGATTACAGTGCTACAAGAAAACAAGCCTTGTTATACGGTTGTCTAAGTATAGGAACTGACTTTTTGATCATAAGGAAGAAGGCGAAGTAGAATGTGATGTTTTCATCATGCAAAAAAAAAAAAATTTGATACCGCAATGAATGTCATCTTGGAGAGGAACAACTTCTATTACCGCTACTAAGCACCAGGTGTGTCTATTGAGGTATATCCTGCAACTCTAAGAATGTTAGCCAATACATGTGTAATTAAGGATAGGAATGAAATGAAACGCAATCAAATTGTGATGTGTACAATATGTGCCAAGGATCAGGAAAGCGTTGTATATCGCAAAGACCCAAGCTTGGAGAAAAAAGAGATATCATCAATCAAAATGGTTGAAAGATCATCCAAATGGATCAAACTATATGTAGACCAGAAGGCTACAAGCAGAATCAATTGTGGTTCATTAGAGTAATGACTGTAACAGGAGCAACACAGGTAGAGCTATGAGGGAGAGAATAGGAGCACATCAGAAAGCAGCATGCTACAGATGCATATCGTTCAGTCATATGGTGTCTTCTAAGACTTGTGCAGCCTTTAGAAAAATATGCAAGGGTTGTGGAAAAAAGAACAGTTCATGAAACCGTGCAGAGCGATGCGAGAGAAAAAGGACTATACTGTGGATGAAAAGGAAGACTTATTAGAAGTCGAAGAACATCCAGAAGCTTTAGTGCTATTGTTTATTTATTTGTATTTTATTTATTTAAATTTATATATGGCGCACAGCTACCCGGAGGTTTCCCGGCGCCTATGGACACGACGTAACAAGAGAGGAGCACGCGAGACAGAATCTATTGATTAAAGAGCCAGGTTTTCAGTTGTTTGCGAAATTTAAGATGGTGTTTTTCTGCGCGGAGGTGCATTGGAAGGGAGTTCCAAAGGGAGGGAGCCAGATAGGCAAAGGATCGTCCTCCCATTCTGGCTCGTTTGATCCTGGGTACTTGAAATTTTAATTGAGTCGAAGAGCGAAGTAGACGTGAGGGGCGGTAGTGTTGCACTAGGGCATTTAAATAGTGGGGGCTAATCCTTCATTTATTTTGTGCATAAAGCAGAGGGCTTTAAACTTGGCTCGATTGTCAATATGCAGCCAGTGCAGTTTGCGAAGCGCTCCTGATGCGGAGGCTGTTCTGGGAAGTTGGCATAGTAGTCGTGCTGCGGAATTTTGGATCACCTGAAGTTTACGAAGGTTTTCTTTGCTGGCACCCAGGTAGAGCATGTTGCCATAGTCCAGCCTGGACATTATCAAGGCCTGAATGACGGTTCTCTGTGTAGTGGTGGGAAGCATCCAGAGAATTTTTCTAAGCCATTTTAAGATGACAAAGCAGGTGGAGGCTACCTTAACTATTTGCTGCCGCATGGATAATTGGTCGTCAACGATGACGACCAGATTGCGGGCTGATTGAGATGGGAGAGGAGGTCGCCCATTTGCGATGGCCAATGCTGGGGGCCCCAAAGCTTTTTATTGTTCCCAAAAATTATGAGTTCCGTTTTCCCCCGTTGAGTTTTAATTTATTGAAGTGCATCCAGTCAGCAATCTTTTTAGCCCCATCTGAAGAGAGGATGCTTTAGTGGTCTCCTTCGAAGAAAGCGAGAAGATAAGTTGGGTATCGTCCGCGTACGAATAGATTGTTAGCCCAGCTTGCTCTGCTAGCGTGGCTAGTGGACTGACGTAGATGTTGAAGAGCAGTGGGCTTAGAATGGAGCCCTGGGGGACTCCATACGAGGAGATCAATGTTTTGGACTGAGCTGCGGAAGAGAAGACCTGAAAGGTCCTATTGGACAGGAAGCTGGACAACCATTCAAGTGCCGTGCCGCAGATGCCTTTAGAATGAAGGGTTTTTAAAAGTGTAGTATGGGAGACAGTGTCAAAAGCGGCACTCAAATCAAGAAGAATGAGTGCCACAGTATCTCCTTTATCGACCTGTTGGCGGATATTCTCAGTGACTCCCAAAAGAGTCGACTCTGTAGAGAATCCTGCTCTAAATCCTGACTGCGACGGGTGAAGAATGTTTTGAGATTAAACATATTTAGTCAACTGGGAATTAGTGTGTTTTTCAAGGATCTTGGAGAACACAGGAAGTAAGGAAATGGGACAAAAATTGGAAAGGATCTTGGGGTCTGAATCGGATTTTTAGTAGTGGAAGCACCATCGCATGTTTCCAAGCTGCAGGAACTTTAGCTTCAAGTAGTGATGCATTAAGGAGCTCCATAATGATATTAAGGATAGAGGAGTCTAGTTTCAGAAGGATGGAGGGAGGGAGAGGATCATTGGGAGAACCAGATTTGATACTCGAAAGAATGTAATAAAAGGTGGGCAT
Organism: Calotriton arnoldi; assembly: GCA_963921515.1. NCBI lineage: Eukaryota > Metazoa > Chordata > Amphibia > Caudata > Salamandridae > Calotriton > Calotriton arnoldi. The sequence continues at coordinate 1,562,672 of CAWUFW010003513.1, read as the reverse complement.
ATCAAGGGGAGACCATTTATCTAGCGGAGTGTTAATGTTCCCTTGTCCAACTTTTAGGGAAGGGCACGGTGTCAGTGGGTCATTGATATGCGGGTTAGCTGGTGGTTGTTTGTCAAAGTCCAAGTAGATTTCCTCAATTTTGGCAACAAAGAACTCCGCCAGGTCGTCGCATTGTTTCGAGTCGAGAACCGGTGGCTCAGATCGGCAATTTGGACCTGATAATTCTTTCACTACTTTAAACAGGACTTTGGGGCAGTTTTGTGAGAGTAGGATGGTATGATTGGCGTGTTCGGCACGAGCCGCCTTGCATAAAGAGTGATAATTATTTAAAGCTAATTATCAATGGCAAAGGAGATGATGAAAAACAACCTAAATGTGATTGCACTGTCAATGGGACAGCAGCCACAGTTCTTGCAGATGCAGCATCAAAAATAACTATAATTTCAATAGAACCATATAAAAACTTGAGGAGAAAGAATTACTGAAATCCAGTCACATTTATACTTCATCTTTATAGAGGACTTAAAATGAAACTGGAAGGTGTGTTTCAAGCTAACTTACCTTTTAATGACAGAGGAAATGATGGGTGAACATCTTAGGATGGAAGGAACAGAAGAACCTAAAAATGCTAATTAACCCTTAACAAGCAACAGACTTCAGAGCAGTTTTAGAGGAACATTAAGATGCATGTAGCCCATATTTAGGGTGACTGAAAGACATCGTACATGAAAAGATTCTGAATAAGGATGTGCAACCAGTAAACAAAAAGTAAGAAACATTCCACATTCAGCCCCCATGAAGTTAAAGAAATACTGGATGAATGGTGCAGAAGTGGAGTCATAGAACCTGTCAGTACTTCATAATGGTTAGCCAGTGGTGATAGCGAGAAAGAAAAATGGCAAAATCGGATTTTGCATTGACTTATGGCACTTGAACCAGCACGTAGTGGCAGACTGTCAACAGTTGTCATTAATCAAAGAGATGGTGATGACCTCAGGACAAGGAAAAGTTTTCACCACGTTAGACTTTAATTACCCCCACCCCCAGGTTTTCCTGCATATATATTCAAGAAAATTAACTGAATTCATTACACCTGAAGGGCATATCAATTTTGTGGCATGCCTTTTGCCTGAGTTCTGAAGGGGCTATTTTCCAAAGGTTAATGCATAGATATTTCAAAGGAATGGGAGGCGTCTGAACCTTCCAGGATTTGACGTGTTGATCTACAGTGAAACACTAGATGATCACATTGGAACCTGAAAGATAATGTCGCAAAGGTTCCAAGAGAATGTGCTAACATTACAAAAGGACAAATATCACTTTTTGAGGTCAAATGTTTAATTAGATCATGTCATTGGTGAGGATGGTGTGCATCCCAAACTTTCTTCAGTGTCAACTATATCCAATCCACCTGCTTTCCCAAACTAGGAGGAATTGGTAGCATTCCTAGAAATGCATGAATTCCATTCCAAATTCATAAGAAATTATGCAGAAAAAGTGGAACCCATGAGAAGGATGGTTAAGAAGGGGGTTGGTTTTGCATGAGATGCTGCATGTGAGAGAAGTATCCGAGAACTAAAGAGTGAGCTACACACAGAAATGAGAATTTACAGTTCATTGCGAATGTTGTGACCAGCCAAATTAGCTTAGGAGCAGTCCTTAGCCAAAACTCTGATAGTAAGAATCTTTTTTGTGCTTTCACATTTAGAAACCTGAGAGGCCAGAAATGAAATATTCAGCCATAAAGCGACAATTATTAGCTTGTGTGTATCAGTAAAAAAATGAAAAGATTTTTATGGGGATGAGAGTTTTAATTTGCACTGACCATAAGTCCTTAGTAAGTATTTTAGAGGGTGGTGGCACTGGAAAAGTCTCATCAAGAATGCCTAAATTAGAGGGCGTGGCCAAAGCGTGCATGGAGTCAGCAGCTCTATAGCATGGCTCCAGCGCTCGTGGCCTGAGTTGACAGTGATCCTTGGACCCCGGCTGGGAGTTCGTCGGGTTGCTGGTCAGTAAGGCATGAGACGGTATGGGCAGTTTGAAATACATTGGCGACTGGGGTATGGCAAGCAACCGGTCAGATGAGGAGAGATCCGAAGAGGAGTCACTGCGCCCAAGATGGTGGCGCGGTCATAGAGAACCTCACAATCCGACAACAATCAACCGGCCCAGGGGGAGAGGCACCTTTGCCCGCACAAGTGGGTGATCATGGAGGGACCCGCCCGCCACAAGGAAGCAGCTGCGGGAGGTAAAGGGGCCCCCTCGCTTGACATGGCTGGGAGAGAAGAGCCAAAATGTCAGCCGGGTGGAGCCGGGGAAGCCGCATGATGGCTAGGAGCCCAAAGGCTCCAAAAGACTAATAGTGCGGCCAAGGCCCAAGGGGAGCGGCATGCACGGACATAGCTGCGGATCGGTTATTGAATGCGGCACGTGGTGCTTGGCTGCCAGCGCGAGACCGCCAATGGTGCTTTGAGCTGTGAGGAGAGAGGAGCTAGAGGACTGCCACTGGATTTAAGGAGACGGATGCAACTTGTGAGAACTTTAAAAGGAGCTAGGGTGTGCACCCTGGAACTTACTCAGGATTGAAAGTTTCTTTGCTGGGGGCCTGGACACATTATTAGAGAATACAATACAATATCCTGGAGGAACATATGACTAGTGGTGCTAGCCAGGATTCCCATTGAGCACAGAGAGGAGGTGACTGGATATGAGATCCGGAGGGGGGTGCTCGTGCCTGGGGTGCCACACTGCCATTGGGGGGAGGATGGGAGAGCATGAACTATGTGTCTGTTCTCTCCTCCTCTGTCCATCCCCACCTGCTGATGGACCTACAGATTGCTGCTATTGGACTACACACATCCAACAGCTGTAAAGCCAGTCAGGGCCTATTCCTCCCACATTTTCCTTCTTCAGAGAATCGGCTTCACAAGAGTATTTGTCGGAGTCGGGATCCCTTCCTTACACCAATTATCTTTTTTTCCCTGAACCACCAGGCAGAAGCTTGATCAGTGGAGGACCCAGGAAAGTGATGCCTGATGGTGACGCCTGGGCAGGCACAGCCTCCCACAGTGGTGGTTCTTGCCTGGTACCTTGTTCTAGGGACGCCAGTGCATGGACCATCGATTGGGGGTTTCTCATGCCTGGGCTCTGACTGTGAAGACTGAGTTGGAAGTGAAGGTGAGGACCTGGGCATCCATGACCTCGATACCCTGATTGAAAGAGACGGAGCCAAACAGTGGCGGCCCCAGATAGGCAGGCTGTGCTGAGCAGCCAGGGAGGAACCGGGATCCACAGCAGGACACCGATGGGAAGAGCAAGGTGAGGCCAAAAGTGGTCAAGACCCCCCAGATAGACTGGCCGCGCTGCAAGGGGGATAAACAAGTGCCCATGTATGGGCACACCAGCCCAAAATTTGGAATCCCACACAGCCACCATTTTGGCAGCCATAAAGGATATGAAGACAGCCCTGGAACTCAAAATCGATGCAGTGACCCAGGAGGTGAATCTCCTATGGGTTGATCATAGGAAATTGGTCGATCTGGTGGGTACAGAATCCACACTAGCTCTTACTCGGCCGACAGTGACCGAACATTCTACATGGTTGCAGCAGATGGAGCAGTAGATGGCCCAGATTTAGGAGAGAATGGAGGATGCCGAGAGCCCCTCTTGTCGTAACAATATTCGTCTGGTTGAGGTACTGGAAAGGGCAGAGGGTCCAAGTATGTGCCTCTTTCTTGAAGATTGGCTGGCGTTTGTGGTACTGGCTGGGAAAACCAATAACTGGTTTAGTGTGGAACGCGCACACAGAGTGCCAGGTCAATCACCCCCACCCGGATGCCCTCTGTGAGCAAATGTAGCTCAACTATTGAACTTTCGAGATTGGAATGTGATACTCTAGGCGGCTCACATGCATAGCCCATGGACCGTGGAGGGGCACCCTGTTCACATCTATCCGGGTTACACGCTGTTGGTCTAACAACAGAGAGAGACCTTTCTGAGGGTTGAACAGCACCTGAGAACCCTGGATATCCACTATAACTTGCTGTTCCCAGAGAAATTGAGTATCATGGATAAGGACCGTTCACATTTCTTCACCTCTACAGTGGAGGTCTGGGACTGGCATGAGCACCGGGGATTTCAGTTGCCGACTGACAGGGGAGATAATACTCCTAGTTCCCCTGCAGACGATGCTGCCAAGGATACAGGCGGAGTCAGAGAGGGTGAAGGTGGTGGTGGGCTTGCTGCAGGCACCCTGGCCAGAGTCAGAGAACAGATGGGTATCACTGGCGAGGGTAGTGCCTGATACCCCAGATGAGGACTAATCCCGAAAGGGTGCCCCAGAGGATGGGTCATTGCCTCCGATCACACTTATGACATTGGACGAGATCATCTGAGATACGGGTTATTGACCGCAATCAGGACGATTTGAGGAATGACAGACCCGCTGGTAGACTGCCTGGAAGTACGTAGTGCTGCTACAGGCCACGCCCGGCCCAAAGTAGGGAAACAATGTTAGCAGGTTCCTGTTTGTGTTCTACCCAGTTTATCTAACAGGGAAATGGACATACAGTGAATTGGGGTTGAGGCCAGTTCCAGGGCTGCAGCACAGTATGGTAGGGTGGGGGGTCGGGGGTTAGTTGGGACAAGGTTCTATGGTTTGCAGTGATGTAGAGATACCCAAAGGTCGGGGCGAACTTTCTGACCTGGCAGAATACAGGGGCACAGGGAGGGGGTGGTGTTGCATGTGGGATGGCAGGTCATACCCTTAGATTTTTGAGCTGGAACGTGAATGGCCTGGGGAACAAAATAAAAACAGGACTGGTGGCTAAGGCCCTAAAAAAAGAAAGCCTAAATTAGCAGGTAAGGTACAGGAGGACCAATTTAAAACTGAACACATTTTCGACTGTTTAAATGTACCTGCAGATTTACTGTCCCAAGCACCATATGTAGAGACATTGGATGAGACAGAATGAAATAATGAAGACGAGTTAATTGTGGCATGGTTGTCTGAGACTGATGATACAAAAGAAACAGTTACGAAGAAAGATGGACGTTGGCAATGGAACACTATACCGAGCAGAGGAGAGGTAATTTATTTATTTATTTATTTAGAGAGTTTTATATAGCGCTGGCAAGACCCGAGGGTATCAGAGCGCTTTACAACATGTACACAGGTGAATAAGAGATAGCAGACAGTCAGAGCAAAAAGGAGAGTCTATGGGAAGACACTGCAGTGAAATTGTCCGAAGGTTAGAGGTGTCGAGCGAGGAGGAGATCCTTGAGGTTTTTTTTTGAAGGTCACGAAGGAGGGGTTGGTTCTGAGATCTGCTGGTAGGGAGTTCCAGATTTTGGGGCCATTCCCGAAAAAGAGCACGTCAGGGCTTTTTGTTTGAGTCTCTTTGGGGGGATGAGAAGTAGATTGTTGGTGCTCCTCAGGTTTCTTGCTTGGCCTGCCTTGGTGAGCTTGGCTGCAAGGTAGGCTGGTTTGCCAGTGTGAAGGACTTTGTGGGTGAGACAAGCAGTTTTGAACTGGCAGCGAGCTTCAATGGGGAGCCATTTGAGTTTTTTCAGGGAGGGTGAGATATCATTGTGTCTTTTTGCTCCAGTGACCATCCTTGAGCTGTGTTTAGAGTTGTTCTCATGGGGGCTAGGCGGGATTTCGCTGTGCCTGTGAGGGTGGCATTTCCGTAGTCTAGTCTGGATAGAACTAGGGCTTGCGTTGCGGTCTTGAGATCATTTGGTGGGAGGAAGGGCTTGATTTTGTTGAGTAGTTTTAGTTTGTAATGGGCACTCCTAGCGGTAGCCTTTATTCGCGCGCTCATGTTCAGGTTAGGGTCTAGTAGGATGCCCAGGGACTTGGCGGAGCCGGTCAGGGTACGGTCGAAGTTTAGGGAGTCCATAAGCTTAATCCATTCTTGGACCTTGTGGGTTTTTCCGTCATTGGAGAGGAGAAGGATTTCCGTCTTATCTTGGTTACGTTTTAGGTGGTTGTGTGATAGCCAGTTTTGAATGTTTTTTAGGGTGTCGTTAAGACGGCATATGTCTTCTGGGGAGGAGACTTCCAGGTAGAGCTGGATGTCATCTGCGTAAAGGTGGTAGGTGATGTTGGCTTGTTTGATTATGGTAGTGAGGGGCTCCATGTAGATATTGAAGAGAGTAGGTGAGAGGACTGAGCCCTGAGGGACACCTCTGGTTATAGTGGAGGTATCGGAGATTGCGTTATTTATTTTAATTTGTTGAGAATGGTTGTGAAAGAAAGAGGTGAACCATTTTAGCACCATGCCGTCTGCTCCGGTCCGTTGTTTTAGTGTGTTGAGAAGAAGTTTATGGTCTAACGTGTCGAAGGCCGCGGAGAGGTCTAGGAGGATGAGCAGGCAGCCGCGACCGGCATCCATACATTTGTGGATGTCGTCTGCTATATTTAGTAAGGCTGTCTCTGTGCTGCAGCCCTTTCTAAAGCCTGATTGGTGGGAGTCCAGGAGATTGTTTGTGTCGATGTGCTGGTTGAGTTGGAGTAGGACACATTTCTCGAGGATTTTGGCCAGGAAGGGCAGGTTTGAGATTGGCCTGAAGTTGTTAAGGTCCTCGGGGTCTAAGCCTGGTTTTTTTAGTAGTGGAGAGACTTGGCCAAGTTTTAGGCAGTCTGGCATGACCCCCGTGTTTAGCGAGCTGTTTATTATCATCGTCCAGAGGGGTGAAATGACGTGGCTGAGGTTTTTTGCCATGGAGGCCGGGAGGGGGTCTGCGAAGTGGGAGGAGGGTTTAGAGTTCGCAATTAGTTTGGAGATGTCCATTTCTGAGAGTGGTTTAAATGCTTTCCAGCACTTAAGGGTGGAGGGGGATCCTGGGGATTGGTTGCCCTTTTTTGTCTCACGGAGGGGGATTCCTGCTTCGGAGTCAGGCGCTTGTGTGTGGCTATCGAGGGAGGACTCGATCAACGTGATTTTCTCTTCAAAGAATTTGGCGAATTTATCGCAGCGTTCTTTAGAGCCCTGAGGGGCTTTAGCGGGAAGTTTCGAAGTCTGGTTTTTTATGATGTTGAAAAGGTTTTTAGGGCGGTTTATTGCATTGTCAAGGGCGTTGCGGAAAAAGGCTGCTTTTTCATTGATGATGTGGTTTTTGTATGTTCTGCGTTCTGCTCTGAGTCGGTGGAGGTGAGTTAAGGAAGGGTTGACTCGCCAGAGTCTTTCTGCAGCTCTGAGTTGTCGTATTTCTGAGTTGAGATCCTTGGTGAACCAGGATCTCGAAGGGGTGTCTCTAATCTTTTTTAGTTTCAGAGGGGCTACTTGGTCTAGGACGGCTGTCATCGTATAGTTAAAGTGGGTTGTGAGTTTGATCGTTGAGAGGTCGGCTGATTTAGGGGGAAGGCTAGAGATCATTGTTTTTTCCAGCTCAGCTAGGGGAGCTTGGCTTAGGTTTCTGGACCACTGAAGGGTTTTCTTAGTATGGATGGGGTATGATTCTTCCAGGTGTAGGTGGAACAGGATGATGCGGTGGTCTGATCAATCAATTGGGAGGATGTTGTTGATGGTTATCGACTTCTCTTGGGCTATGATGGCGTCAAGGGTTATGTTATGTTATTGAGTTTTTGATAACGCACGCAGCTACTCCTGGGAGTATCCCGGCGCGAGCCTATGAGGTGCAGGTAGAGGAAGTGATTAAAACAGAAACGTTTTGAGCTGTTTCTTAAACTGCCCCAGATCCTGGATGCTACGCAGAGAAAAAGGCAGCGAATTCCAGGCCGTGGCTGCCCTAACGGCCAGGGACCTGCCCCCATTCTTTGTAGGCGCACACGGGGGATCTGTGCAAGCAGCTGGGATGCTGACCTCAAATGTCTGGCAGGTGTGTAAAAGCAAAACGCTTCCTGAGATATTCAGGCCCACCAGCATGCAGAGCACGATGCGCTATGACCAAGGCTTTGAACTTAACACGTTTCGCGACAGGTAGCCAGTGCAGCAATCGCAGATGTTGCTTGACGCTCTTTCTAATGGGAATGTTGAACACAAGCCTAGCTGCCGTATTCTGGACCACCTGCAGTTTTCTGAGAGTATAATCAGGAAGGCCAATATACAAGCCATTGGCATAGTCGATGCGAGAAAGGATCAGTGCCCGGGTCACTGTTTCCTTCGTTGACCTCGGAAGCAGTGGGAGGAATTTCTTAAGGGACTTTAGTACTCCAAAGCAGCTCCCAGCCAGTTTTTTAATTTGGGTCGAGAAGGACAACTGCTCGTCGAACCAAACACCAAGATTTTTTACTGGAAGGCCAGAGGATGATGGCATAGGATAGTCAGGCGGCCAGAGAAGTTCTCTGAACTGGGGGGGGAACTTTCCGTAGAGAAGGATTTCTGACTTATCCTCATTACATTTGAGCTGAGCAGCACAAAGCCATTGAAAAGCAGCTGTCAAACACTCTTTGGCCTTCACAGTAGAGAACTCCGATTTACCCCAGGTGAACAAAAGTTGAGTATCATCGGCGTAAGCAACGATCCTGGCACCCTGCTCTTCCACCAGCTGGACCAGAGGGGTGACGTAGATATTAAAGAGCAGGGGGCTCAGAGAGGACCCCTGCGGCACTCCAGTGGTCACAGATTGAGGCGGGGACGAGAAAGGCAAGAGCCAGACCTGTTGCGAGCGTCCCTCCAGGAAGGATTTCAGCCACATCCAAGCCAACCCAGAGATACCTATGTCCGCCAGCCGGGCCAGAAGCAGCGAATGGGGAACAGTATCAAATGCCGCCGACAGGTCCAGCATTACGAGGGCCGCACTTCCACCAGAGTCCAAACACTCTCGAATAGCCTCAGAGATTTCGACTACAGCGGACTCAGTGCTGTAGGCAGCTCTAAAACCAGATTGCGCCGGATGAAATAGGCTAGCATTTTCCACAAAATCAGTGAGCTGTTTGTTAACTGCCTTTTCACAGATTTTCGCCACACAGGGGAGCAGGGAGATAGGGCGATAATTCCCTGGATCACCAGGGTCCAGCAATGGTTTTTTTTAGCAGCGGGAGAATCTTCGCCTGTTTCCACTCCGCCAGGACAACTGCCTCTTGGAGGGAAAGATTAACGAGTGTATTAACCTCGAGGTTGACCGAATCTGCGACGGAGGCCAGGAGCCTGGCCGCGCACGGGTCCAATGGCGACCCGGATTTCATGGACTTCAGGATTTTTAGGGATTCTGACAAGTCGATGGGGGAGAAGACTTTCAACATAGAGCCTGGGGCCACTACCTCAGCAGAGGGAGCAGCGTCCAGCCTAAGCGGGCATTGGCTTACAAATGTTGCCTGGATAGACCGACTCTTATCGATGAAAAATTAGAAAGCTTTTCACACCAAGCAACTGATGTAGGGAGTTTAGTAGTCTCTGCCTTCGGGGCCATGAAGCTCTGCACAATGGAAAAGATTTCCCTTGAATTATTGCAGGCTGACTCAATCCGCTCGGCATAATATAGGCCTTTGGCCTCTCTAATGGCCATATAGTATCTTTTCTGGGCTTCCCTAAGTGTCTTCTTAGCCCCTGGACAGTAGACCTTACGCCAGCAGCGTTCCAACTTTTTACAGTGTTGCTTAAGTATTTTTAAGTCTGCTGAGAACCAGGGTTTGGAGGGGGAATCCCTGCAACGGATGCGACGCGAGGGTGGTGAGAGACTGTCCACTGCCCGCAAGATCCAATCAGTGAAGCAGGCCAGGGCCCCTCTCAGATCGGGGGGGAGGGCGGGTCTTGAGTCTTTCAAGACGAGGCCAAAAGCCACTGGATCGATTTTAGAGGTGGCAGGGCTAGGTCTAGACAGGTGATCTGAGGGGCTTCCTTCCACAGCCCACGAAAAACAGGATAGACAATGGTCCGACCAGGGGACCGGAAGCGGTTCCTCGATAGTGACAGGAAAGTTGGAGCAAATGGGGTCTAGAATATGGCCGCCACTATGGGTGGGTAGACTAACCCACTGGGTGAGTTGTGCCAAATTCAAAGAGTCCAGAGGTCACCAGTATTCCCTAAATCCGTCTGGTCCAGATGGATGTTAAGATCCCCCAGGAAGAGATATTGCGAAAAACGCAAAGCACGGGGGACAATCACATCTTCTAATCCACTAAGAAAGGGCCCAGCAGAACCAGGGGTCCTGTAAACTAGGGTCCCTCCCAACGTGGATTGAGCCAAAAGAACAATAGTGAAATCCAGAAATTCACCCTCCCCCAGTAATATGTTTTCCCCCCGAATGAACTCCCAGGTATCCCTGTACACAATGGCAACACCCCCCCATCTGCCATTATGGCGGTCAGTACGGGAGATTTTAAATCCCTCTGGGATGGCCATCTGTACTATTGGATTGGAGGATGCATTCAACCAGGTCTTGGTAATAAACAGAAGGTCAAAGTGATTATCCAAGATAAGGTCGAATATGTCCTGGTGATGTTTCACCAGCGAGCGGCTGTTTATTAACCCAGCTCTAATGGTAAGCCCCAATTTAGCAGCAGAGGGAGGCCAATCGATTGCCCAACCTCCCCCATGTCTGAGCCAAGGTGGAACTTGCACGCTTGACAAACTCTCGGCTGATGAAGGCACACCTCCCATCTAGTATCTGGTTTGCACGGGCAAGGCCTAAGCAACAGCAGCTCCTTACGGCTGTAACATATCGGGGCCTCATGTTGAGAAATGAGACGGGCAGCATGCCCGGCGCTGGCCGCTTCCGGGACGCTGATGGGCGCAGATGGGCTTGCCTTAGGTGCGCCTTTGGCGCGCCAGCGGCACGTCCGCGCAGCGCGCATATTTATGCGCCTGCAGCCCAAACAACTAGAGCGCGCAGTTAAAAAAAATGGCGCCTCTAGATGTCCGGAAGCGCTAACGATACTGACCCACACACACAGTATCGAGGCTGGACCGGCAGAGAATGAGGGAATGGGAGCACGTAAAACACACAAGAACACACAATTTTTAAAATCGGTAGAAAATTGTCTGAATTAAAAGCAGCGGTAAAACAACTGTTAAAATTCAATTACGGGGTCATTATATCAGATTCATCACGAAATAGTTTAAAACAGCAGTGCGAGCAATGTGCAGTGAGTAAGACAGCAAAAATATCGTGAATCACGGAGCAAACCTCTAAGGGTGCTTCGCCCGCGCAGCGCGGATATTTATGCGCCTGCAGACCAAACAACTAGAGCGCGCAGTTCAAAAAAGTGGCGCCTCTAGATGTCCGGAAGCGCTAACGATACTGACCCACACACAAAGTATCGGGGCTGGACCGGCAGAGAATGAGGGAATGGGAGCACGTAAAACACACCAGAATGCACAATTTTTAAAATCGGTAGAAAATTGTCTGAATTAAAAGCAGCAGTAAAACAACTGTCAAAATTCAATTACGGGGTCATTATATCAGATTCATCACGAAATAGTTTAAAACAGCAGTGCGAGCAATATGCAGTGAGTAAGACAGCAAAAATATCGTGAATCACGGAGCAAACCTCTAAGGCCTGAGCCTCTGTTGTGGGTTTGTTCTTTGCAGAGTTGGTTGAGGTTGTGCTCGAGTAAGAGTTCTTTTAAGAATTGGATTTGGGTGTTTTTTTCATCATTCCAGTGGAGGTTGAAATCGCCTAGGATTATATTGTTGGCATCTGAGAGTGAGCAGTGAGTTACCAGGTCTGATAGGTGGTCGAGGAAGGGGCGAGTGTTGCCTGGGGGGTGGTAGAGTATAGAGTTAAAGAGTATATTATTAAAGGATGGGCATGAGAGGGAGTGTTGGATAAGACCCTGTAGTCTTTTTCGAAGGTAAAGGAAGAACTTACACCATAATTATGTGAAGTGATGTTTTAGTGATGCCTGGCTCATTGGGAGAGAAATTGATTTCCTTTGCCTGTGATGGTCATGTGGGAATGACTGGAATGAAGAAAACGTTACATATGGCTTGTTGATGGCCATACATGGACTGAGATGTAGACATGTTTGTAGTCACTGTTGCATGTCAGAGTGCAGACAAAGTTATGAAAGTGTGGAAGTTCCTATAAGTTCCTATAACCTCTGTTGTGCTACCTCAAGTCCCATGGAAAAAATAGATATTGACTGTACAGGGCCAATAAGTTTCCTACCCTTGAACTAATTGATTATTACAGTAAATAGATAGAGATGAAGTTTATGTCCCAACCAAATTCAAAATAGGGAATGGCATTCCTTAAACAGCTGTTTTCTAAAGAAGATTTTTGAGGCCAGTTGGTTACTGATAACAGGAAACAGTTCTTTGCTAATGATATGATGAAGTTTCTGAAAATAGGGGAAATTGAGCATATCATGTCCTCATTATATTATCCCAATGGTAATGAGCAAGTTGAGAGAGCTAATCAGTTGATAAATAAAAACATCCAGATAACTAAAAAATGTTGCGTACCTATTCAAGCTGCCTTGCGAACCAGATTATAGTCCTACAGGACGACTCTACACAGTACAACGGGTAAAACTGAATTTGAGGTATTCAGGGGGAGGTTAGCCACAGCAAAGCTTCAACTTATTGGTCATTGGTTTGGACAAGGTGGTAGGAAAATGTCCTGCAAAGAGATAAGCTTGGGGTGTGTGGCTAGCCGAGCGTATGAATAAATGAATGACTAATTTATAACGTGCAAACAATTGCCCAAAGGCGTCAAGGCGCTAGATGGTGGCTGCCTAAGCCGATCACACCTCCAGCGGTCCGCTAAACGCCTTATGCAGTCAATGACCTGTGGGGTGGAAAGAGTGCCCCTGCAGAGCTCGTTTCCTGGGGCTCACATAGGCTATCCCCCGGGACTCCCAAGAGTGCCACGATGGATCAGACTGCTGCGGGGACTGCGCTACATCAAGGCAGAGAGGCCGCCGAATCCTGGTGTTCAGGAGCATAGGCAGTGGGGGCCACAGGACAAGATGGAGGATGGCCCGCAATAATTTGGATCCCCCCTTCCCTCCGGGGTTGCACAGTTTCAGGGTACAGATGGGCACCCCCCGCAGACTTGTGGCATCGAGAGAATCTACAGAGGCTGTGGAGGAGCAGTCCGGGCTGCTGTGCACGGCAGGAGATGACCTGCGATGATCCATGCGCCTGCCTGGATAAACCCCCCCTTTTGTCGACCAAGTGAGTGGGGTAGACAGCTAGGACCCCTCCTGCACCACCATACCAGGGGTAGGTGGGGCCTGCGAGGGAGGAGCAGTGTCGAAGTTCCAGGAGGGCTGGTCCCCATCCCTCCCCAGGACATGCCAAGAGCACAGATCGGCATACATTGAAGGCACAGACCTCTGGGCACTTGCATTACTCTGAGGGATCCAGTTGAACCATGGTGGGGCTGTTGCGGAGCTCTACAAGGTGACTGCCTTGGGGCTGGGCCCCCTCTCTTTCGCCCCTCCTGTATGGTGATGTGGGGGCTGGTGGCCTCCCTGATGCAAGAAACACTGCCTCCTGCGGCACGTCCATTTCCTCTCCTAGGCCGGGGGCCAAAACTCATAGGGGCCGAGACGTTTGGCAGGTAAACGGCGCAATTCAACAGACACAGCACCACTGATCTTGGCACATAGTAGCGGTGGAATCTTCCATCCAGGCCTCCACCCCAACAAACAGGACGCCATGGGGAAGACACAAACAGCAAACCACGCAGGACAAATGTGCTAAAGTCGCCTCAAAGTCACCTGGAGAGCCACACGCCTTGGAGACGATAACAGAGTCCCAAGCCACCCCTGATTACATTTTACAGGCAAAACCAGATATGAGAGCCACTATGAAAATCCAATTGGGGGTGGGGGCAGGAGGTGGGGCTGCTGCGGCAAGATGTGCGGAGGAGTGTCAAACAGGTCACAGAGACTGAACAATGCATTTCCTCCATTGAAGATATAGTCCAGACACTGACGACCAATGTGGCCCAACTACAGGCCAAAGTGAGCCAGCTGGAATGCAGAATGGAAGATGTGTAGGGCTGCTAATGCCCAAACCACCTACGCTTTATTGGTGTGCCCGAAGGGGGAGAGGGATCCAACTCCATGACCTTCATCTCTGCCTGGCTGAAAACTTGGCTACCAGCAGATGCCGCCAGACCATGCTTTGTGATGAAGAGAGCTCTTCACTCCCTTGCGATGAGGCCCCCACCGGGCGCTCCCCTACGGCCTATTATTGACCATTTCTTAAACTACGCAGACAAAGACACTATTCTCCGAAAAGCCAAGTTTAAAGATAATCTGCAACTGGAGCTTACCAAGATCAGTATTTACCTGAACTCTACACTCCAACTACAAAAGCAGAGACAATTGAATGTGTCTTGCTTCGTACTTAGTCAGATAATACAAAATACCACTCTCCCACATGGTGGCTCAAACACTACGAAGCAATGAACATTACACTACACCCCCTGGAGAGGAATTTCACTTTCTAAAATGGAGCACATCAAAGACTGGTTTTCAGAATAAGGCTTGGGGTTTTATTTATGCGATGCTCTCTAACAAAAAGGCTTTTCCAGATGTCAAATGAACAACATTCAAATGAATATAGAGATATATATATATGCAAGCAATAATAAAACACTTGGCAAATGCAACTGTTAAATGCATGGATAATAATAATCACAAGAATAAGCAAGTTATACTGGATGTCCTGCAAGAAATCAGAAAGATATATACACTAAATAGATCAGATGATTACTTTGGATGTGCACTCTGACTCACTCACACATCACAAAGTCAATACTCAAAAACAAATCACCTCACCGGTTGCAAACATTGCATCTTAGCCCACTCCAGACTGGGGGATTCACAGCTGGGTTTAAGAGCCTCAGCAAACCGGGTTCTGCGGTACCGAAGTAGATGTGTCCATCCCCATTCGGATTCCAAATCCCGGTTTCTAAGTCAACAAACCTCAGCTTTATAGTTTCAAAACACACTAGAAGGTTCGAGAGACCTTCCTTCCACGCCAAGGAAACTTACTGGAATTGCCCACCTTCCATGCAAGCATTCCGAAGGCAAAAGGAGTTCCCACGTTCCTTCTACATTCTCACATGTTCCAGCCTTTATCCTAATGAAGCTTACAAAAGCCTCTGGCGGTACATTTAACAATCTCCTCTCCAAAAACAAAGCAACCTTGAACTTGAATAACCCAAACAACTTGAGCACTCTGGGGGGCCTGCTGTGCGCGCAAAAAGTTCAAGCAAGACAGAGTCAGAATTCGAGATGACATGAGGGCATGTCAAAGCCAATAGTAAGAACTTCATAATACTTCCCAATGTACAACACAATGCACATTTGTGCACCACTGCCTATAGCATCACATACTTCATCTCTCAATGTACAACACAATGCACATTTGCGCACCACTGCCTATAGCATCACATACTTCATGTCTCAATGTACAACATAATGCACATTTGAGCACCACTGCTCATAACACTGCACTTCGAGACCAAAAAAAAGTACATTCCACACCTCTCTCCCTCTCCTGCTTTCAAATGCACATCCCACACGTTCTGTTTTTGGCAAGCTGTTCTACTCTGTGACAGCTCCCACTTTTAAAACTGCAAGATTACACAGAAGAAATCTTCAGGGGAATAAGGCACATGCAGGATGTACATTCAGGCTAGGGTAAAGTAAAACACCAAAAGTCAATTAAAATGATGATAGTCAAAGGTCATCACGTGGTGTCAAACCATAGGAGTGCCTCTAGCACTACAGTATGCAGCTGTGAAACAGAAACTAAGGGCAATGCAACTGGCCCACATGCTCCTGTTCCTGACCAAACTCAAAATACTCCATGAAGGCAAATTGCACTTTATCAAAAACCCTGAGGCGGTCTGGGACTGGCTGGACATCTGGGCGGTGGCCCCCTCAAAGCCAGGGCAGGGGACTCCATCAAGAGGCGAACAGCAGACATGGCAGGACAACCAGATCAGTGAAGAAGGGAGCGAGCAGAGGTACGAGGAGACAACAACAACATACCCGGAACAAGGACACCGTTTGAAGGTCAACCTGCTGTGACAGTACAGAGGAGGAGTACAGTGACAGTGAGAGACTGTGAATGGCAGGGTGGGGCTCATACCAGGCCACTCCAATGGACGTCGTGGATCGAACTTAACTACCAGTTCACTATATATTTTGTGATTTTGGTGGGGGGGACGTAATACTTGCATTACCTGTTCACCACACCTAAGTATCATATCTTTCCCTTAGCTGGAACTGCTGCATAATGATCTGAGAGTTTCTATACTTAAGTCTGCTTGTAGCACAGGCAAAGTCACACACATCTACCCACTTAGTTAGTTGTTTGCACAGCTGGGATGGGGCGACGGATGCTTCACGTTCAGAAGTGTAGGGTGGGGCAAGTTAGGTTAGGTTTCTGGTCCACCTTACTTTAGTTGTTCTAGCTCATACCGCACTATACATATGCATCCACCTGATCGCCCGCCTGATGCCTTTACACTGGTCTAGACCCCCATGACAGACACAAGATACATTTACTACTCTCTCCTGGAATGTCAACAGCCTGAATAACAAGATTAAGAAGGTGGCGGTGTTCCAATACCTGAGGCGCCATTTACCCTCAGTGGTATTACTACAAGAAACACGCTTATTAGACAATCCCTACCCCGTACTGCGGCGTGGTTTTTATTCTAGAACCTTCCATGCTAGTTACACAAATACAACACGGGTGTTAGCAATACTGCTTCATAAGCGCTTCCTGCTGCAAGTAACCAAGACCCATTATGACAAATTTGGTGGATTTCTCATGATTGAAGGAGATATTGAGGACTCTCACCAGTGGCATAACAAAAGCCCCCACAGCAACCGCGGTGCGGGGGCACTCTCCGGCACTGGCAGGTCCCTGGCCTTATAGCTCTTAACTGGATCCGGAGCACTGGAGGCCCTCAGCATGTACTTTGCAGGGGGGCCCCCCTCAAGTTTAATTACGTCACTGACTCTTACTGGTCGCTCACCTCCATTTATGTCCCCCTACACTGGTGGCGTACACTCTACAAACACTAACAGGGATACACCTACAATGCCATTCTGGGCGTACGCTGATTGGAGGGGACTTCAACTCAGTCATGGTACCCAGCATAGTCACCTCCACTGGTCAGCTCTAAAAGCCTCCCACCATATAGCGCAGGAATTCACAACTAACTACACTGATTTATATGCCAAGCTCCTCGTGCCTCCGGCTGAACAATAGATGAGGACCTACTTATGCCCATACTAGCAGAGGGAGACAACCTGGATTTAGAGGAGCCACTCACTGTCACACAAATTCCATAAGCGATTCACTTGCTCCTGACTAGGAAAACACCCAGCCCAACGGCTTCCCACTCAAACTGTACAAACAACACACATCGCGATTGCCCCCCCCTTTCCTTGTAAAATGTTATGTTATGTTACAAAGTTTTTATATAGCGCACATACACCAAACGGTTTCTTGGCGCTGGTAGGGCAGACAGGTGCTAGCAAGAAGCAGGGGTTTAAATGTCATATGATTGGAAGAATAAATGAGTCTTAAGCAGTTTCCTGAACTGTACATACGACGTAGCGCGTCTTAGCTCCACCGGGAGGGAGTTCCAAAATTGAGGAGCCAAAACTGCGAATCTGGAGCCTCCATGCTTTTTGCGTTTGAAGGAGGGAATGGCTAATAGATTTAGATAGGACGATCGCAAGACCCTGGAGGGGTGTATCTTTGAATTAGGGAGGAGATGAAAGCTGGGCTATTGCCGTGAAGGGCTTTGAAGATGGTGCAACCCAACTTGAAGGCGCACCTCTTGGCCACTGGAAGCCAGTGTAGCTTCTTCAAAATAGGAGTCACATGCTGCCGCTTTGGTTGATGGAAAATAAGTCTGGCAGCTTGGTTTTGAACCAGCTGAAGGCGTCTCAGTTGATAAGCGGGGATGCCAAAATACAATGAATTGGCGTAGTCTAGTCGGGAAGTAACCAATGCTAGGATGACCATGGTTGAAGCCCTTAACACTGGGGACCTCCCCCATGATCTCCTTGGAGCCACTATATCGGTCATACCCAAACCTCAAAACCACCAGACAGATGTGACTCCTACCAATCCATTTCTATACTTAATATGAAGACCAAAATCTTAGCAAAGGTGCTTGTGAACAGGCTGGTGAATAATTACGAGTTTGGTTCATCCAGACCAAAATGGCTTCATGCCTGGATGCAGTATTTGCCACTGCATTGGCTGCCTGAATAATATACTAGCACTCGCTGACTCAACAACTGAACGCAGAGCCATGGTCCCAATAGACTTCGAAAAAGCACTCGACTCAGTACCAAGGAAATTTATATTTCGCCTCCTGGAATGTATGAACTTTGGTTCTCCGTTCCGCAGACACATCGCAGTACTTTACTATAAACCATGGGCCAGAGTCAAGTTGAATGGAGAGGCATCCCCTGTCATTAATATAGAACGAGGCACTAGACAGGGATGCCCCCGTCACCCCTCCTTTTTGCCTTGATCATTGAACCTCTGACTACCTGGATCAGAAGAGAACCACAGCTCTTCGGGTTTTGCTGGTCAGGGGGCCTGGAAAACAGAGTATGATTATACTGTTGACCTCCTGGTCTACATCAGCAACCCGGAAACTTCCTTGCCTTGGCTGATGTCCATGCTTCATATATACGCTTGGCTAGTGGTAAATTGGTCCAAATCTACCTCTATCCCACTGACAGGCATGCAAGATTACATAAAGGCCACCACCCCTCTCTCTGCACTGGGTGCCTCATCACTTCATATATCTTGAGATGCTTGTTGCACTCTCTAAACAACAGGCAAGGGACCTTAACATTGAAGCCTTGGTAGTTAAAGTGAGAAGAGATATGGATGTGTGGGCGTTTCCCACTTGCAGTAGCGTGTAGGAGCCCTGTTCAAGATGATCTCCCTCCCAAAGCTTCTTCAGATACTGCAGAACTACCCTTACAATATGCCCTCCACAATTGTCAATACTCTTCAAGCTGCCATTGTGAAATTCTGATGGGCAAGAGGACAACTGTGAATTGCATACTGGAAATGCGTTCTGTCACCGTACGATGGGGGCCTGGGAATTGCAGATGTCCACCTCTACTATTAGGCCAGCCAAATACTACCCATTAACGACTGGATGTACACTATTTGGGATTACCACGCAATAACACTAGAGCTCAGTGCCCTCGAGCAATATGAAGCTCTAGACCTGTTTTATGGCCCTTACGTACACGCAACCCTTCCCCCAGCAACTCATACATCTTTAATGTGTTGGCACCAAGCACTACGATGGATTAAGTGGCATGGTGTCTCGATGGCTGAAACTCCAGTATGGGTGGGAACCTGGCTAAAACACACAGTGAAACTGGAGGGCTTCAAACCGTGGGACATCATAGGGATATCCAACCTTGGGGATGTCTGGGAGGGTACTTCTATATGCGCATTCCAACAACTGGTTGCCACATATCAGATGCAAAAATTGCAGTTTTCTCAATACCTACAGCTTCGCCATGCTCTGGAAGCCTCTCTCACACCACTGCTCCCTCTTCCGAGTTACAACCCCCGAGAGGCCCACAACAGAATCCCACTTGGGTAACAAACGGATCTCCACCCTATACCGCACACTAGTAAGTATCTCATGAGATCCCATGGGGGCACTGCAGAAACGTTAGGAAATAGATCGAGGCACACTGGCAGATGAAGATTGGGTTGAGGCTAAATTGGCCCCCAGGGGGTTGGCGATCTACATGAGATTGCGATTAATCCAACTTAAATATCTCCACCAGATATACTACAGCCCCACTAGATTACATAAAATCGATAATGATGTGTGATCCACACTGCCTGAGAAGTAAGACAACCCTGGAGACCTTTTATCATAAAATCTGGGAATGCTTGATTATACAACAGTATTGGCACAATATTTGTAACATACCCACTGAGGTTGTGGGTAGTCCAGTGCAGCCGGAACCGAAAGTAGTCCTGTTGGCGGTGCTTAATTTGTTAAAAAATAAGTGACAGGGCCCTTGTCAGGAGGTCACTGCAGCTTGCACCACCCATTGCCCCTACCAACGCTGCCAATAGCAGTACCTACAAAACTACTAGCCATTGCACTCCTACAAGTCTGACAATTCAGGCTATTCAAGGCCTCCAAAGCTATAAGAATAGCTTGGGTGACAGATATTAGTTGTTTTTTTATGTATATTAGACCAATAAACAGTTGCTATGGTGCTCATCTCCAAATTACACAAACAGTGCTACCATGTGGCTGACTGACATAAGTGCGGGTGTTGACAATTAAGTGCTGGTGCTGAGCACAGGAAACCACCAGCACAAATTAAGCACTGCCTGTTGGGCTTGATGGATGAATGGAGAGAAAGACACTCGGTGCTTAATTTGACCCAGCGGTTTCCAGTTCTCGGCACCACCAGGGCTTGTAATAGTCTGTCACATGGTGGCGATGTCTGTCTAGTTTAAAGATGAGCACAACAACAGTTGTTTATTAATTCAAAGTACATTAAATGTGACTATTGACTGCCGCCCAAGCCATTCTTATAGCTTTGGGGGCCTGGAATAGACTAATTTGTCACACTTGTGGGAGTGCGATGGTTTGTAATTGTGTTCCAGCTCCTAGTGGCAATGGGTCTCCTCATATCTAAGAGGGATGTTGCATGCCACTGGAGATCGGAAAACCCACCACTGTTGTTTGAATGGGCGCATGTGATGGACTACTGTCACATAGAAGAACAAGCAGTGTATACATCACAGGGCTGTCCGGAGAAACATCATAACTGGGGGACATGGCTGGCTTTTTCCGAGACTTTTGCAGTACATGGCTAGTGTTTATGCAACAATATGAACTCAGGGGAATTCCCCTGTAGGGGTGCTCAGTGGATGTCAAACAGCACTGTTACTTTTATATATGAGTAGTGTTGTCTGTTCAAAACCCAATACATAAAGTTAGTAAAAAAAGCTTTTCCTTCACAGGACAGTGTCCAAAAATAGTTTCAAATGAAACAAAACTATGACAAGGGGAATGCAGTGAAAAACTGATTGTACATGAGCATACCTGCCAACTCACACGGTGCCACCATGTGACACACGATATCGGGTCCCAGTCACACGGTCATCCGATGATAAGCCGATATCACACTGTGGCAGTGAAAATGAGCTGAAACTGCCGACGTCCATTAAGGGGTGTGAGAACACCCCAGGACATGGGCACCAGCCTCAGCAAGCTTTTTTTGGGGTGGGGCCCTCCGCCTTGGGGGGAAAAGTGCCTCGTAGGAACTTCTCCGCACGATGCCCCGCCCCCTCCTCACACAGTGAGGTTGTTCTTCAAGTTGGCAGGTATGCATGGATTGGGATTAAAAATCGGCCCGGGCACGCTAAAAAAAAGTGGCCCACATTTGCATATTGCCTTTCCGCAAAACAGTGCTTCGGCGAAATTTTATTAAAAAAAGGGGGGGGCT
Source organism: Calotriton arnoldi (assembly GCA_963921515.1). Taxonomy (NCBI): domain Eukaryota; kingdom Metazoa; phylum Chordata; class Amphibia; order Caudata; family Salamandridae; genus Calotriton; species Calotriton arnoldi. The sequence continues at coordinate 1,541,259 of CAWUFW010003513.1, read as the reverse complement.
TAAAAAAATGCACGGATTAGTTTGCACTGGTGAAACACACCTGAAAACAAGTGATGCCACTTTTGCTCAGGCCCCCTGCCCCCGCTCAATATGCATATATAAATGGGCCGGCCCAGCGAGAGAAAGGGAGTGAGCCTCGTTGATAAAAGGGAGGTAATGGACGCCCATCTACCGCCAGAAAGGCCACTCAAGCACCCACTGGGCCGCTGGCGGCATCGAACAACGCAGAAACCGCCCAAATCGGCCCCCAGGCTGCTAAAACAAGCATTGGCATAGCCAATAGGTCTCGCCTTTGGGACCTTATAAGTGTTTAGCCATGCAACAGTTGATGTTGTTGCACCAAGGATATTGTGCTGGATAACCAAACACTTATAAGGTCCCAAAGGCGAGACCTATTGGCTATGCCAATGCTTGTTGTTGTTGCTTGAAGGAAGTGTCACTCATTTGTTCCCATTTTGGATCAGGTCAAAGCGGCATTTTAGTTTCACCATTAGCTACTGACTATTAGATGCTCAAAGAGTGCTACCCATAGCCGTGCAGGGCCGGTGTCACGTTTTTCCTCCTGATATCTCTGCACACTTTTTTAATGCTGCACGCCAATGACAATTTTGCACCTAAATGTGAATTTGCACTAAAATGTGCTTGTTCTCCTGAATATGATCTGTGCTCCTTAATAGTGTTTCCAAGTTCCTGCTGATGTTTTACCAAAAGTGATTTGGCGCATTACTGTGATTTAACACGTGGGTCTGATTTTGCTTCTAAATGTGATACCATAATGCTGCTTGCAATATTACTGATTTTACATCCAAAAGTGAATTTGCAGCTAAACGCTATCCTGCACCTTGATGTGATTTGTGCTTGCACAGCCAACGCTCCTAGATGCCATTAAATCACCAGGTGCCTTGTGTTAGATCTGAGAGCCTTAGGGTGGTCTTCCCCCAAATTTTCGCCTTCCTCCTCCACTTTTCTGACCTCATTTTTGCTGGTACTAGGACTCTGTGCACTTTATCACTGCCTAGCAGTGCTAAAGTGCTTGTGTTCTCTCCTCTAAACATGGTAATATTGGCTCATACCCAACTGGCATATTTAATTTACTTATAAATCCCAAGTAAAGTGCACTACATGGCCCAGGGCCTGTAAACTAAATGCTACTAATGTGCCTGCTGCAAAAGGAACAATTGATGGACAGAATGCAGAACAATGTCATACATTCACCCCAGTACAGAGATCTGGGCCTAAATCCATCGTTTTTTGCTCACCATGCCATTCCAGTTTGGACCCAGCCATATGCAAATCAGTCTTGACCCTGCGCCCAATGGGAACAGTCCAGCCCAAACTGCCAGGCCAGGTCCTCCCTGGACTGGAAACAAGCATTCTAGGACCGGTTTCGGGGTTTCACCCCTCTTCAGCCAGGATAGCTTGATTCCAGTGGCATGGAGAACACGGGACCCACGTCTCGGCATACCCGTCCCACTTGGGGTGACAAATGCAAAAAGAACAATTGATGGACAGAATGCAGAACAATGTCATACATTCACCCCAGTACAGAGATATGGGCCTAAATCCATTGTTTTTTTGCTCACCATGCCATTCCAGTTTGGACCCAGCCTTTTTTACTCGAGGACATACCTTCCTGGAAGGATACACTATTTTGTTCCTTATTGGCCTCAAAAACACAAAACTCCCTTACAGAAAAAACATTATCTCAGGTTACCATAACTAGAAATGTAACTTTTACATCACCCCGAATGAAAATGGGGCAGCGGTTATCCAATCTTTAGCTTTGCATCTCCATATCTCCACCCTATTGATAACCTGAAGGCCCTAAAAACTTATACAATTGCTAGAAAAATTGACACTGATACCACATCTACCATCTTGATTGCTCACTGTGCCACAAGCTCTCTTTCCTCCACAACCCCATTTCCCATATTTCAGCCACACTCATGGAGTGAGACCAGAGACAATAATGGTAGCCTCAAGGGCCAAACCCACAGTCCTCCTAGAACCTACAACTACCTCTCGATGCAGCTTGTGTCAACAAAACTCCAGGTCCAATTGCAGTGCACCAAACAATGCATCACACAAACTTAATCTACGCAGAGGACGCAACTCTCATAGGAATGATTCACATCAGAGGGGTTTAAGTATACATCTCATATTTAATTACATTCCCTTACAACTGACCAGACAGCAAATCCCTTATCCACTCCCAAAAAGAAACTCCATGGCATCAAAAGCAGTTTGGATCACCTGCATTTGATGATGCAATCTGCAAACCACACTCTCCATCTCTCTTCTGCAAGCACGCTCCTCCCATGGACGGCTCGCTTAAAGCTCTCGATCACAGCTCACAAAACAGACCTACCCCCGAAGAGCCCAGCATGCACCCCACACCTGATGGGTCAGAGCAGGCTTCTGCTCACCCTATCTCCAACACACACTGCATACCTGGATACTATGTGATTATAGATCCCACAACACATCGTGTTCCTATCACTGCAATCTCCTCAGCTAGTCATCTTAACACACAAAGGACAATGTGCACAAGAAATCTCAGGTGAATCACCGGCTCTCAAACCAGAGACCCATGTCCTACACATCGACTTAGAGGTGCCCTCCTGAATTGACACCTGGGGTCTCTAATGCAACTTTCAAAGCTCCCCTCATTCATATTGTGGCCATGAAGCTTCTGCACTTACAGGAAACGGGATCTGCTCATCCTTCATAACCCTATCGTACACTAGGATACAACATTGTCGACCCTGATAGTACAGAAAAGAAATGTGAGGTATTGCCTTTGTACACAAAGAGTATCTTAAATGCAAACAGATTCGTGAAATAAATGCCTTCTCATTTCGGTATGGATATTACAAAGACAACTCCTAGAACACCGATTCTGAACATTTTAAGCTGCCATCGGGCAGCAAAATGAGTTTTCTAGATAGTTTGCATCATAACAGCACTGATCAACTCACATCCTCCTGTAATCAGATTGTCCTTGGAGAATTGAGTTTCCAAAATACAGATGCTCACAATCCTCTTCAAACACATCCTAATGGACAACCTACTACAACACTGTGTCCTTCTTACCCGTAATAAGGGTTCTATCCTAGCCCTGGTGTTCATATAGAAATACCCCAAGCAAATCAATAGCCCTCTCAAATTGGATAAGTTATACCGCGTTTTCATTCCTTTGAAAACAGGGACCTTAACAGAACTTCTTGACGCTAAACCAGAGAAAGAAATGTTATTTCACACATTGACAACAAGCATTGGCAAAGACGCAGATAAATAACCTGTGGGCACTTGTGCATTCCCTTTTGCATGTATTACCACATTACAGCAATATCTTTCGGCTTCGCCAATGCTTGTTCAGATTATAGCATATAAAACGGGCCTGCGCTAAACCTGTCGGAGGGGGTTAGTCTCAAATGATTCTAAGCCTCCCTCACCCTACACCAATACATGGCACTTGATCATCTGGTATCATTTTGCATCTTTAAGTCAAACATTCAAATATTTTCGTTTGGTAGACAGCTGTCACCTGGCTCCAATGTCAGAAGAGTAATTTTCTGCCAGTAATGCTTTTTATCCACCATGCATGCCGGGGCCTTTTAACAGGAAGGGTAAATCTATTAATTTACAGCGCGCCTGGTGCTGTCGTCTGAAAATCCAGGGCGAGCTCCTTATAACATGGCTCCAGATGGCATCCATGCTGATGACAACGTCCCAGCAGGGTGTCATGAAGTGCACAGGGAAGAGCAGATATGTCACTGTGCCACTGAACAATCAGTGCAGGTAGACACTGTGCGGCTCACCTCCACTGATAACACTCAATAATCCTACTTTGTCTGCTACAGTACTGACATCAGAACCGTGGCATTGGGTAATAGTTACTTGTGCAACTCCTGAGGCCAAGAATCCACCCACACCAGCTAAACTGTTTCTTGGTGGCATCTGTTAGACTGTGAAAGTGAATGAGATGCGGGAAGGCTGCTTAAGAGCGCAGGATCTGTGTGTAAAGGGAAGGCTGACAAAATCTGATCTGAGGTTTGCAGGAGGGTTACAATATTAGAACATGATTTGATAGAAACTTGGAGGCCTCAATCTATATACTATTTATTATGTTACAGATTTCGGCTTTTGACCTGTTTCCACATTTTGAACCAGCAACAGATCAGCAGAAGGAATCCATGCTTTAAATGTGTCCAATGCAGGAATAGTTGATTCCGTGTTTAGTATCTTTGGAAACACTTGACAGCTCCTGGGAAACTGGACTTATTTGCTCTGCTCTTCACTGCAGCTGCTCTTACTACTTCAAATAACCACGTTCCAAAGCAATCTCGTTTATTGTTTTATTGTACACGCGTTATTTGATGAGTCATGGGCTATAGTTAGTGTCATTCAGGAACAGTCTGTTGAACCTTATGAATCAGTGTACATTATTCTTAAATCGGTATTAAGGGTCGCGATTCTCGCAGTTGTCTTTTATATTCTCTCATTCTCAACTCCCTCTCCTCTCATTCTCTAACTCTTGTTTTTTGTCTGCCATATTTTTTCTATCCCTCAACTAACCACTTGCCTGCCTATCTGGCACACTCGCTCCTTTTTGTTCTATCTCTTTCTTCCTTTTTACCCATCTATCCTTGACTTTCACAAGTTATTTTCTCTCTCTCTCCTACCAGTCACTCCCCTCCCTTTCTGTTTCCCCCTTTCCCCACCCCCTTGTTCTCTTTCCTTCTTGGTAGGTATTTGTTATGCACATCATAATCTACAGCGCCATCTCCTGGTAAACAAGTGGAACTTGTTATTCTTGGAAACTTCCCAATAATTCTCGCTAGGCAAGCGTTCAGAATGAATATTGATTATCTTTTATTGGCGTGGGGTCTTCAGCAAATGCAGTTCCCTGCCATAAGAAGACAATCCTCCACCCATGTTAACAGCGACCTTTTGGCTAGAGTTAATGCATATTTTTGGAAAGGCGAGATGTAACTCAAAAAAAGCAACTCGTGCATAGTAACTAAAAACAGAGTAGTACCACTAAAATAATATGTTACAATCAGTGCTGCGTTAGTATCAAAGTACATTCAACGGGTAAACAAACATAATGGTAGGTACAAAATAAACACTAATGCTAACTATCTGAGGCAATTAAAGGGTCTCTCTCTCCAGTCGTCCATCACTAACAATCACCAACAAAAGTCACTCTGGAAGGTTCTTTTGTAAGACGACGTCTGCTCGGGAGTTGAGACATATTGTAGCATCATTCACCTGATGGAGACTTTAACCTTAAGGTCACATTTTCGGCGAGGCTGTAAATTTAGAATAGCACTCAGGAAAGTGGGGGGCACTTACCCAGCTGAAGTGCAGGCTGCTGCAAGCACAGGAAGAGCGACAACAGGAAGGCCTTCATGATAACTATTTCATAAATTAGTTCCCATAAATACAGAAGTGTTTGTTCACCAGTCCGGCTTCAAGAGTCCCAGCTAAACCACCTCTGCAGCCATCCCCCTTGCCTCGCTTTTGAAGGTTTATGGGAATCTTTGGAAAGATGTGGCCTCTTGGTGATAAGAAAATATCCTGTCACATGGGGTGTTGCCAAACAACAGGAATTCGCGAGTCAAGCGGTGTTTACGGCGCCGATTTTACGGACGAGGAAACGCTGTCCTCTGAAGTCAGGGACAATCGGGCAGGGCGACAGATAGCTTAAACAAGCAACCTTTGTACACGCAGCACAGCGTGGCACTGACCCTGCCGGATCAGAGAGGAGCGGGGGTGAGCGAGCGCGGCAGCGTGCTGAGCTGACCACACGCTCGTGCATCGTGCCTGAAACGTGCGGGTAACCGCACGGAAAAGGCCATTGTGCACGAGCGTGTGGTCAGCTTTTTCATGCCCCTTACTTAAAGTCTCGCAGAGCAGCGCTTGCGCGCTACTCTAGGCTCGACCTAAAAAGCAGCCCACAGCTGGAATTCGCATACCGGCCCCTCGGGCATTGCCCGAGTACCATCGCTGCCAATCCGACGCTGTAGGGTGATCAAGTTAGACTCAGGTTTACTGAAAGTAGAGCTGATGTGGAGAGATACAGTGAACCTTCTCTGGTGGTTAAAGTGAAGAGCTCACTTGCTGGCTAAGCTCTGTGTGTGAGTTAATGCTGGGCGCCCCTGAAGAGAGTAATAAAATGAAGATGTTCCTCGTTTGCCGTGTGATTACTACACGGCCGTACTTGAGTGCTTCGAATTTCTGTAGCCAATTGACCTGAGTCACAACAAGATAAAGTAAAGCAGTGAAAAAAGCAGTAAAATGAAATTAGAATTCGAACATTTTCTACTTTGATCTGTGCCATTTAAATAGACACGCACAGACACCCACAGCCACACAGAAAAACAGACACATGTTCACAGAGATAGACACACAGAAACACAGTCTTAAAGACACAAACAGACAGATACATTTACTGACACACAGAGAGACACACCAACACAAAAACCCACAAACACACACCCGGATATGATATCACAAAGACACACACACATATACAAACAAAAGGGATTTTGGACAGCCCGTATCAGACATTGGCTACTAAGGTTCCCAATCACAGGCACACATGGACACACACACAGACACACATGGAGACACACAAAGAAAGACAGACAGATACACTCATACTGTCACATTGACATGTGCACGCACACACACAGAGTGACCTGCGCCTCTCACAGATGACAAGTGGCTCTCGCAACACAAAGTGTCATGTGTCTCCAAGTCATGCCTCTCTCTGGCACGTGCTCTCGCACGCACGTGCCTTTTCGCTCTCAGTTTCCTTGTGACACGTCAGAAGAGCTGCCTATTTTTGTACATTGACAGGTCTCAATACCAATTAGCAGCAGTTCTTAACGACCCCAGGCTGTAAGCATACATACAACCCGCCACTCTTGCCAGTGTATAGATTTTCAGTAAGATGTGTTCTTTTTCAAACACAAAAATCAATGCAGCTTTGTGTGCCCCTGGTTTCACAAATAACATTGGTTTTCATGCTGCACGGATCTTGTGAAGCAGTATTATTGCTGTGGAACTTTGTGTTACATTTTTATCTTGTGAACAGCTAGCTCCTTAGTGGAGAGTTTGTAAATAAAACTGAACTAAGAGTTACCTCGCCGCCGACTTATCTATGTTCCATCATCATGAGATATGCATATTTTCGTTCTTTATTTTCACCATTAAAAATCTGCAAATTTAGAAGATTGAATACATAGATAGCTAAACATTAACCAAAAGGAACAAATGCATTAATAAGGAACATACACGAAAACAAATGAAAACAAAGAATTTACTTTTAATAAGAATTAAGAATAGAAAGAAACCAAAGAGAAAAAATAAAAAAATAATAATAATGAAAGAATAATCAGCATTGAAGCAATTTGTTTTCTTTATATTTTAAACAAATTGCATTAACATATATCCCCAGTTCATGGAAATCTACTAGCAGATAGTACATTTCTCCTGCCTTGTTGATTTTTCACGTTTGATGTATCAACTTCGAGCTTTTTACCAGATCAGCTATACATTATTCAATGGATGAATTGCTCTATACGTTTTTCCCATGTATGTTTTATAACGGATTACATGTATTTTTAACTAGATTGTTAACTCTTTTATTTGTTTTGTAGATATTAGAGTTCAAACTATACAATAACTTTATTTACTGATTAGCAAGGGCTAATCTGAGTTCCCCAATCCTCATTTGAACTATACCCCTCTTCTCCATGATTATATATAATGCATTAGTCCATCTCAACTGTGAGGCCATGATTATGAGATGGGAAGTAAATTCTAATCCACTGCAAACAAAGGTTTGTGGAGAGTTCGGCTTTACGAATAATGAATGAATTACTGCACATTCACAACCTGCTGAAATATAAAGGAGAAGAATGCTTTTTGGGGAGAGGAGTTGGCCTAACGGCTAGGGCGGTCGACCTCAAATCTGGAGAACCGGGTTCAAGTCTCAGCAATGACACTGAACATCCTGTGATTCTGGGCAAATCACTTAATCTCCCCATGCCTAACAAAAAATGAATGTGTCCTGTTGTAACGCAACTGGTGCTATGTAAAGCACTCTGATACCCAATACCGGGTCAAGTTCGTGCTATATAAAACTCCGTAAAAAAAACCAAATGCTGGAAATTCAGACACATGCGAACTTCGCTGAAGAAGTAACTGATTTTGAAGGTAATTCCTCATTTTCCAGATAATTGGTTAATATCGCACCCTTGGGTATCAATATTTACTCTTTGATGCGGAATTACCAATAATTACGCAATTATTCCTCCTCGGATAATTAAGAGTCACTTTGGGGAAACAATCCTAACAGAAGAGCACATTTAGCGAGCGGTCACTATTTGCGCTCTCCTATCTTTAGCGCTGCTTCTTAGTGCAAAATGCATCATCACGTCCATTTTGGAAGTGAGGGTGCATTTTGCACTAAGAAAATAGCGCTAAATGTCAGTAGTAGTTAGGTAGGGAAAAATCCTACCACTGGACCACATTTAGCAAACGTGAGCGGCCCTCGCGATTAGTGTTCTGTTGCATTTAGCATTATTTCTTAGTGTAAAATGCAACCTCATAACCATTTTGGGCATGAGCGGGCATTTTTGTGCAAAGAAATAGCAATAAATGCAGAATTACTCTTCTTGTGTAATTCAAGCGTAATCTCGGTGAATTTGTAGGCAATTCCACATTACTCTATACTGAATTCCTTTTTTTATTTTTTATTTTATTTTTATTTTCTTTGTCAAAAATGGTCATACAAAAAGTAAGGATAAAAGTTCCATTTACATAGTGGGCTTAAATAGAGCTGGGGTTTGACAGTAAATCAATAAACATATATCATATACATTATTCCATGTACTAATACAAAAATACAACAATATATTTAAAAACAAAAAGATTATATATGTAGATAAAAAGGCAGAGTACTTAATAGGTAGGATTCAACATCATAGAATATATATATATATTCATACCCATTGGACAATGTAAGCTCAAAGGTCTGAATATTTGTCTTCGAGCAGCGCTTACAGAACAAACATGGTGTATAAGGGCCATTTCGGTCGGTGATTAATATAAAATTTGTTCGGTACCTAACAGGTGTTATATAGCGCGCACGGACAAACTGCTTTAGAATCTTGATTCCTGCTCGACAGTGGGTTAGTGAACGGAAGGAATACGAACACTAATCCTATTTCTATGTTCATGATTTCTGTGGGGGCTTTAAAAGTGGAGTGCAATATGGCGATTCATTGATTGAGAAAGGCTGGCGACAGCCGAAACGCGTCTCATTGTTTTGCTGCTGGGTCTGGAGTGACCAAAGAACCATTAAATCGACCAATTTTAAATCTTCGTGTGCGTGTTCCCTTTTTCTGTGAGGAGTTGGGACGGTGTTTGGATATATATATATATATTATCTACTGGCGGTCGCCAGTAGATAGTTATAGTTAGGACCTTTATCCATAGGAAATCCGCAACATTCTATTTGAAATAACTCTTGCGCCGGTTGACGAATCTTCGCGAAAGCTTCCAACTTGTTGGGGCGCTCCGCTCCGCTCCTACCCTGAAAGTCTCGGGTTGATTCGTCAAGCGGGGGCCGAGAAAAAAGGGGGGTCTCAAAACGCGTTTTCTCCGTTTTCTCCATGTTAATTCCCATAGGAAATTTTAGCCACGGCTACAGCCCGAACTGCTGAACGGAATTACACCAAATTTTGCAAAAAGGTAGCGCTTGGTTCAGAAAGCGACCTTTTTTTAAATGGTGTAAATCCGTTCAGTAGTTGCGGAGAAATTCAAAAAATAAGAGTGAAAAATCGATTTCCCATAGGAAACTTTATGCAAGGCTACAGCAAAACTGCTGAACGGAATTACACCACATTTGGCAAAAGGTAGTGCTTGGTTCAGAAAGCACCCTTTTAAAAATGGTGTAAATCCGTTCAGTAGTTGCTGAGAAAATCCAAAATAAACGTTTCGATATTTAGTGGCACGGAGGATCCGCGCACCCTCCCGACCACGAGCTGCATGCTAATTGGCTGTCAACACTCCAAATCAGGAAGTGTTGGCAGCCATCTTGTTCCTCGGTAGAACCGAGGAACAAGAAAGCAGTAAAAACAGTGCGCAATACGCAAAAAGGGGGCAGGGTAGAAACACCCTGACCCCCTAGGCCTGCTCAGGGGGTCCTACAAGGACCCCCAGGGCCCCAAAATTATTATTATTTTTTTTTAAATCGGCAGGATGCGCTTAGGGTGCGCGGATCCTGCCGATTAAAAAAAAAAACGAAGCGCGGGCTCCCGCGCTTCTTGGTAATTGGCCCCCGGGTGGGCCAAGTCCCGGGGGCATGTGGGGGTTAAGTTTTATGTGTGGGGGGCCTCTAAGGCCCCCCAAGCCCCGGGGACCACCACCCCCCCGGGGCTTTAATAAAAAAAATGGTGCGGGAGGGCTCTCTGCCCTCCCGCAGCCCCGGGGACCGCCACCCCCGGGGCTTCTTTTTTTTTTTTTTAATTACCTGTGTGGGGGGGGGGGCTCGAGCCCCGGGACCGCCACCTCCCGGGGCACTAACATGTAAATTAGGGGTCCGTTAAGGACCCCGGGGACCACCACCTCCCGGGGCTGTGCATTTGGATGGGAGGGGGCCGCGCGGCCCCCTCCTAGAGCCTGTGGTGGCCCTGGGGACCGCCACCCCCAGGGCCGGCTCCTGCAGTGTCCCGGGGTGCCTACCCCGGGACACTGTAGTTTGCAATGACAGGACGGGAGCCTTGCGGCTCCCGTCCTGCCATTGCAAACTGCTTTGCTTCATTGAAGCGAGAGCAGGAAACCTGCTCTCGCTTCAATGAAGCAAAGCAGATTGCTTTTCCACATGGGGAGCTGCATGTCAGCAGCTCCCCATGTGGAACAAGCAATGCCGGCTCCCGAGGGACGCGGGAGCCGGCTGGGACCGTGGGGGCATTGGGGACCCCCACGGTCCCCAACGGAGAGGGCCAGCCCCGGGGATGGGGTCCCCGGGGCAAGTAGTGGCCCGGGAGGGAGCCACGCGGCCCCCTCCCCAAAAAAAATAAATAAATAAATAAAGGCCTGCCCCGGGGGATGGGGTCCCCGGGGCAAAGGAGGCCTGAGGAGGGGGCCACGCAGCCCCTCCTTAAAAAAATAATAAAAAGAGTGGCCATGCCCCGGGGATGGGGTCCCCGGGGCCGGAATCGGCCACGGGAGGGGGCCACGCGGCCCCCTTCCCGTTTTTTTAAAAAGAAAAAAAGGGGTAAGGCCCTGGGGAATGGGGTCCCCAGGGCCCAAAAAAGGAAAAGGAAGGGGCCACACAACCCCCTTCGGGAGGAAAAAAAACGATTGGGCCGTAGGCCCCGCCCCTTCCTTTACCACTCTGCAAACGCGCCCCCTGGCGCGTTTGCAGAGGGGAACAATTCCCCTTGAATACTGGGGTCCCTGGGGGCCAACTAGCCCACCAGGAACCTCCAGTATGCGCCAGAGGCTGCGTTGCAGAGAGGTGTACAGAGGCCACGCCCCTTTTTACACCTCTCTGCAACGCAGCTCTGTGGCGCATACTGGAGGTACCTGGTGGGATAGTTGGACCCCAGGGACTCTCAGGATTCAAGGGGACTTAATCCCCCAACTTAAAACGCGCCACGCGGCGCGTTTGCACAGTGGTGAAGGGAGGGGCGGGGCTTCAGGTGACATGTGTGCAAACAGGCCCCGTGGCGCGTTTTAAGATGGGGAATTAAATCCCCTTCAATCCTGAGGGTCCCTGGGGGCCAACTAGCCCACCAGGTACCTCCAGTAAGCGCCACGGAGCTGCGTTGCAGAGTGTTGTAAAAGGGGCGTGGCCTCTGAACACCTCTCTGCAACGCAGCTCTCTGGCGCATACTGGAGGTATCTGGTGGGCCAGTTGGCCCCTAGGGACCCTCGGGATTGAGGAGGAATTAATTCTCCAACTTAAAACGCGCCACAGGGCGTGTTTGCAGACATGTCACCTCAGGCCCCACCCCCTTCCTTCACCATTGTGCAAATATTCCTCTAAAATCAGCCGAACTACGAATTCCGATTTACTCACCTGTTATCAGGAGAGACCTCAGTGCTGCATCTTTGAGCCCAGTACTGATCCTGAAAAGTAATTTTAACCGTACTTACCAGTAACTTGAATTTCCTTCCATAGGATATCATTGCCTGCTTTTAGCTGAAAAAGTTTCTAAGTGTCGATTTTTGAAACATACAAATATTCCTCTAAAATCAGCAGAACTACGAATTCCGATTTACTCACCTGTTATCAGGAGAGACCTCAGTGCTGCATCTTTCAGCCCAGTACAGATCCTGAAAAGTAATTCTAACTGTACTTACCAGTAACTTGAATTTCCTTCCATAGGCTAACATTGACTGGTTTCACTTGGAAATTCTTCTAAGTGTGGAGCGACCCCTGACCTTGACTGGTAGGTCGCTCCCCCACCACACAGCTCCGTCTGTGTGCCCTGCTGCTGCCCCTGATTGTGCTCGTTTTTTTCCTTTCTGTGCCCCCTTGCTGCCCCTGATTGTGATAGTTTTTTTCCTTTCTGTGCCCCCTTGCTGCCCCTGATTGTGATCGTTTTTTCCTTTCTGTGCCCCCTTGCTGCCCCTGATTGTGATCGTTTTTTCCTTTCTGTGCCCCCTTGCTGCCCCTGATTGTGATCGTTTTTCCTTTCTGTGCCCCCTTGCTGCCCCTGATTGTGCTCGTTTTTCCTTTCTGTGCCCCCTTGCTGCCCCTGATTGTGATCGTTTTTTCCTTTCTGTGCCCCCTTGCTGCCCCTGATTGTGATCGTTTTTTCCTTTCTGTGCCCCCTTGCTGCCCCTGATTGTGATCGTTTTTTCCTTTCTGTGCCCCCTTGCTGCCCCTGATTGTGATCGTTTTTCCTTTCTGTGCCTGTTTCCCGCCGCTGCGCCCTGCGGCCCCGCCCCTCACTGCCCATTCGCTGCCCCATTCCCTGCTCCTCCCTCCCACCTCCCCATTTATGGCGGCCGCTGCGTGGTGAAGAGAGCGACCCCTGACCTTGACTGGTAGGTCGCTCCCCACCACACAGCTCCGTCTGTGTGCCCTGCTGCTGCCCCTGATTGTGCTCGTTTTTTCCTTTCTGTGCCCCCTTGCTGCCCCTGATTGTGATCGTTTTTTTCCTTTCTGTGCCCCCTTGCTGCCCCTGATTGTGATCGTTTTTTCCTTTCTGTGCCCCCTTGCTGCCCGATTGTGATCGTTTTTCCTTTCTGTGCCCCCTTGCTGCCCCTGATTGTGATCGTTTTTTCCTTTCTGTGCCCCCTTGCTGCCCCTGATTGTGATCGTTTTTCCTTTCTGTGCCCCCTTGCTGCCCCTGATTGTGATCGTTTTTCCTTTCTGTGCCCCCTTGCTGCCCCTGATTGTGATCGTTTTTCCTTTCTGTGCCCCCTTGCTGCCCCTGATTGTGCTCGTTTTTTCCTTTCTGTGTCCCCTTGCTGCCCCTGATTGTGCTCGTTTTTCCTTTCTGTGCCCCTTGCTGCCCCTGATTGTGCTCGTTTTTCCTTTCTGTGCCCCCTTGCTGCCCCTGATTGTGATTGTTTTTTCCTTTCTGTGCCCCCTTGCTGCCCCTGATTGTGCTCGTTTTTTCCTTTCTGTGCCCCCTTGCTGCCCCTGATTGTGATCGTTTTTTCCTTTCTGTGCCTGTTTCCCGCCGCTGCGCCCCTGCGGCCCCGCCCCCTCACTGCCCATTCGCTGCCCCATTCCCTGCTCCTCCCTCCCACCTCCCCATTTATGGCGGCCGCTGCGCGGCCGCGCCGCTGGCGCGCCGAAGGCGCGCCTAAGGCAAGCCCGTCTGCGCCCGTCCGCGCCGTGGCCGCACCCAGCGCCAGACCCCCTGGTCCGAGCATCCCCCGCGCCCGCCACATCAACAGACGCCGATACGACGCCAGCACCCTCCACGCACTCAACCCCGGAAAAGATCACGCCTGCTACCAGGCCACCCCGAGCGCACCCAAGGGCCCTTTACCTGCCGGAACTGCAGCTCGCCAGCACCCGCCCCGCCAAACCACCGCCCAGGAAAGAACCCAACTACCTCAGATGCATCCTCCTCAACACCCGCTCCGCCCGCAAACACGCCATCGAACTCTGGGACCTTCTCGACTCAACCTCCCCAGACGTCGCATTCCTGACGGAGACCTGGCTGAATCCCGCTTCAGCCCCCGACATCGCCATTGCCATCCCGGACGGATACAAGATCACCCGCAGGGACCGCACCAACGGAGTCGGAGGAGGCATCGCCATCGTCCACAGGAACACCCTCAGAGTCTCAACCAACACCGACGACACACTCAGCACCGCCGAACACATGCACTTCCAGATCCACACCGATCCCAACACCACCCTCAGAGGAACCCTCATCTACAGACCCCCGGACCCCGACCACAGTTCAGCGATTCCATCGCTGACTTCGTCAGCACACACGCCATCGCCTCCACGGACTACATCCTCCTCGGGGACCTGAACTTCCACCTCGAGAACAACAAGGACACCAACTCCACCACCCTGATCGACAACCTCGCCACCCTCGGACTCAGACAGCTCGTGACTACACCCACCCACGCCGCCGGCCACACGCTAGACTCCATCTTTTCCGCAAGCCCACACGTCTCCTTCAACCACACCTCCGAACCCCACTGGACTGACCACCACTGCATCCACTTCACCTACAGGAAGCCCACCACGCACCACCGCACCGAACAAATGCCTCGCCGCTGCTGGAGCAGAGTCACGGAAGACCAGCTAACCACAACCTCGCCCTGAGCCCACCCGCCGAACCCTCCGACCCCGACACCGCCGCCCGCAACCTCAGACAGTGGATCGACGACTGCGCCAACACCCTCGCCCCGCTCAAGAATCCGCCCAACAGCCACACCAGCAAGAAAGCCACCTGGTTCACCGAAGACCTCCAGGCCTCCAAACGAACATGCTGAAAACTGGAGAAGATCTGGCTCCACGAACGGACAGCGGACAGCTACGCCGCCCACAAGAGCGCCACCCGCAATCACCATCACCTCATCAGATCCGCCAAAAGGGCCTCACTCAAAGACCGCCTAGACAACAACGCACACAACAGCAAAGAGCTCTTCAACATCGTGAAGGAACTCTCCAACCCCAGCTCCAACACCAACGACATCCAGCCGTCGCAAGACCGGTGCGACTCACTGGCCACCTCCTTCCACCGCAAAATCGCCGACATCCACGACAGCTTCAACACCACGACCGCCCCGGCAACCACCGAGACCACTGCCCCCACAACCACCAACCGCCTGCTCTCCTGGACCAACATCAACGACGAGGACACCAGCGAGATCATGAACACCATCCACTCCGGTTCATCGCTAGACCCGTGCCCTCACCACATCTTCAACAAAGCCAGTACAGCCATCGCGCCCCATCTCCGGAAAATAATCAACATCTCCTTCGAGACAGCAACCTTCCCGGAAAGCTGGAAGCACGCCGAGATCACCGCCTTACTCAAGAAACCCAAGGCAGACCCCAAGGACCTCAAGAACTTCCGACCCATCTCTCTGCTCCCGTTCCCCGCGAAGGTCACCGAGAAAATCGTCAACAAACAACTGACCCGCTACCTCGAGGAGAACAACATCCTGGACCCTTCCCAGTCCGGCTTCCGCAGCAACCACAGCACCGAAACCGCCCTCATCGCCGCCACCGATGACATCAGGACCCTGCTAGACAACGGAGAAACAGCAGCCCTCATCCTCCTGGACCTATCAGCCGCCTTCGACACGGTCTGCCACCACACACTACGAACACTCCTTCACGACGCCGGGATCCAAGAGAAGGCCCTGGACTGGACCACATCCTTCCTTTCCAGCAGAACACAAAGCGTCCGCCTCGCCCCCTTCCGATCCAAGGCCACCAAGATCATCTGCGGCGTACCCCAAGGCTCCTCCCTCAGCCCAACGCTGTTCAACATCTACATGGCACCCCTCGCCCACGTCGCCCGACAGCACAACCTCAACATCATCTCCTACGCCGACGACACCCAGCTGATCCTCTCCCTCACCAAAGACCCTCACACCGCCAAAGCCCACCTCCACGAAGGAATGAAGGCCGTCGCCGAATGGATGAGGACCAGCCGCCTGAAGCTGAACTCGGACAAGACGGAGGTCCTCATCCTTGGTTCCAACCCTTCAGCCTGGGACGACTCCTGGTGGCCAACATCACTGGGAACAGCCCCGCCACCCACCGACCACGTACGCAACCTAGGGGTCATCCTCGACCCCACCCTCTCCATGACTAAGCAGGTCAACGCCGTTTCCTCATCCTGCTTCAACATCCTCCGAATGCTCCGCAGGATCTTCAAGTGGATCCCCACCGAAACAAGAAAAACAGTCACCCAGGCCCTCGTCACCAGCAGGCTGGACTACGGAAACGCCCTCTACGCAGGAACGACGGCTAAGCTCCTGAGACGGCTGCAACGCATCCAGAACGCCTCTGCACGTCTTATCCTCGACATCCCCCGACGCAGCCACATCACACCCCACCTGAGAGACCTGCACTGGCTCCCTGTCAACAAGAGGATAACCTTCAAGCTCCTCACCCACGCACACAAAGCACTCCGCAACTCCGGACCAACCTACCTCAACAGACGACTCAGCTTCTACACCCCCACCCGCCAGCTCCGCTCGACCAGCCTCGCCCTCGCCACAGTCCCCCGCATCCGGAAAACGACCGCCGGCGGCAGATCCTTCTCCCACCTCGCCGCCAAGACCTGGAACACCCTCCCCACCAACCTCCGACAGACCCAAGACCTACTGGCCTTCAGAAGACTCCTCAAGACCTGGCTCTTCGATCAGTAGCAGCACCACCCCCCTCTTCCCCCAGCGCCTTGAGACCCTCGCGGGTATGTAGTGCGCTTTATAAGTGACATGATTGATTGATTGATTGAGTTTTGGAACTTTATAATATTCCTCTAAAATCAGCCGAACTACGAATTCCGATTTACTCACCTGTTATCAGGAGAGAACCCAGTGCTGCATCTTTTAGCCCAGCACTGACCCTGATAAGTAATTCTAACCGTACTTACCAGTAACTTGTATTTCCTTCCATTGGAATCCATTGTCTGGTTTTCAGCAGAAAAGTTTCAAAGTGTCGATTTTCACAAACTACAAATATTCCTTAAAAATCGCCTGTATGACTTAAACGCATTCTTTCAACTGTTTACAGGAGATGCACCAGTGCTGGATACAGGATCCACCACTGAGTAAGAAAAGTAACGATAACACTACTTACCTGCTAAGTGAATTTCCTCCCATAGGATAACATTGGTGATTCTATGTGAAAAAGTTTCTAAGTGTCAACTTTTAAAATACAATAATATTCCTTAAAAATCACTACTGTAACCAAAACGCTTTTACTCAACTGTTTACAGGAGATGTCCCAGGACTGAATCTAGGATCCAGTCCTGTGGTTAAAAAGTAATCCATAAAGTAACTAATTGCATTTAACTAGAAATTCACATTGAGATCAATGTTGCATTGTGTTTGAAATTGTGTTGCCCATTGCAACAACTGTAATTACTGTACTTAAAAGTCTATTGCCTATTTGCAAAGTATCTAAACTAAAGTAATTCATTCTGAGAAAGTATATTTTGTAATGTAATGTATAATGTAATTACAATGTAATTTAAAAAATAAAATATCTAAAAATAAATAGTTTAAAAAAATGTAGTAAATCAGTATCAAAAAATAAATATAACAATTAATACATTTAAAAATTGTCATTTACAAAACCTTTGAAATTCACTGAAAAAAACCATAGGTTTCAGACATGTTATAGTTAGGAATTAGCATTTAAAAACCTTTGAAATTCACTGAAAAAACCATAGGTTTCAGGCACGTTATAGTTAGAAATTAGCATTTAAAAAACCTTAGAAATTCACTGAAAAAAACCATAGGTTTTAGGGACAGTTATAGTTAGTTGGACATTGCACTCGTACAAAACCCGTGAAATTCCCCCATTATAGTTAGTTCAGCTAACTATAACTCGCGCCCCCGCAATGCACCACTGCACCGCCCTAAACCCTGAAACACCACCCCCCGCATGACCCCCTACACTGCCCAAACTCCACTGCACTGCCCTAAACCCTGAAACACCACCCCCAACACGACCCCCTACACTGCCCAAACACCACTGCACTGCCCTAAACCCTAAAACACCACCCCCAGCACGACCCCCTACACTCCCCCGAACACCACTGCCCTAAACCCTAAAACACCACCCCCTGCACGACCCCCTACACTGCCCGAACACCACTGCACTGCCCTAAACCCTGAAACACCACCCCTGCATGACCCCCTACACTGCCCGAACACCACTGCACTGCCCTAAACCCTGAAACACCACCCCCTGCACGACCCCCTACACTGCCCGAACACCATTGCACTGCCCTAAACCCTGAAACACCACCCCTGCACGACCCCCTACACTGCCAAAACACCACTGCACTGCCCTAAACCCTGAAACACCACCCCCAGCACGACCCCCTACACTGCCCGAACACCACTGCATTGCCCTAAACCCTGAAACATCACCCCCAGCAAGACCCCCTACACTGCCTGAACACCACTGCCCTAAACCCTGAAATACCACCCCCAGCAAGACCCCCTACACTGCCCGAACACCACTGCACTGCCCTAAACCCTGAAACACCACCTCCAGCACAACCCCCTACACTGCCTGAACACCATTGCTCTGCCCTAAACCCTAAAACACTAGACCCAGCACGACCCCCTACACTGCCCGAACACCACTGCACTGCCCTAAACCCTGAAACACCACCCCCAGCACTACCCCCTACACTGCCCGAACACCACTGCACTGCCCTAAACCCTGAAACACCAGCCCCAGCAAGACCCCCTACACTGCCCGAACACCACTGCACTACCCTAGACTCTGAAACACCAGCCCCAGCCAGACCCCCTACACTGCCCGAACACCACTGCACTGCCCTAAACCCTGAAACACCAGCCCCAGCATGACCCCCTACACTGCCCGAACACCACTGCACTGCCCTAAACCCTGAAACACCAGCCCCAGCACCACCACCTACACTGCCCGAACACCACTGCACTGCCCTAAACCCTGAAACACCAGCCCCAGCACGACCCCCTACACTGCCCGAACACCACTGCACTGCCCTAAACCCTGAAACACCAGCCCCAGCACGACCCCTACACTGCCCGAACACCACTGTACTGCCCTAAACCCTGAAACACCAGCCCCAGCATGACCCCCTACACTGCCCGAACACCACTGCACTGCCCTAAACCCTGAAACACCACCCCCTGCACCACCCCCTACACTGCCCGAACACCACTGCACTGCCCTAAACCCTGAAACACCACCCCCTGCACCGCCCCTACACTGCCCGAACACCACTGCACTGCCCTAAACCCTGAAACACCACCCCCTGCACCGCCCCCTACACTGCCCGAACACCACTGCACTGTCCTAAACCCTGAAACACCACCCCCAGCACGACCCCTTTACTGCTCGAACACCACTGCACTGCCCCAAACCCTGAAACACCACCCCCAGCATGACCCCCTACACTGCCCAAACACCACTGCCCAAAACCCTGAAACACCACCCCTGCACGACCCCCTACACTGCCCGAACACCACTGCACTGCCCTAAACCCTGAAACACCACCCCTGCACCATCCCCTACACTGCCCGAACACCACTGCACTGCCCTAAACCCTGAAACAACACCCCCAGCACGACCCCCTACACTGCCCGAACACCACTGCACTGCCCTAAACCCTAAAACACCACCCCCAGCACGACCCCCTACACTGCCCGAACACCACTGCACTGCCCTAAACCCTAGAACACTACCCCCAGCACGACCCCCTACTCTACCCGAACACCACTGCACTACCCTAAACCCTAAAATACTCCCCCCAGCACGACCCCCTACACTACCCGAACACGACTGCACTGCCCTAAACCCTCAAACACTCCCCCCAGCATGACCCCCTACACTACCCGAACACCACTGCACTGCCCTAAACCCTAAAACACTCTCCCCAGTACGATCCCCTACACTACTCGAACACCACTGCACTGCCCTAAACCCTAAAACACTCCCCCCAGCACGACCCCCTACACTGCCGAACACCACTGCACTAAACCCTGAAACACCACCCCCAGCAAGACCACCTACACTGGCCGAACACCACTGCACTGCCCTAAACCCTGAAACACCACCCCCTGCACGACCCCCTACACTGCCCAAACACCACTGCACTGCCCTAAACCCTGAAACACCACCCCTGAACGACCCCCTACACTGCCCGAACACCACTGCACTGCCCTAAACCCTGAAACACCACACCTCAGCACGACACCCTACACTGCCCGAACACCACTGCACTGTCCTAAACCCTGAAACACCACCCCCAGCACGACCCCCTACACTGCCCAAATACCACTGCACTGCCCTAAACCCTGAAACACCAACCCCTGCACGACCCCCTACACTGCCGGAACACCACTGCACTGCCCTAAACCCTGAAACACCACCCCCTACACTGCCCGAACACCACTGCACTGCCCTAAACCCTGAAACACCACCCCCTGCACTACCCCCTACACTGCCCGAACACCACTGCACTGCCCTAAACCCTGAAACACCACCCCTCAGCACAACACCCTACACTGCCCGAACACCACTGCACTGCCCTAAACCCTGAAACACCACCCCCAGCACGACCCCCTACACTGCCCAAACACCACTGCACTGCCCTAAACCCTGAAACACCACCCCTGCACGACCCCCTACACTGCTGGAACACCACTGCACTGCCCTAAACCCTGAAACACCACCCCCAGCACGACCCCCTACACTGCCCGAACACCACTGCACTGCCCTAAACCCTGAAACATCACCCCCAGCAAGACCCCCTACACTGCCTGAACACCACTGCCCTAAACCCTGAAACACCACCCCCAGCAAGACCCCCTACACTGCCCGAACACCACTGCACTGCCCTAAACCCTGAAACACCACCTCCAGCACAACCCCCTACACTGCCTGAACACCATTGCTCTGCCCTAAACCCTGAAACACTAGCCCCAGCACGACCCCCTACACTGTCCGAACACCACTGCACTGCCCTAAACCCTGAAACACCACCCCCTACACTGCCCGAACACCACTGCACTGCCCTAAACCCTGAAACACCAGCCCCAGCAAGACCTCCTACACTGCCCGAACACCACTGCACTACCCTAGACTCTGAAACACCAGACCCAGCAAGACCCCCTACACTGCCCGAACACCACTGCACTGCCCTAAACCCTGAAACACCAGCCCCAGCATGACCCCCTACACTGCCCGAACACCACTGCACTGCCCTAAACCCTGAAACACCAGCCCCAGCACCACCACCTACACTGCCCGAACACCACTGCACTGCCCTAAACCCTGAAACACCAGCCCCAGCACAACCCCCTACACTGCCCGAACACCACTGCACTGCCCTAAACCCTGAAACACCAGCCCCAGCACGACCCCTACACTGCCCGAACACCACTGTACTGCCCTAAACCCTGAAACACCAGCCCCAGCATGACCCCCTACACTGCCCGAACACCACTGCACTGCCCTAAACCCTGAAACACCACCCCCTGCACCACCCCCTACACTGCCCGAACACCACTGCACTGCCCTAAACCCTGAAACACCACCACCTGCACCGCCCCCTACACTGCCCGAACACCCCTGCACTGCCCTAAACCCTGAAACACCACCCCCAGCACGACCCCCAGCATGACCCCTTTACTGCTCGAACACCACTGCACTGCCCCAAACCCTGAAACACCACCCCCAGCACGACCCCCTACACTGCCCGAACACCACTGCCCTAAACCCTGAAACACCACCCCCTGCACAACCCCCTACACTGCCCGAACACCACTGCACTGCCCTAAACCCTGAAACACCACCCCCTGCACGACCCCCTACACTGCCCAAACACCACTGCACTGCCCTAAACCCTGAAACACCACCCCCAGCACGACCCCCTACACTGCCCGAACACCACTGCACTGCCCTAAACCCTAGAACACTACCCCCAGCACGACCCCCTACACTACCCGAACACCACTGCACTACCCTAAACCCTAAAATACTCCCCCAGCACAACCCCCTACACTACCCGAACACGACTGCACTGCCCTAAACCCTCAAACACTCCCCCAGCACGACCCCCTACACTACCTGAACACCACTGCACTGCCCTAAACCCTAAAACACTCCCCCAGCACGACCCCCTACACTACCCGAACACCACTGCACTGCCCTAAACCCTAAAACACTCCCACCAGCACGACCCCCTACACTACCCAAACACCACTGCACTGCCCTAAACCCTAAAACACTACCGCCTGCATGACCCCCTACACTACCCAAACACCAATGCACTACCCTAATCCCTAAAACACTACCCCCCGCACGACCCCCTACACTACTCAAAGACCACTGCACTACCCTAAACCCTAAAACACTACCCCCGCACGACTCCCTACACTACCCAAAGACCACTGCACTACCCTAAACCCTAAAACACGACCTCCTACACTACACAAACACCACTGCACTACCCTAAACCCTAAAACACTACCCCCTACACTACACAAACACCACTGCACTACCCTAAACCCTAAAAACTACCCCCAGCACGAATCCCTACACTACCCAAACACCACTGCACTACCCTAAACCCTAAAACACTACCCCCAGCAGTACCCCCTACACTACCCAAACACCACTGCACTACCCTAAACCCTAAAACACTACCCCCAGCAGTACCCCCTACACTACCCAAACACCATTGCACTACCCTAAACCCTAAAACACTACCCCCAGCAGTACCCCCTACACTACCCAAACACCACTGCACTACCCTAAATCACTACCCCCAGCACGACCCCCTACACTACCCAAACACCACTGCACTACCCTAAACCCTAAAACACTACCCCCAGCACGACCCCCTACACTACCCAAACAGCACTGCACTACCCTAAACCCTAAACCCTAAAACACTCCCTCCAGCACGACTCCCTACACTACCCAAACACCACTGCACTACCCTAAACCCTAAATCTACCCCCAGCATGACCCCCTACACTACACAAACACCACTGCACTACCCTAAACCCTAAAACACTACCCCCAGCACGACCCTCTTCACTACCTAAACACAACTGCACAATTTGTTACAGGCGTTGCAACGCAGGCCTGTGGTGCTTACTGGAAGTACCTGGTGGGCTAGTTGGGCCCCAGGGACCCTCAGGATTCAAGGTGACCTAATCCCCCAACTTAAAACACTCCATGGGGCGCGTTTGCACAATGGTGAAGGGAGGGGGCGGGGCCTCAGGTGACATGTTCGCAAACACGCCCTGTGGTGCGTTTTAAGTCGGGAATTAATTCCTTTGAATCCTGAGGGACCCTGGGGCCAACTAGCCCATCAGGTACCTTCAGTAAGCACAACAGAGTTGCGTTGCAGAGAGGTGAAAAAGGTGCGTGGCCTCGGAACGCCTCTTTACAACTCAGCTCTGTGGTCCTAACTGTAGGTACCTGGGGGCTAGTTGGGCCCCAGGGACCCTCAGGATTCAAGGGACTTAATCCCGCAACTTAAAACGCGCCACGGCACGCGTTTGCACACATGTCACCTCAGGCCCCCTCCCTTCACCACTGTGCAAACGCGCCCTGTAGCGTGCTTTAAGAGGTAGTTTTAATCTCCCTGCCCTATTATGTACTAGGGACTTGCAGAGGAGGTCATGCTAATCACAGGGGTACCCCAACGCATAGTGTTCCCTAGTGTATGTAGGTGTTTTCACTGTATTCTAAGTGTCTTTTAGCATAGCACTGGCTCTGGTTAGTCAGAGTCAGTTACCACCAGTACCCGTCTGAAAAAGTTGTGGGCACAGGATGATTTTGCAACAAGGCCTCTTTCTGCTCCTCTGTTGGTTCTTTCTGCACATCTTTTGCTTCTTTCTGTGCGTTTTTCTTCTTTCTTCACATGTCCTACCTCTGTAGGCATAGTTAGAAACTAGCATTTAAAAAACCTTTGAAATTCACTTAAAAATCATAGGTTTCAGGCACGTTATAGTTAGAAATTAGCATTTAAAAAACCTTTGAAATTCACTGAAAAAACCATAGGTTTCAGACACGTTATAGTTAGAAATTAGCATTTAAAAAACCTTTGAAATTCACTGAAAAAACCATAGGTTTTAGGGACAGTTATAGTTAGTTGGACATTTCACTCGTACAAAACCATAGAAATTCCCCCGTTATAGTTAGTTCAGCTAACTATAACTCGCGCCCGCAATGCACTGCTGATGACGTCACATATTACATCACTCATGACATGGTCAGTGACATCACTGATGACATCACTGATGACATCTCAAATGACATCACTGATGACATCATCCATGTGATAATTTCATGCATCTTCTCACACCCTAATATAACTTTTGATACACCCACTCTAAATTACAGACTGCCATTCTCAAAACCATAGACACTCCAACCCCAAAAACTACATACCCACTCACTGATTCTTAGGTCTACACACACATCCACTCACTCACCCGTACAGTCACTCATACTTACAGTCACTCAGTACAGGACTATCATATGCACTCATACACCTATATAAACACTCACACACCGCCACTCATCCATAGAGGTACTCACAGACCTAGTCAGTCAAAAAAAAAATTAATCACACACCCATTTACTCACCTATACAGTTATACACACACCAGCTCACTTACTCATACAAATACTAGCACATTCTTACGCTCTTATACAATAACTGATACAAGCACACACGCATCCATACAGCTACTCTCACTATCACACACTCTCACTTATAGCCATTTAAATACTCTAACACACATATATACTGCCTTTTACATATGTAGTTACTCGCACATGTACCACTGAGATATACATTCACTCACTAACACACCCATACACACACTCACCCACCCAAGCAGTCCATCACAGATGCACTCTTGAAATCATGCACCCAGTGAATCACCCACTCACACATTTATGTACAGAGTCACACACACCCCACCCACACAAACACTCAGGCAGCCATACAGATACTCAGAGAACCAATCAATAACCCATATAGACACTCATGTAGCTATTCGCAAATCCATGCATCCACTTACACACCAACAAACAGACGGATACAGACATTCACACAGTTTAGTCACTAACCCATGCATTCAGTAAGATACGTTTAATCACTCACTTGTAGAGTCAGTCACTCACGTACTAAATCATCCATTCAGACACTTATACACCCACTCATTCTTCAATACGCCTTTCCCTATATATATTAAACATATTTAAACTTTACAGAAACACACAGTCACTGGATGATGTCATCAGTGATGTCATCAGTGATGTCATTTGAGATTCATCAGTGATGTCATCAGTGATGTCACTGACCATGTCATGAGTGATGTAATATGTGACGTCATCAGCAGTGCATTGCAGGGGTGCGAGTTATAGTTAGCTGAACTAACTATAACGGGGGAATTTCTATGGTTTTGTACGAGTGAAATGTCCAACTAACTATAACTGTCCCTAAAACCTATGGTTTTTTCAGTGAATATAAAAATAGAAAAGACTTGCTCAGTAAAACTGGTATTAAATTCATAGGTCTAAGTGGGTTACTAAACCTAAAAGAGAATTGATCGGATTAAGTTACATTTCTTGGATTAGTGTATTTAAAGGGGTCCCACCTAAAACCCACCCAGATACAATCAAACGTTTTAATGGACCGAGAGGATTACACTACACTGAATTCCACAAGTTACGCCCACCTCTAGAGATTACTGGACAAGTTGGAACCACAAAAAGACCCGCAGATCTGGGGATAAATCAGTTATGCTGGCACTCTTCTGTGTAGGAACCTCACAATATCCCTTATGGACAAGACCACCACCACACAAATGAAATCCGGATAGGAGGCCTGATGTAAAAACCGTACTAGTCGCAAAATCACAGGGTTTGCTACTATTTTGCTATGTAGCAAACCCTTTTACAAGTCAGAAAAGTCTTTCTGAATAGCAAAAGGGGTTCAGCAGATCATTCTGGATTACAAGTATGAAAGGGTGCGAATGTGGTGTCCATTCTTAAATGCGATTTGCTATAACAAGTATGAATTGTTTGTCACCACAATTGCCCTAATTGCGGTGGTGTCAGATTTGCAAAGGAGAAACTATTTTCCCCTTTGTAAATCATGGCAGATGACCTTGAGGGGAGAAAACAGCCTTCCAGAGGACCATTGCATGCTCCCCCCATGTTTCTCCAAACTGATAATGTTTTTTAAAACAGCACATGCCCCTTTAATGGAGAAGGTCTGCTTGTAAAAAAATTATATCTGTTTTGGAGCGGGAAAGACTGCATGGAGATATGTTGTCCCTTGCAGGCCACCAACACCGAGTTTGTAGTCAATCATAAGGGGTCTCAAATAGCGACCTATCCAATTAATATGCAGTAGGCAGGTCATTTTGCGATTCTCTGCAAATAGGCATTTTAAAATGCAATTTATCAGCACATGGGCTACATACTTGCATCGCAAAATAACAGGCAGGTTGCAAAAAGTCAGTACGAAATTTGCACCCACTATTTGCGACCTGCCTGTACATTCATCAGACACAAGGTACTTTGTTTCAAAGGTCAAGTTGCTGACAGTGAATCCAAAGAACCCGAGTTCTAGTACAGTTTGTCATATACCCAAATTGCTAATTCTAAACATACTGATATATCAACCTGGGCCCTCCAGTCCTTCCTCTGTCGGAACTGACAACGTCTAGAAGTTGACAGAACTCCAGCTTAAGAATTACGAAAAAGATTTATCATATCTCAATTACATTAGAAATGTCTCCTTCTGTAGCTGGCTGTGAAAGACAATTGCGGTAAAGAGAGAGAACTGGGAAGGGAACAGAGTGGGAGGAATAGAGACATGCAACCTTAGATGGAGATTAGATTGCCGTTTTCTCTCTGATCATTATTGAGAATGAATAGCCCTTCTATTAAGAGTTATGTTTATAGTTTCAATGGCATAGCCGGACTGGCCGTACCGGGCATTGGGCGTTTCCCCGGGAGGCTCGAAGGATGGGTGCCGGTTTCCAGTGGTGGGGGCCGGTTTTGTTACTGGGGGCTGGTTTTGCAGTGGTGCTGCAACATCGACCCCCAGTACACAAAGGCAGCAGTGCTCACCCCCCTCCACATCCCCCCCCCACCGGGCCTGGTCTGACAAAATTGCCAGGGCTGCTTTGGGCTCCCAGTCCGCCCCTGTTCAATGGTAAACATGAACACTCATTAGGCCCTGCAAGGCGGGAGGGGGTTTAGGGGGGAGTTATTTACCGTGCCTGGTAACGCAGAAAAATACTGAAATTACTCCAATTACTCCGGCGTAATTGAAATCCCACCCAGGCCTAGTAATCTCTCGGTCCTTCGCAGACCAGGGCACGAGTCAGGGGTACAGGCGGGTGGGCGGTGTCCGCCCACTATTTTCACAGGGTGAACGCCGTCCACCCTGCCAAGAAGTTGGGCCCCACTAAATAATGTGCTGAACTCGTCCTGGTGTAATTTCCAAACACCGGTACACTTTCAGCAGCGCCTTCACGTTGTCTGCTTTCCATCTGCAACAAGCAACAATGTGCAGGCGGGGACGGGGCTTTCTTATTTAAGACTCCTGCTGGGCCCATAACAAAGGCCGAATTTGAGGGGTCATCAGGCCCCCTTTTGTTCGAGTCTCCTGGCTGGGAGCAGTCAGGAGCCTCACACCTAGAAGCAAATGCAGCAGAGGGGAAACAAAGGTTAGTATTTTTTTTTTTTTTTTTTTTTTTAAATTTCTTTATTGGGTTTTGAGCATAAAAACAAGCATTAAGAGATAAACATTACCACTTAGTATCGTTGACATTACAAGTTGACCATACAGACAGCATGAAAGTACTGTGAGTACCACAAATGAAACGTTCACAATCCCAGTTATTCTGTCCCCCTAGGTCTTGTTCCCTGGTAAGGATGAGACCTCACATGTTACGAGTCGCACCTCATGCGTTAGTTCCATCGCCTCCAGGTCGAGGCTCGGAGTCTGCATCGTCTGTGGCAGTCTGCTCTAGGAGATATGTCTGGAGGGGAGACCATATGTCGCGCGGGCGGGAGGAAGGCAAGAGCTCGGCATAATTGTGTAATTGTTCTTGGCAATATATAAGGTCTTGCAGCCAGTCTTTGAATTTGGGAGCTCTCCCTCTACCCCATCTGCAGGCGATTCGCCTCTTAGCGAGAAGGAGCGCCAGGGAGATGTATCTTCGCACTGAAGCGGCCAGCGCCTCAGTGTAGCCCAGGAGCGTAATCAGGGGGTCATCGGGAACATGTAGCCCAGTCATCCGATCAAGCGCCGCCAACACCTCCGATCAGTAGCATCGGATGGGAGGGCAGCCCCAAGCTAAGTGTCGAAAGTCCGCTCCTTCATATCCGCAACGGTCACATCGGTCAGTGTCGCGAAGGCGGAGGAGCTTCAGTCGTGTAGGCGTGTAATAAAGGCGATGAATGTATTTGTAGTGAATGATGCGCAGTCTGCTGCTTGCAGAGATGTTACCAGTCTGACGGCAGCAGAAGGACCACTGGTCGTCAGTAAGGGGGGAGCCGAGTTCTTCTTCCCAGCGGGACCTAGCCAAAGGGGGGCCGTGCGTACTGTCTTTTTGAGTAGTGCGGTATAGCAGCGATACAACGTGTGTGGGCGTGGTTTGCTGTAGGAGGGCATGTAGCGGTGTCATAATGGGGGGTCCCTGCGGGAAGCACGGGGTAAGGGCCTTTACATCCTGTCGCAGCCTAATGTAGAAAAAATGCTCCACGGGGGTAGGTAGCGCCAAAGAATTCCTCACTGGTGCAGAATGTTCCATTGACATAGAGCTTGCCCCACGTCTGGATGGAGAGTTTCCGGAGGAGTTGACGGCAGCCCCCCTCTTGTGTGACAGGGAGGTCAAGCCTACCTTGGAGGGGTAGCAAGGGGGAGTATAGGATAGTTGCATGGAGGCGGCAGGCCAGATCTCGCCAAGCGCTTGTGGTGCAGTGTACCGTGGTGGAGGCTAGGCGTCTCTGGATGGCAGGTGCGCTTAGGTAGGCGGAGCAGGGGGTCGGGGTCATATATCCGTCTTCGACTGCCAGATGAGGCATATAAGGGGGGGGGGTTCATCCAGTATGCTGCGAAGTGGGCCTGAGCACAGCTGAAATATAGTTCCAGGTCTGGTATTTCAAATCCTCCAGCACTGAAGGGCCAAGTGAGAGTGTCCCAGCGAGTCTAGCTTGTTTCCCTCCCCAGGTGAGACGGATGAGTTGGGTTTTTAGTGCTTTAAAGAAATGTCTGCTAGGGGCGTAGGGAATGTTAATGAGAAGATAAAGCAATTTGGGTAAGATCACCATTTTAATAAGGGAGGCTCTCCCGGCCAGGGAGACTGGCATGGCAATCCACCTGGTAATTTTTTCCGTAAGGAGGTCCAGTGCTCGCTCATAGTTGGCTGCCATCAAGTCATTCCGATTACGAGTAATGACTATTCCGAGATATGTGATTGTATCTTCACCCCATGTGAGAAGGTAGTCCGGTATAAACCGCGTAGTGGCATCAGTGAGGGGGAAAAGCTGAGATTTTCCCCAGTTTATGTTGACCCCAGAGAGATGACCAAAGAGAATGAGCAGTCTAAGAATGGGGTTGAGACTGTCTTCCGGATTGCGGAGGTAGAGAGTAAGGTCGTCTGCGTATAAGGAGATTAGTATTTGCCTCTCGGGGTATATGAGGGCATGGTCACGGAAGTGCTGGCGTACTTTGGCGGCTAAGGGCTCAATAGCCAGGGCAAAGAGGAGGGGTGAGAGGGGGCATCCCTGTCTGGTACCTCTGCCTATTGCGAAGGGGGAGGATCTAGCGCCATTAATCATAATGCTAGCCTGCAGGCCTGTATATAACAGGTTAATCCAAGCTAAGAAGGGAGCAGGAAATCCCATATGCTGTAGAACAAACGCGAGGTAATCCCATTCAAGGGAATAAAATGCTTTGGTGGCGTCAAGGAAGACAGCCACCGCGTTCGTGTCAGGGTCAATGTCCTGCAGGACAGCGAATAGGGTGCGCAGGTTGTGAGATGTGCCTCTGTTTGGTACAAACCCCGACTGGTCAGGGAGGACCAGGGTAGTCATGAGGGGGCTAATGCGGTTCGCAATCAGCTTTGCTAGGATTTTAGCATCTACATTTATGAGGGAGAGGGGTCTGTATGAATCGCATTGCGTAGTCGGTTTACCCGGCTTCGGTAAGGATATTATTAGCGCCTCTCGCATTGTTTTGGGCAGTATGCCAGTTTCACGAGCCTCCTCAAAGACATGCCGCAGAACGGGGATAAGTATATGGCGATAAGTTTTATAAAATTCAGCCGGGAGGCCGTCTGGGCCAGGGGCCTTGCCAGATTGTAGCTGCATTATAGCGGTTATGATCTCTTCGTCCTCGTGGTGCGCGAGGAGAAATTCCCTCTGGGTGTCCCCAAGCCAGGCAATCGTGGTGACTTCAAAGAAGGGGGTGAAATCGGCGGGTTGCGTTCTATGTGAGGTGTACAGGGCTTTATAGAAGCGCTTGAAGACGGCGGTTATATCTGGGGTGTTTCTGTACAACTGGCCGTTCTCATCAACAATTTCGAGGACAGTGTTAGAGAATCTGGGTGGGCGAATCAGGGCTGCGAGCGCTTTACCTGGTCTTTCTCCCTCCCCATAGGGGCGAGCCTGGTGATATTTCCCCTGAACTTGCATTCCCTCTCGGCCGTCTCTTGGTAGTCAGTGAGCAGGTCCCTTAGGCGCGCTTGTAATTCTGGGGTGGGTGTGGACTGTATCTGTGTTTCAGTATGTTTGAGCTCCGTCTCTAACTTACGGAGTTTGGAGCGAATGTCCTTCAGGACCCCTCCACTTTTGGCGATGCAGATTCTGCGTACGGTGACCTTGAAGGCCTCCCATACCGTGGAGTATTGTGTGACTGAGTGTTCGTTGCGAGGGGAAAAATCAGTGATCTCTTGTTCAAGTTCAGTCTTGAATACAGGGTCCAACAGGGTCTGTGGGGGCAAGCGCCAGGACAGGTATGGCGATTCTTCGTGTGGGGGTGCAAGTGTGATGAGCACCGGTGAATGGTCGGAGTATGTGCGAGGGAGGTGAGAAGCGTGTGAAAGCCACGGGGCTAACCCTCTAGTGAGAAGCCAGCTATCAATCCGCGACCAGGAGGAGTGGGCAGTGAAGAAACAGGAGCCCTTTCTATCGTGTGGGTGAAGGGTGCGCCAGGCGTCAATAAGGCCGTGGTCTTCGATGATGTGGTTAAGGGTATGGTGTGCATTGGAATAGTGGTGAGGTTGTGGATGCGACCGGTCCAGTGACGGATCGAGGGTGACATTAAAGTCCCCACCCCACACCATATATGTTGAGCCAGTGTCCAGAATCTTGCCCCAAAGGACCCGGAAAAATTCAGGCTCGTCAGTGTTCGGTCCATAGGAGGAAACAAGCGTTATAGACTGGGCAGCTAGTCTGCCCCATAGGATACTGTATCGGCCCTGCGGGTCAGCATAAGACCCGATGGGGATATAGGGAAGTGTGCGTTTAACTAAAAATGCGTGCCACGGGTGTAAGTGGAGTATGAGGAAAAGCACCGATAGGTCTCCCATCGGGATGCGAATGAAGCGGGGGCGGTGGGGCCTAGGTGTGTCTCCTGGAGCATAGCGCAGTGCACATTGTGTCGATCCAGGTAAGAAAGGATGCGCCGGCGTTTGCGAGGGTCCCCCAGGCCTCGTACGTTCCATGTCAA
The DNA here is from genome assembly GCA_963921515.1 of Calotriton arnoldi. NCBI lineage: Eukaryota > Metazoa > Chordata > Amphibia > Caudata > Salamandridae > Calotriton > Calotriton arnoldi. Next base: position 1,509,292 of record CAWUFW010003513.1, on the reverse strand, counting down.
GAAGTTATAGGAGGGGGGGCTAAGTCGGGACTCCATGGTAATACATCGGGATTGCAGTAATGGGTATTAGGTGCGTGCCGCGCAGGTCAACTGAACAGGTTGTACATGTGCTCGTCAAGTCAGCGGTAAGTGGCGTAAAACAAACCTCCCCTCCCACATCAGCAGCCCAATCCTGCTGTGACGTGTAACCATCCCTCCCATCCCCAATACCTCGTGTTCCATGCTCCCAACAGGGGAGGGTGGATACAGGGCAGTGAACATTCTAAACCAGAACAGTGCAGGGGTTCCCTGAGTGGGTAGCGGCTAGAGGGTGAACCAAATACTCCTCGCGTCAGCGAGGGCGCTCGGGGTATATCGGTAGATAGTCTCGACTGTCCAAAAGTTCCGTGATGAGAGCTGCATGCGGGGGAGCGGTTAGTACAGCCGCAGGAGAGTCCCAGTGAGGGCCGTGCAGCAGTCTATGATGCAGGGCGTAGTGTTCCAAGCTGTGATCTGAGAGGGGCCAGTGACCATGAAGGCGACCGAGCGGAGATGGTCGCAGAGATCTCAGGGTGGGGTAGAGTCATCACTCTACATCTGATGTGCCGCCTTCGTCAATGGATCGAGTGGAGGGGGAGATACGATCTGCGGAATCCCTGGGCAGGGTTTTGATGAAGTCATAAACATGTTGTGGGTTAGTGAAAAAATGTTGCTTCCCTTGATGAGTAACTTTGAGGCGTGCGGGAAAGAGCATAGCATAGGCAATGTTCAGTTGTTGGAGGTTCTTCTTCACTGGGAGGAACTTCCTGCGCCCCTCCTGGACGGCCATAGTGAAGTCCGGGTATAGTGAAACTTCCACACCTTCGAAGAGCACCTTCCCATTCTCCCTGGCGAGTCGTAGTGCGGCATCACGATCTCTATAATTAAGGAGCCTCGCAATGATGGGGTGAGGAGGGGCGCCAGGCACAGGGCGGGGTGCCAGCGAACGATGTGCTCGCTCGACGATGAAGACCGACGAAAAGGCTTCCCTTCCAAAGGCCGTAGTGAGCATGCGCTTCACATACTCCTCCATTTTGCCCGTGGCAGTGGATTCCGGCACTCCTAGGATCCGCAGATTATTGCGTCTTGAGCGGGATTCTAGGTCCTCATTTTTAGCGGCTATGACCTTCAGGACCTTCTCCATGTCTAGCGTTTTGTCCACGGTCGTGGTGGAGGTGTCCTCCAGATCGGAAATGCGGTGCTCCGTTTCCTTGATGCGTTCATCATGTCGTCCGCTTTTGTGTGCAAGAGTGTCTATTCGAGCGTTCATAGTGTCCATCTTGGCTTCGATGGAGGACAGACTGGATTGAATGACAAGGAGAAGTGCCTCAGATCGTCCGTGGATGTGGGCTGATCAGGAGCGGGGGTACCGGCTTGTTCTCCCTCCATGTCTGCCTGCGTTCTTGTGGACTTACGGGCCGGCGACGCCTGCGGTGTAGTGGGAAGCAGGCGGTAGGTGCGCCTTTGGGGTAGGTGCCCGAAGCAGCGAAAGGATAATTGTGGATTGACACAGATAGTTGCGGGCCGGAGAAGGTCAGCAGTCGTTCACAGCTTGACCGAGGGGCCTGGCGGAGCGCCCGCTCGGAGGGTGGAAGCGGCGGAGGCCGCGAGCAGCAGCAGGCTATTGACTGGGCGAAGTTGGCTCTCAACAAGGGTGAGACAGAGTTGGTGTCGGGTCCTCCCACGCTCAGTGGCCAGATCGGGTCAGCAATTGGTGCAGAGGTGGAAGGAGAGGCCAGAATCTGGTGTGTCTCAAATGGGGGGCGCAAATGGCCCCGGTGAGGAGGGCACCCCCTGTAGCGGCTTCGCTGGAGGCCCAAGATGTTAGTGGAGGTAGGAAGCCGGCATCCAGGAGGGGGGTGCTGCTGGTCCGTCGATCAGGCAAGGAGGCAATGGGGGCCGGCCAGCTGCAGGAGCGTGAGGGACACAAGCAGCGGGCAGACCGTGACAGTGGTGAAGGGCAAAGTCCCCAAATGCGGCTGTTCTGCGTTGGGCTCGGCCAGACGGGAAAGTCCGTTAGGAGGCTCCGGCCCCGGGCCGGTTGAAGGCTGTCCCCCCCAAGGCGCCAGGCACAACCAACGTGGCTGTCCCCTGTCCCAGCACCGGGAGGAAAGACAGGCAGCGGCGGAGCAGGATGAGTGCCCCAGGCGGGTCCGAGGGGCAAAGCGGCAGCAGTGTAGAGCGCCTGAAAGCCCAGGGGGCCGCAGTGGGAGTCCGTGTGGGCCCGCGATGCAGGCCGGGCGAGTGGCATGGGCGATGAGGGAGCAGGCTGTGGGCAGCATCGGCGTGTGTTCGCCGCCGCGGGCAGAGAGACTCACCCGTTGAAGAGGTGTGTGGTCCCGTAGCCGCCGGTGCAGTCAGAGCGGGCCTTAGAGACTTGTAGCGGATGGGGGAGTCGACCATCCGACGTGCAGCAGGCCGTTGGAGGTCTCAGCAATCAGGGCCGCTCCGCCGCAACCCAAAGCCACCGGACCTCGCGGCCAACGGCCCAGCAGCAGAGACGGCCTGGGTCGGGCCTCAGGGTCCACAGCGATCTCCGCAGCGCCAGGCTGCGACGGCAGCCGGCGCCCCAGGCCCCCCGGGCCGGAGGCGGATCAAGGCCAAGCGCTGTCTTCAGGCGCCGCCGCAAGGCCAGGCAGCACCGGGTCCCGCAGACGCCGCGGAGGGACCCTCAGGATGGTCGCGGCTGGTCTGGATCCAAAGCGCCAGGTGGGTTGTGCGCCAGGTCCCCGGTGCAGCAGCAGCGAGGTCAGATGCAGCCAGTGGAGCCGGCCCTGGTGCAGTGGCAGCGAGGTCAGATGCAGCCAGTGAAGCCGGCCGATATCTTAGGCAGCTCAGGCCGGGCCGCGAGGCAGCTCCCGCAGAGATTCTTTCGCACAACAGGATAGCTTAGGAGTTCCGCTACCCCCACAGTGAGGTGTTCGGCGTGGAGGGGCAGGCGATGAGGAGGATTTTAGACGGATTGTGCCCCGAGCCGCTAGAGCCTCACGTACGTGCGGCCATCTTGCTTGGCGCCCTCCAGCGCCCCCTTCAAAGTTAGTACTTCACACATACTTAAGAGAGGCAGCTTTTCACTTTGTTCAGGCTCTGTTTACTAGATATGCATGCTCTGTAAGAATGTCAGATGTGTTGGTCTCTCCCAGTATTTACACAAAATAAATGTAATTTATATAGTGCTTACTACCCTTGAGGAGGCGTTGAAATAATTTAAGTACCACTATTTTTTGTTATATAGCGCTACTCATCCCAAAGAGAGTGTCAGAGCGCTTTACATCACACGTACATATTAAAGTCGTGGCTTGTGATGCCACTTCCTATGATGTCAATTCCTGTGATGCCACATGTAATGTCATGCGCCGTGATGTCATGTGCCGTGATATCACATGTCGTGATGTTACACGCCGTGATGTCACTTGCATACTGCCTAACTAGGTTAGTCCCCCCCTCCCTTCTTTTTTTAGGACTTGTGCCCTGTCGCAGACCACTGCACTTCATCACCTGAGTCACAACTGCACATTCACTGGACAGTACCCGAGCCCTTCAAGCCAGTATTACAGGACAGATGAACGGAGGAATATGACAGAGCGTGAGCAGATAACAGGAGACAGCGGTGCAACCCCCTGCTAAACCGCTGGCACCAGTCCAGGGAGCTGCTGACCCGCGCGTCCCACCCCGCTCCTTGTCCTCACACAGGCTCCCGTGCTGGGGGCTGCCGGCCGAGATAACGAGAGCACGCGCCAGCGCTCCTTCTGCAGCTAATGATACGGATTCATAACCCAGCACTGGAGCAAATTGCAATCAGTCTCCGAAGACAGCGCGCGCTGTCATCTCAGCTCAGCACAAGGCCCTCGTCAGCCACATTCAGAGCATGTTGAGGAGAGGCCAGCCGGTCAGGCTTGCTTTTTAATTTAATCTAATCTAATCTAATTTTATTTTTATTTATTTATTGAGGAGAAATAGCATATATGCAAAGATTCACCCCATATTAAACCATAGATACGGAAGGACTTGATGGGCTGGTTGGTTATATGAAGTTGTGCGGCTTAGGCAAAGGAATGCATAGGTCGGTAAATTGGTGAAATTCTACACTTTTCCTCACGTTTACATTATTTATTTCATTTATTGCTCCAAGACCTGCTTGTAAAGACACAATTTTTTCCTTTTTCTGATATATAGCTCGAAGACCACAACGTGAGGGCCCGAAGGTAACAGGGAGTGATGGGGCAATAGAGAAGCTTGTGGTGGGAGGGGAGGAACAAATAAAACAAGCATTGAAAATGCAATAGGTCTCGCCTTTGATTAAGTTAAAGCCATTTGCTTAGCTAATGGTATTGTATAGCAAAGCAAATGGCTTTAACTTAATGAAAGGCGAGACCTATTGCATTTTTAATGGTAATGTTTAGAGGGGCTCTCTTACTTTCCTGGTCTTAGACACACTCCACTGAAACGCAGGCATTCAAATGTGATCGGTTTTCATGGTTTAGCTTAGACCGAATTTGCAGGACTCTGACAAAAAGAACACCAACTGTGTTTTTTATGCAGCGAAAAATAGACAGTGCTCCTTGTTTGCAGGGCACTTTCTCCTACGGCAGAAGCAATTAATTGCCTTTATCATACGTTATCTCACATAGGAAAACAGATGTGGGAACAAGGTATGATATGTGTGTGTTATCATTCTGCAGTGAAGCACGTTTTGCCATCCCTATGCACCAATGCTGTATAAATTGAAGGTGACAAGATTATTTCCCTAAACGCCCCCCCACAAACTCAGCATACTGTTTGTTGAGTAAGACAAATAAGAAACATCTATAAATCGGTACATACTGTAGACTCTGTGCAGCTGGCTGACACTGCACCACATCTGTGCTTCGAAGCTGGCACTTATGGAGGGCTAACTTTTCCTTTTCTGAAATACAGTTCAATTAGTTGATGTGCCTTTCTGTAATATTCATGCCAAGGGTAATGACGCTTATGAAGTCGGAATTTTTTTACCCAACTGGGACAGCGCACTCCACTCAGACATCATAAAATGCTCCTACTCCTGTCCATCAAAAGCGCTACAGCGTGTTCTCGGTAGTGTAAAACGCTATATACATGGATTTACTGTTATTCTCAGGCTTGTGATATTGTATTTAACTAATTTGGTGCATTCTGGGAGTTGTAGTCTGAGTATTTGGGCTAACAATCGGCGAATTGGAACAGGAAACCAAACCAAGGGATTGCTCTCCACGGACTCATCTGGCAACCCAGACTGTGCGCAAACTACGCTTTATCATTATCTGAGATCCTAAGTTTTCCGATGAATACCAAAACTAGCCCTGTTTTTTTGTTTTTATTTCATTCCGGCTCTCGCAGTCCTTGTATTAAATGTAGGACAAGTATCAGAAACGAAAATGAAAAGTGAAGACAAGGCTGCCAGCGCGTGATTGGGAACCTTGCACCCTCTGATGCCGCCCGTCCCTCGTATCAGTGAAACGCGCTCAGCCAGTCCTGGCCTGTCGAGACTCCCGGCCGAACAGAGGCGATGACGCGCCATGTTGGAGCAGTAGAAGAAGCGGAAATGGTTGTTGGGCTATTCACTTGATGTGATACTTACTACAACAGTGTAATATCTCAGTAAATAATGCGTCTCTTGCGCCTACTTAAATGGGGCTCGTTTTATTTACCTCTGGAGAATTTAAAAACGTAAACAACATGTAACGCAATCTGTCTCTCTGCTAAAGTGCTCTAATGTCCTCGTGCAAAGTACGCGCTATATAAAAACAAACTGCAGAGCCGGTTACCTCGATATTTTTTTTTTTTTTACTTACACCCGGCCTCTCGACTTTGGTTTGCGAGGCAATAGTAAATAAAGTTGTAGTGTCAGCCTTGCTTTAGACAAGCTCTCGCGCATTGCAGAATCTGAAATACAGTTCAATTAGTTGATGTGCCTTTCCGTAATATTCATGCCAAGGTAATGACGCTTATGAAGTCGGAATTTTCTTACCCAACTGGGACAGCGCACTCCACTCAGACATCATAAAATGCTCCTACTCCTGTCCATTGAAAGCGCTACAGCGTGTTCTCAGTAGTGTGAAACGCTATATACATGGATTTACTGTTATTCTCAGGCTTGTGATATTGTATTCAACTAATTTGGTGCATTCTGGGAGTTGTAGACTGAGTAGTTGGGCAAACAATCAGCGAATTGGAACAGAAAACCAAACCAAGGGATTGCTCTCCACGGACTCATCTGGCAACCCAGACTGTGCGCAAAGTACGCTTTATCATTATCTGAGATCTCAAGTTTTCCGATGAATACCAAAACTAGCCCAGTTTTTTTGTTTTTATTTCATTCCAGCTCTCGCAGTCCTTGTATTAAATGTAGGACAAGTATCAGAAACGAAAATGAAAAGTGAAGACAAGGCTGCCAGCGCGTGATTGGGAACCTTGCGCCCTCAGATGCCGCCCGTCCCTGGTATCAGTGAAACGCGCTCAGCCAGTCCTGGCCTGTCGAGACTCCCGGCCGAACAGAGGCGATGACGCGCCATGGTGGAGCAGTAGAAGAAGTGGAAATGGTTGTTGGGCTATTCACTTGATGTGATACTTACTACAACAGTGTAATATCTCAGTAAATAATGCGTCTCTTGCACATACTTAAATAAGGCTCGTTTTATTTACCTCGGGAGAATTAAAAAACTTAAACAACATGTAACGCAATCTGTCTCTCTGCTAAAGCGCTCTAATGTCCTCGGGCAAAGTACGCGCTATATAAAAACAAACTGCAGAGCCGGTTGTCTCGTGATTTTCTTTTTACTTACACCCGTCCTCTCGACTTTGGTTTGCGAGGCAATAGTAAATAAAGTTGTAGTGTCAGCCTTGCTTTAGACAAGCTCTCGCGCATTGCAGACGCTTGTTTACATCGAGCTGTCCTCGGGCAAAGTACGCGCAATATAAACCAGAGAAATGAAAGGCGCGTCAGCCATTGTTGAAGTTAAACGCGGTAATAGGGGAAAAAAAGTGCTTAACGGCTACTTAAGAGACACTGTCTCCCGCCACCAGTAAAATATCCAATCCCGGGGGGCGGGGCCAAAAGCGGACAGGGTGGCAACCAGGAGGGATTAAAATGCCTCCGGTGCAATCATCACACTGTGTTTTGCATAATCATTACGCAAAACGACGCGTTCCAATCAAAATTGCAGGCGGAGCTCAGACACGGCTTCTGGAACCGTATCGATTCCAAGAAGCTCTCGCATGGCGAGAGCAGCGCATGCGCGCTGCTAACGCCAGGCGAGACCTAATAAAAAGCAAAAAAATCATGTTAGTGAGGGGCGGTGTACGCAGCAGATACAATGGAGGGGGGAGGAGGGAGCAAGTTGGAGCACTCGGGGTGGGGTATTTGAGGAAAACGTATGACACAAGCAAGAAAGCACATGCACTCCCATGGACTGCAGAAACAAAAGACAAAAGTAGTACCTGAATGTGAGAAGGGGAAGGATACAAGTCATCTAATCAAAGGTATAGTAAAGAAGCTATGTTCCAGAAGAGGGGCAAACACAAGATTGGAAGCAAAGCTGTAGAGTAAGAAGGAAGCCAATGAGATTGACGAGAAAGCCAGCATGTGATAACTCATGGCCTGGCCCAAATCCAAAGTGTTGGTTTTGGCCACAATAGGTAATTGACAACAGACAGTTAAAAGCTGTATGCAGGTGAGACCTAAAAAGTCTAAGAGTTATAGAGTCACATCCAGCACTGAAAAAATGTGGTCTCTGAATCTGCAAACAGCCAACTAAATGTTATTGCTTAAGTGCAGTGCTTTAGAAGACACATTCACAGTTCTCAATCTTTGGCAGTTGTCGTTGGTGAGGCTCCACCAGCACTCATTTATAGGGACATTGACTCAGATCAAAAAAGAGAGAAAGGCAGAAAAATTAGAACGAGAAAGGTAGAGAAAAATAGGGAAACCCTGCTAATAGGAGAGAGAAGCGTTGAAAAAGAACCTGCACTAGTGAAATAAAGAGAGAGGAAATCTAAGGTGGTGGGTGTATAAGGCCTGAGGTGGAATGAACACTTGGCAGGATATCTAACATTTACTATGCAGTCTTTACCTCGCAGGACGTTACAACACTAATCTTTACCATACAAGAAAGTACAATGAAGGCCTTTTTCAGGCACTTTACAAAATGGGACTTTACTATTCAGGTTAAATATTTTTTTTAAAAATAAATAACATCGTTTTTATGTCACTTAAAAAGGAGGGGCTTAAGAGTCAGGGGATTTAGGGTTCATGGTGGGTAGTAGTAAAGGGTAGTAAGGGATTTTAGGTTTCAGGGGCAAGTAGTGATAAAAGGGGGGTAAGGGGATTTTATGGTTCAGAGGTGAGTAGTGGGAAAGGGAGGTAAAAGGTTTTCTCATGGATACCTCTAACCTCAGATTCCTCATCTTTAGAATGTGGGGAGCCGCTGACTGGATCTGGAAAAATTTCAGCATAGCCCCTGCGCACGAATAGGAGGCATTGTGTGGCTCTGCCTCGACTCCACTGCACCCTGTAAGTTAAGGCTGAAGCCGCAAATAGGCTACACCCGAGCGCGTGAACTTCAGTTACTTTCTATGCCTTTGTACTGCAAACTGTAGTTAACTCCTAACTTTTTCTTGTCAGTTGACGAGCTTTTGCTCTTCAAAATTTCTTTCCAGTGTGCAAGGGAACATGCCCCCTCCTAAAACTAAAGGATTTAAGCATTGTAGGGAATGTAGCTAACAAATATTTGTGCCAGATCCCCACGAGGTGTGACTCTAGTGTTTGGGTTCAGGCCACGACTCCAAGTTGTGTAAGAAGTGCATCCTGCTGCACCTGAAGCTGATCCGGGAACACAAAGCCAGGCTATATGTCACTGAGCACCGCAAGAAGTTGCATAAGGCCTGCTCCCACTCAGGATTGAGGACACAAACCCATTCCTAGTCTTGGCGCCGACCCCCCAGACAGGTCGTTGTTATGGTGCAAGTGTTTGGGTGAGTCCAAATCTAAAAAGAGGCACAAGAATTCCAAGTAGACCTTAGCCTAGCCTAGCCACTCCCCATTTGAGAAGCCACAAGGACGTCAAGATGCCCCTCGGTCTCACTCCTGGTCCCCTACGAGGAGCTGATTGCACAGTTGATCCAGACATACTCTGAATTTCCACGTTCGTTGGCCACGCCACATCAGATTGAGGCATTTAAAGAGGCCATGTTCCACATCTTCTGCACTCTATTAGCTCCATCGTGCTCTTTTTCAGGCTCAGTGGATCCACAAAAGCCTCCAATTGAGTAATGGCCTTCAGGTCTGCCTTCGGCGCAATCTTTGCCTCCTGAACCCACTCTGGGTTCAGCTCCAGCTTCGGTGCTGACTCCACGCATGCCATCGCAATCCATTCTGGTTCCTTTAAGTCGACTCCACCAACGCCAGTGGTCATTGATCCCATTGTTTTGTCTGACTGAATCAAATCCGTCAACACCGCTGCTGAAGCCACATTCGGGCATAGTTCCAATGCTCCCAGCCCCTATACACTCTGACTATAATAAGACAGTGCTGTTGCCAAGAAGCTGCTTATCAGTGCTCCAACAATTGTTCAGGTCGGACTCTGACCAGAGCTAACATGCTGACGGTGATGATGGTGATGAATGTGAGTGGTGCGGACCAATTCTCCCCACAATAAGATGATGGAAATTTTGTCTTGACTTAAAAGAGGCTAGTGTGCTGGATACTTCCACTGAAATGGGGCAGAGATCTCCCCCTGGCCCTGCCATGGACTTGTCAGCTTCATTTACTGTGGACATTAGATGGGTGGCTGAAGTACTATATTTATAGTTGCCTTCTGCTGAGGAAAAAAGCAACATCCTCATGAAAGTGATACAACATGGACCGACCTTATCTGAACTCCTATTCCCATTCAACAAAGCCCTAACCGACACCATCATAGGCATTTGGGCTAAACCCTACTCATGCCACCCGATGAACAGGTAGGTGGTGTGTCACCACAGATCCACTCTGGGTGAATCTGCCTTCCTGGTGCAGCACCCTACTCCTGAGAGCCTGGCAGTACAGGCCTCCACTGGGAGGTTTAGCCCCACTTTTTTTCCTGCTACTCCCCTGGACAGAGAGTCAAAAAATATTGAGGCGTTTGGGAAGATGATACTTTCTTCCGCTAGCCTTGCCCTCAGGTCAGTCAACGATAGTTGGTTGTTTGGATGGTACTCCATGCATTATGGGACATGGTCATGGAGGTCTTGCCAGCAGTCCTAGAAGAATTTTGCACCAACTTAACACAGAGCATTCAAGATGGCCAGGATCAAGACAAGTACGTCATATGGTTAGGCCTGGACACAACTGACTGTTTAGGCAGGGAGGCCGAAACTAGTGTGGTGCTCCAGCACCAAGCATGGATGAGATTCACGGGTTTGTCGGGCAACATTCAAGTGTCGCTCACGGATATGCCTTTTGATGGGTCTTGATTTTTTGGTGAGAAGGTTGACTCTGCCCTTGAGAGCTTCAAAGAGAGTAGAGCCACTGCTCACATACCACGGTCTCTCCACTTCCGCAAGGCAGTATCCCCAACGGTTTCACCCCTTTCGAGGCATTGCTAGGGGTTTTGCCTACAGACACAGTGAAGGCCCACAATCCAACAACAGGCACGCCACTCCCCCCTCGGGGTCAGGGTAGGGGATCTAGCAGACAGCTTCCAAGCCTGCAAGGACAGTGAACCTCCCAGTCCTCAGCCCCTCTGGCAGCAGCATCTAATCTGCTTTAGTTTGCCCTTAGTTGCACATAACTGCCCTCTAGGAGCAGGATCAGTCATTTTCTCCCTGGATGGCAAGACATAACATCCAACAGGTGGGTTCGGTAGATAGTCCAATGAAGCTACACCGTGCAATGCCTTTCAGTCCCACACCTTCTACCCACAACAGAACAGATTTTTGAAGACCATTTGTCCATTTTTCCGCAGTAAGTTCAGACTCTTTTGGGTAAAGGAGTCATAGACAGGGTCCTGGCCGCAGAGATAGGAACTGGATGCTACTTCCGTTATTTCCTTGTGCTGAAAAAGGATGGAGGACTTCACCCTATTTTAGATCTTTCGCCCCTAAATTTTGCCCTGTGGAAAAACAAAGTCATGATGCTCACGCCGGGCCAGATTCTAGCTGCCATGGATCCAGGAGCCTGGATGGTGACATTGTACCTTCAGGATATCTATTTCCTTTTCTCTGTCTTGCAGGCCCACTGTTGCAATTTGCAGTCAGCGTGGATCACAATTCTTTTCAGTATACTGTGCTCCTTTTTGGCCTCACCAATGCCGCTTGAGTGTTCACAAAGATGATGGCAAAGGTACCGGACTTCCCCTAACTCGACGACTGGCTGTTGAAGGAGTGCTTGCCACAGTCAGTCATGGCGCACCTCCAGATGACGGCAAACTTCCTCACACTGCTGTGGTTCACAATCAATGTGCAGAAGTCACACCTTAGTCTTTCATACAGGTAACCTTTCATCTGAGCCATCGTGGATATGGTGCAGTTTCGGGCCTTCCCTCTGGATCAATGAGGCAAGAACATTTGGGCTATAATCCCAATGTTTCAGCTTCGGTCCTGTGTCTCAGTGAGGATGGCTCTGAGGCTTCTTGGCTTGTTGGCCTCCTGTATTCAGTTTGACCATGCCAGAAGACACATGTGTACCCTGCAGTGGTATCTGAAGTTTCAGTGCACTCAGCATCAAGAGCAGTTGCATACCCCTCTTCCAACCACACCCAGAGCTGACGGTGGTGACAGACGTGACTGCTTGGTTGAGAAGGTCATCTGGGAGAGCTAGAGATCAAAGGACTCTGGTCTTTGGTGGAGTCCCACCTGCACAGCAACTTGCTGAAGCGGCAGGCCATTTGCTTGGGGTTCAAAGTCTTTCTGCCATCCATCAATGGGAGACTGGTTCAGGTCTTAACAGATAGCACCACCACCATGTGGTGTTGCAAAACTGCAGGGCGGGTCCTGTGCCAAGCGGCCCAGAACCTCTGCACCTGGTTGAATCATCTGGGCATTTCCCTGACCGTACACCACCTAGCAGGATTTTTAAATGCCAGGACAAAGTCAGCCAGTGACACTTAGCGGATCATGAATGGCAGCTACACAAGGACGTGGTCCACTGCATCTTCTTGCAGTGGGGAGAACCCTGACTCAATCTCTTTGCCACCACTGAGAACATGCCTAGAGTGAGGTACTGTACTTTTGTATGCCTCCCACTGCTACCTCTCCAATTCTGAGTTCTTAAGAATATCTGGAATGGCTAGACCCAAGTCATCCTAGTGGCTCTAAACTGGACCTAGAGAGTGAGGTACCTGGAACTTCTGGGCATGAGCATCTGTCCTTGGATCATGTTGGTGCTTTGGGAGGATCTTCTGTTGCAGCAGCAGGGTAGGATCCTGCATCCAGGCCTGTGCAATCTAAACCTTCATGCATGGAGACTGAGTGGCTAGTTGACTGCATTTGATCTACCTCCTGAAGTCGTGGAAATCATCCTGGCAGCCAGGCGTCCTTCTACAAAGTGTGTTTACGATGGAAGATGGGACAAGTTTGTGGCTTGGTGTGGCACCCACAACGATGACCTGTTGCATGCAAAATTGTTGGATGTGTTACTGTTTGTTTTGTCTTTGGACCATTAAGAATTTGCAGTGGGCACTGTTAAAGGTTACCTTTTGGCCTTTTCTGCCTTTTTGTGTTTACATTTTGTCCTTGTTCAAATCACCTATGTGAGGCATTTTCTCAAAGGTTCGGTCCATATGTTTCCTCCAAAGCCTTTCATGATGCCTCAGTAGGGCCTTAGTTTGTCGTACTTTCCTTATTTCCTTATCTGCACCCCTTTTGAGATGTTACATAGCTGTCCCCTTTGTCTCCTGACCCTGAATATTGTTTTTTCCATAGAGATTACCTCAGCACATCACATGAGTGAGCTTCAAGCTTTGTCAGTTCAGCCACCCTACACCGCCTTCTTTCCAGACAAATTGATGCTGGTGTGGCTCAGAGTGCCTGTCCTGGATATTTGTCAGGCTACCACGTGGACATCAGTGCACACGTTCACAAAGCACTATTGTCTTGTCAGCCAGGCCCAACAAGGAGGGCATTTTGGCTGTTTAATCCAAAAGGGCGTTTTGGTCTAAGTCATTCCATAGACCCATCACCGGGAGGAAGTATTGCTGTGGTATCCATTCTTAAGTTGAAGAATCAGAAGTTAGAAGTATCCATCAGAACAGGTTACTTACCTTTGTAATGCTCTTTCTAGTGGATAGTCTTATCTATCTTCAGTTTCCACACCACACTACCAACATTCCTTGTTCTGTGAAATTGACTCTTTTCCATCTAAAAAGGTCCCAATTTAGAGATCTGCAGATTGGTAGGCCCTCGGCATGCACAGTGTTGTCATCAATGATGTTGTTTCAGATGTCGAATTGATGTTATCAATTACGCCATAGAACATGTCATAAGTGATTTCATATGTGAGGTAATAATCAGGGCATGGCGAAAGTGCAAGTTATTGTTACTTCAGTTAACTGTAACTGGTGAATATCAGTGTTTTTTTTAGTTTAAAATGTAATGTTTTCACTGACATTTTGACCTAACTATAATATCTCTTTAACTTTAGTTTTTTCTCAGTGAATTTCTCAGGGTTTCTGTCTTAATATAAAGCAGTATTTTATTTCCATACCTAATATGTGCCTCGGCGGTGTGCAGCGTGGGGTTGGGCGCAGGGCCTGGCCTTTGGCCAGCCCCTTCACTCAAACCCCTACTGCGCATGACCTCCAGCCATGCGCACCGTAGGTTTGGCCACAGGGCCTGGTCTGTGGCTAGGACCTGCGCCCAACACCCACCACAGACCTCCAACACCCTGCTGCTGGACAACCCCCATGGTCTTGCAGCGCACCAAGGTCCCGCCTTTTTTTCTGCAGTACTTTAGTCCAGGAGTCATAAAACGGTAGCCGCAACCTTCTGTTTATGTTGCAGCCAAACAATTCGATTTTCCGTTTGACCTTGCGGTACTGAAGTAGTTCTGAGGGAGTACTGTGCCAGCTAGTCAGATCACATGTTTTCAGCTTGTGGTACTCTGATGAAGTACTGCGAAGGTACCCCATTGTTAGATATCTATACATTTTGAACCATAGTTGTCTGTATATCTATCTATCTATCTATCTAGATATAGATCTAGATATATAGCTAAATAGATATTACCTACTGGCGGTCGCCAGTAGGTAGTTATAGTTAGGACCTATTTTCCATAGGAAATTCACAACATTCTATTTCCAATAACTTTGGCGCCGGTTGATGAATCTTCGCGAAATTTTCAAAACTCGTGGGGCGCTCCGGTCCGCTCCTATCCTGAAAGTCTCGGGTGATTCGTCAAGTGGGGGCTGAGAAAAAAGGGGGTCCCAAAACGTGTTTTCCCCATGCAATTTTCCATAGGAACCTTTAGTCGCAGCTACAGCTCGAACTGCTGAACGGAATTACACCAAATTTGGCAAAAAGGTAGCCCTTGGTTCAGAGTCGTGCCTTTTGGTTAAATGGTGTAAATCCGTTCATTAGTTCCTGAGAAATTTGAAAAAGAAAACACATATATATCTGGGCGGAGCCTAACCACACATGTCATCGTGAGATCCGATTGGCTGTCAGCACTTCATCCTGGAATTGCTGGCAGCCATCTTGGGACCAATATAAATGATAGTAGCCCATTGAAATGCATTGTAGTGAATCGAAGATTTTGAGGGTTACCAAAAAGGAGAACTATAAAGGGTGATAACAGACTTTAGTTACATTAGAATTCATTTGTTGATGGTACCATACTAATTTCAGGAATTGTGGTGTGTTCTAAGGTGATTTACCCTGTGAAAAACCTTCTGCTGGGATATCATGAATCATGTTTGAGAGAAAATTATTTTCACATACTTGTCCCATACAGTTTTGGAAGGTACTCCAGAAGCTAAAATGAGAGCATATTTTCTGTAAATTCACATTATCTTTCTCAGTCATGTGAGAATGAAGTCTGACATTCTCAGTAAAACATGTACATCCAACAAGGGCATAGCCTGTCAGTTGATTCCTTTGTGTTCTACTGCAGCTTCCCAGAGTGTTCTAAAGAACAACTAGAGTGCTAACAGCCTTACTTATGACAAAAGTATGGCACACCTGAAGCCATCTTGATTGGAATAAACTGGTAACACTTAAAACATTTAATTTAAAAAGGAACAAAATGATGGGGTTCATTTTGTCATAGAAATTATGGTTAGTGCTGTAGAAAGAAAAATTAGGACATGTTTCAAGTGTGATCTCAAATATCTTCCTGTTATATTTCAACAGGAGCAGCCTGTCAGTTGATGCCTTTGTGTTCTACTGCAGCTTCCCAGAGTGTTCTAAAGAACAACTAGAGCGCTAACAGTCTTACTTATGACAAAATTATGGCACACCTGAAGCCATCTTGATTGGAATAAACTGGTAACTCTTAAAACATTTAATTTAAAAAGGAACAAAATGAGGGGGTTCATTTTGTCATAGAAATTATGGTTAGTGCTGAAGAAAGAAAAATTAGGACATGTTTTAAGTGAGATCTCAAATATCTTCCTGTTATATTTCAACAGGAGCAGCCTGTCAGTTGATGCCTTTGTGTTCTACTGCAGCTTCCCAGAGTGTTCTAAAGAACAACTAGAGTGCTAACAGTCTTACTTATGACAAAATTATGGCACACCTGAAGCCATCTTGATTGGAATAAACTGGTAACTCTTAAAACATTTAATTTAAAAAGGAACAAAATAAGGGGGTTCATTTTGTCATAGAAATTATGGTTAGTGCTGTAGAAAGAAAAATTAGGACATGTTTTAAGTGAGATCTCAAATATCTTCCTGTTATATTTCAATAGGAGCAGCCTGTCAGTTGATGCCTTTGTGTTCTACTGCAGCTTCCCAGAGTGTTCTAAAGAACAACTAGAGCGCTAACAGTCTTACTTATGACAAAAGTATGGCACACCTGAAGCCATCTTGATTGGAATAAACTGGTAACACTTAAAACATTTAATTTAAAAAGGAACAAAATGAGGGGGTTCATTTTGCCATAGAAATTATGGTTAGTGCTGCAGAAAGAAAATTTAGGGCATGTTTTAAGTGAGATCTCAAATCCTCTTCTATTTCATTAGAAAATTCTGACATGCAGACTGAAACAATCACTTTCAATACCAGCAGTAGACTTCCAGTTAACTCCCTGGTGAGCAGTAGCTTTACTACAGTGATCTAATGAACAACTAGAGTGCTAACATTCTGAATTTATGGCAAATGTGTGACACATCTGAATGCCTTCTTGATGGAATCAAAGTAAAAACTGAAAGCATTTCCTACTGAGGAGACTGCAGTAAATGACGAAATTAGGAAACTTCATAACAAATAAGTCTCCCAAGATGGCCACCAGAGAAAAAAGAGCCCAAATGTAGCACAAATATCACCCAGATGTAGCCCACATATAGCCCAATGACAGAAGTGTGCAAAACACTTTTTATTTTTAGTTTTTCTGCAGTTTTATATAGTGCAAACTGGTCAGGTATTGGAGCGTTACATCTTACTTGGACCCCTTATTGCGTATTTTGCACGAAGTACATGAGATTGATCTTGCGAAACATTGAACTTTACGATTCTGTTAACCTGAAGTTGCTCTGAACCGGGCTTTGTAACACCCGTTTTTACCTACTGGTTTTAATTAATTCTCACTGTATTGTATTAGGAAAGAGGATTTACTGTTTTTATGTACACTTTTATGATCTATGTTTCTAAATCAGATCAAATAAAGTTTAATGAATTCTATGGCAGGACGGAGGCGAGGATTATGCATATCTTTCCTCACTTTATTTGCATAGCAGTTCAAAGAAAACGTAACACAACAATCATTAAACAAAAGACTACACAACCCATGAACCATTAGGGGTAGTCTCCAAGGCAACTATAGTCCAATCATATCACAGTCCATCGTATATAATATCGTGACGTCCCTTCCGCTTCCTCTTTCTTTCACTGCTCGTCAGTTAAGTGCATTCCTTACATTCTTGGCTTAATCTGACGTTGTTGCTGTTTGTATAGCGGTTTCTTGTGCACGTTATTAGCATTATTGCCTTGGTATTGTTTCATATTCCCTGCGCAGCAGGCTCTTGCCCGAGCGCGTTCTCCCCTCGCAGTTTCTCCCGCTGTGTGCTCTGCGCGCGGTGAGATCCTGTCAGGCGCGTCTGGTCCGAGCGAGGCAGCTCCGTCGAGCGCTCCCGCTGGTCTTTACGCGCGTTTGGGAATCCGGTCACTCCTTTAGTGTCCGCTGATTCCCGACCAACCCTCGCCTAATTTTGACACCGCTACGCGGTGATTTCCCCACACGGCCACGTTAGTGACCAGCGCCACCTGGTGGTGGTAATTGGTATTGCGCCTCAGTCTATTCTTATAACAGCTTCGGGGAAAGCCCAGCTGTTGGAGCACCGGCGAGGGGGCTGTCCTAAGGATTTTAAGGGCATTTGTTCTGTGCTCACACCCTCTGCTATCATGTCTTCTCCAGAAGACCATTTTTACTCCTCCTACCAGGAAGTGGAGGAGGAATGGCCCCCCCAACTTCTCCCTCCAGCAGTGGACCAAGCCCTCTCTCTGGCTATTTCTAGGGCGCTGGCTCCTCTTAGGGATCAGGTTGATAAGCTGGCGAAAAGCATCCCTGGGGTGTTCAGTGACCCAGATCTGGTGGTGGCGGGTCCAAGTAGCTCCCAGATGGGGAATAAAAGGGCCGTTAGCATAACGCGGGGCACTTGGAAGGATTTGATAAACTTACGGAGACCTTCCTCAAGAGTGCGCGAACGCTAAAACATGCACCCTGCCGGGAGGAGGAGGGGCCCGGAGAAAATTGCGACACTGTCACCACTATTGTAGACCCCGACGGCGGGTTTCCTTAGAGGGAGAGGGTGTATCGGAGGACGATTTCTCCTCTGATGAGGATAAGGACTCGGGCGTCCCTGGCGTCCAGAGTCCCACTCCTCTCAGTCCCCGGTTGGGGACGGGGTCCACTCGGACATGTTCGAGCCTACCCAAATTTACCATCCTAGGTCGGCAGAGTGGACACCTGACGCCAAAGTGGCAGAGTATGTGGTGGGGAAAATCCATCAACCCCTTGAAAGGGAGGTCAGGAATAGGATGAGGGGAGAATGCCCCAGGCCCTCACTGAAGGGGAAGGTGGCACACACGCCTGAAATTGATGAGAAACTATGTACCTTTTTCTCCAAGTATATGAGGGATCCCAAGAAAGGAATTGATAGGTCTTGGACGTGGTAGGGCCCTTGACCCAAATTATTCAATTGACGGAGCTGCTCCAAAGAGTCAGGATCCCCTTTGTCCACGGATATTGTGGCTGGTTGGGCGCACTACCCTAAACCCTAAAACACTACCCCTCCACTACCCAAACACCACTGCACTACCCTAAACCCTAAAACACTACCCCCAGCACGACACCCTACACTACCCAAACATAACTGCACTACCCTAAACCCTAAAACACTACCACCAGCACGACTCCCTACACTACCCAAACACCACTGCACTACCCTAAACCCTAAAACACTACCCCCAGCACGACTCCCTACACTACCCAAACACCACTGCACTACACTAAACCCTAAATATACCCCCAGCATGACCTCCCACACTACACAAACACCACTGCACTACCCTAAACCCTAAAACACTACCCCCAGCACGACCCCAACACTACCCAAACACCACTGCACTACCCTAAACCCTAAAACACTAACCCCAGCATGACCCCCTACACTACCCAAACACCACTGCACTACCCTATACCCTAAAACACGACCCCCTACACTACACAAACACGACTGCACTAACATAAACCCTAAAACACTACCCCCAGCACAACCCCCTACACTACACAAACACCACTGCACTACCCTAAACCCTAAAACACTACCCCCAGCACGACTCCCTACACTACCCAAACACCACTGCACTACCCTAAACCATAAAACACTACCCCCAGCATGACCCCTACACTACACAAACACCACTGCACTACCCTAAACCCTAAAACACTACCACCAGCATGACCCCCTACACTACTCAAACACCACTGCACTACCCTAAACCCTAAAACACTACCCCAGCACGACCCCCTACACTACCCATACACCACTGCACTACCCTAAACCCTAAAACACTACCCCCAGCACGACCCCCTACACTACTGCACTACCCTAAACCCTAAAACACTACCCCCAGCACGACTCCCTACACTACCCAAACACCACTGCACTACCCTAAACCCTAAAACACTACCCCCAGCACGACCCCCTACACCACCCAAACACCACTGCACTACCCTAAACCCTAGAAAAGAAACCCCCACCCCATGCCCAATCCCCTTACCTCTCACTCCTCATGGTTCCTCTCTCCTCGTGGTTCCTGCTTCACGTCATCTCTGAGGGGCGGTGCACGTCATTGTGAGGAAACGGAACAGCCTCTGTTTCCTTACAACGACATGGATCGTTTACATGTTTTAGAACGCATGGTCATTTACCATACATACCTTTACAACAAAATTCGTTGTAAAGGCATGCGTGGTAAATGACCATGCGTTCTAAAAAATGCGTAGTAATGACTTTGTGATGTACAACGCATGCGTGGTAATGCATGCGTTGTAATGGTATCGCAAAGTAAAAAAGTCGTTGTAACGGCTGTTTACCGATCGAAGCTGGCCCCTGTTCTTCAGTGAGACGTTTATTTGATTAATTAGGAGGAAGGAATGTGGTTTTTTTACCGAAAAGTGCATTCCCGGCTGTTGTATTGTGAAAGTGTCCGCGTGGCCTGGTTTCACTTCCGGTGAGAGAGTGGAAGAGTCTGTTTGGATCTAAAGGAGTTCTGTTGTTGGACAGGGCCGGCGCGACATGTCATCAGAAAACATAGCTAACGGAAAGCGTCCTCCCTGAAGTGTGGAGCAGTGCCATGAGAGGTCAACGAGTGTGCGTCCCACCGCAGTATGACCGTACCGCGTGACCCATGTGCCGCCTCCAGGGTACGGGAGGCAGAAGCGGCATCGCAGGTCCTCTTGAAGACCGTTGTAGCACTAATTCTACATTTTGGTACTATGGCATTTTAACTTCGTTGTTCCTGCCAGATGCAAAGAGAAGATCCTGTGTTATTCAGTGCCCTCGTTACCTTTTTTGTGGGTTGTTGTGCTTGTCACTTCGCTGCCCCGCCAGTGCACCCGACTGGGCACCCACCTCGTGTGCCATCTGCAGGGCCTCTGCCCTCGGATCACTGGTTTCGGTTTCTGGAGTGGCAACATAAACAGTTGCTCTCAAAGGACTAGCCTGAACACTTAGGTGAATATCCCCTGCACCAGCATTCAACGGAAATTCTCTCCTAGCTCTCCCACGTCAACGAGCACGGCTCCGCTCGCGACACCGTATGACGTCATCGGAGCCATAAGAGGACCTCGTCGGCGTGCTGACGTCAGTTCCACCCATTTTTTCCGTGCCACCGAGGCAAACAGGGGACCGAGACATTTTCACATGTATACATAGCATAATAAATATATATATATATTCACTGAAAAACCATAGGTTTCAGGCACGTTATAGTTAGAAATTAGCATTTAAAAAACCTTAGAAATTCACTGAAAAACCATAGGTTTCAGGCACATTATAGTTAGAAATTAGCATTTAAAAACCTTAGAAATTCACTGAAAAAACCATAGGTTTCAGGGGCGTTATAGTTAGTTGGACATTTCACTCGTACAAAACCATAGAAATTCCCCCGTTATAGTTAGTTCAGCTAACTATAACTCGCGCGCCCGCAATGCACTGCTGATGACGTCACATATTACATCACTCATGACATGGTCAGTGACATCACTCATGACATCACTGATGACATCTCAAATGACATCACTGATGACATCACTGATGACATCATCCAGTGAATGTGTGTTTTTCTGAAAATTAAATATGTTTTATATATGTATATCTCAAGGTCGATGGAAGAATAAATGGGTATATAAGTGTCTAAATGGATGATTTTTTTTGTAAAATTGATTGTATAACTGACTAAGTGTATCTTAGTGAATACATGGGTTAGTGAGTAATGTTTAAATATGAAAATATCTGTATCAGTCTCTCACTTTGTGTATAAGTGGCTGCATGGGTTGGTGAGTAGCTACATGAGTGTCTATATGGGTTATTAGTTGGTTTTTTGAGTATCAGTATGAGTGTCTGAGTGTCTGTATGGTTCGGTGGGGGTATTACTTAGTGCATAGATGCATGAATGAGTGACTCACTGTTTGTATGTGTTGAAGACAGCATGTGTGCAGGACTGTATAGGTGGATGAGTATGTGTATGGGTGTGTTAGTGAGTGAATGACTGTCTCAATAGTGTCTTTATGAGTAATTACATATGTTTTAAACTAGTATATGTGAGTATTGGTGTATATAAGTGAGTATATGTGAGAGTGAGAGATTGGAAGAGTTCCTGTACAAATAAGTAGGTGTTTCTATAAGTGATTGTTTAAGAGAGTAAGTATGTGTAAGTTTCTGTAGAAGTAAGTGTGGTAGTGTGTGTATAACTGTATATGCAAGTAAATGGATGTTTGATACTTTGTTTGCATGTGTGACTATGTGTGTGAGTAACTCTATGGATGAGTGGCGGTGTGTAACAGGATGTATAGGTGTATGAGTACATATGATGATTGAGTATATGTATGAGTGACTGTATAGGGACTGTTGGTGAATGAGTGGATGTGTGTGTAGATCTTGGAATTACTGAATAGGTGTGTTGTAACTGGTATTGGTATGTCCATTGTTTTGAAAATGTTAGTTTGTATTTTTGAGTGTGTGTATCAAAGGTTATATTAGGGTGAGAGGAGGTCTGCCACTCTATCACAAGGATGATGTCATCAGTGATGTCATCAGTGATGTCATTTGAGATGTCATCAGTGATGTCATGAGTGATGTCACTGACCATGTCATGAGTGATGTAATATGTGACGTCAACAGCAGTGCATTGCGGGCGCGTGAGTTATAGTTAGCTGAACTAACTATAACGGGGGAATTTCTATGGTTTTGTACGAGTGAAATGTCCAACTAACTATAACGCCCCTGAAACCTATGGTTTTTTCAGTGAATATATATATTGATTTACCTACCTAGTGTGGCTCTTCCTCAAGGGGCAACTTTTTTACGGTTTTGATGTTTAGCGGCCTGCCTCGGTCGCGGAAGAGCCCCGCTGCGAGCGCAGTGTTCCCAAGGCGAAGTCATTTGACGTTGCCGACGAGGGAGGTAGTGTTTTCTCACGACGGATTGAGTATGCAGCAGAATGATTCGAAGGTGCACATCATCCCACTGTGGTTTAATTTTACTTGAATATGCATCACAAGACGGACTCACTTGAGGATATTGAGTGCAACTACATAGACCAGAAGGCCTGCAAAGTGGCCACGCCCACTGGGGCGGCGGGAGCTAATTTAAAAGAAGTTGCACTGGACTGGTCTTGTGATACATTGTAGCCGTTGCCATTGAAGAAGAGTCTCAGCAACTTGAAACGCGTCTGGCAGTTTGGCGCTTCATTTCTGATGACATCTCGTATCCTCTGTGTGCAGCCTTCGTGAACAATAAAGAAGTGATTTACCTACCTAGTGTGGCTCTTCCTCAAGGGGCAACTTTTTTGCGGTTTTGATATATATATATATGTATATGTATATATACACACACACACACAAAATACAATGAAGTAAATCACTCATAAGGAGGAAAGTGAAACAAGGTGTTTAATTACCACACCAGATGCATTTCGGCCTCCAACACCCCGTTGCTGGACAACTCCCATGGTTTTGCAGCACACCAAGGTCCCGCCTCACTGGAGGCTGTGCTAAGATTTGCAGTAGTACTGCAGAAGTGCATCGCTTTGACCATAGAGGGTATCCCTCTTAGAGCCTTGATCATATGAACCAAAATTACAATAAGGTTCTAGTTATAGTCACTAGACACAAATAAAGGACAAAAAACACCTGTAATGGTGTAGGCGCCATTGTGGAAGGATACAGATATACTATGAGGCAATGCTACAACATATACAATTGCCTGGAACATGCTATAGTGTACAACATCCATGCTCTCATATTGATTAGAACTTATACAGTAACAAAATCGAGCCAGAGTGGGCAGTATACATTGTGCATAAGTTTACACCATAAATGTTCTTAAGGAGATTAATATGGAGTGGTGAAATGATCACGCACCAGTGGGCAATTTATAATGCAATGTTTAGCACCATCATATAAAACCTATGTTGTAATCACAAAGAATAAGAAAAAAAACTGTAAAGCACTATAAATTCTTTTCCAAAATAGTAATCATTGTAATTGTAGGACAGAAAGAGGCAGAGGTAAGAAATTAAGTCACTGGTGTGCGAACAATATTCCTAGAAATATCTTGGAAATATCACCCAAGTGGGTTCCCAATCCTGTACTCCTACCCCTTCTGGGCCTCCACCATATTTAGTTGAAAACAGCTGTTATAACACTAAATGATCATGAGCACATGGTTATCAGCATTTTCTGGTTTGTGTTTGCACTAAGCAAACTTTGAACACTTCTTTCTCCATCTCAGGAGCCATTCTACGTTCGCTGTGTGAAGCCCAACGAGGTGAAGTCACCGCTACTCTTCGATGACGAGCGATGCCGCCACCAGGTGGCATACCTTGGACTACTGGAGAACGTGCGTGTTAGGAGGGCAGGATTCGCATACCGGCAGCCCTATGACAGATTTCTGCTCAGGTACTCAATTGGGGAGGTACTGATCTTAGGTATCGAGGGGGAGAGTAAGTTTTCTTTAAGCGACCAATCAAACTACCACTAGCTGTTTGTGGAAATTTGTTGGGTGCAGAGTTAGCTCAATGCAATGAACTTTAAAACTGTACCAAGGCAGTGACTGGCAGGTTACAAGTTTACAAGTCCCCGCCCAACCAACCTTCCATCCTCTGTTATTTTGCAGTGTTTAGAAACTACAGAATTGTGGTGTGAAGAGCTATATAAAGCAAGTTATTAATATTTTGTACTTTTGAAAGGTCTGCATTGAGAGCACGGGAGAATGACCGCCACACTGCAAATTGTTTCCCATCTGGGCTGTAATGGAACAGGGATTGTAGATCACACTTCAAGTCAATACCATCCTTTAACCGTCTGATAATCCTGAAAACAGAGGTGGCACCGTTTACAAAGTGCTGTTTTTTGTGAAGTGGACACCAGCCCAACAGGCGTGTACTGACCCTGGCAACACCTTTCACATCTGACTAGGTTAAAATCCTAATAAGGTTTAAATTTACAGGACAATAGACTTTCCACCTTCATCAAAATCTACTTCCAATCCTTGATCAACATCTACAAAATCTCCCCCACAGCAAAATTTACCACTACAAGCCCCTGATTTGATGCAGCTACTCTGCAAACTGGAATATGAAATGGCATGGTTTGTAGCTGGCACTTCCTATCCCTCAAGAGGCGCTGAATTGTTTACTTACGGGTGCACGCTACTCTGTGGAGTCCAGTGTTAGTGATTTAGTAACACTTAATGGTTGTGGTTTGTTACTCTGTTTTAGACAGTGTCTTGCATTTGTATTATTCACTCATGAGTTTAATGTGGAAGTTCCATATAAAAGTGAGGAGAGCAATCATATATTTTAGTAAAAAGCATGTTTTTGTTACTTGAGATATTGCATGCATGTCTGCACTACAATTGTTATGCTCTTTGTAGTTAAGCTGTCAAGCCATTAACTGGAGTTGTAAAAACAGTTACTTGTAGTCAAGCTAAGGCTGAGCTTCATAGTTTAGGGTGAGACCAAAACCTGAACAAGTTTCAGAAGACTTGTTATACATTTGGTTAGATTGCGAATCATGGAGGGTTTAGATTTGTTACAATAATTCATAGTTAGACAGCTGGCAGAAGGCTTTTATTGACTTTTAACAATATGCTTCTAATGTTCATGAAGGTTCCTTATTTGTTATTAGTTATTGCGTACTTTTGTTTTATTTGTTGGAGCTAATTTTATTCAATCCTATTTTCTTGAATTTTTCTTTGTCATGGCGATATGTAATTTCCGTCATCTCTTGTCAATGGATTGAATGGCAATCCAATTTAGTTGTGTCTCATTCGTGTTTTAAATGTTTCTGGTTGTGCTGGATAGCTTCTTAATCAATCATTGAGTTAGTCGTGTGATGCTGGAAAACTGTCCATCTCTGTTGGATTCAGGTCAGAAGAAGATGAAGCCAGGCTTTCTACTATGTCCACTTGACTTCTAGTTCCCTGTCAGTGGCTCATATTCTTGCCAGAAGTGATTTCCATAGATGGCTCTATTTTAGTATGATGGTATAATTAGTTGATGTGCTGACCTGGAGCCTTGAGTATTTTACTAGGAAAGATTCTTAAACTTCACATGTTGCACAAACTAGCATCCTTCCAAATATTGTCTTGAATGCGGTGCAGAGTATCTTGAGAGTAAATCTTCCAGCTACAGAGGGCCAGGTAGTAGGGTGAAGCTGAACAGGGAAAAGTAGTAGGGTGATTCCAAGTAGTCCATTTCCACTAATATAAGTTATAAAAGGCCATGTCTTCACCGTCCTCTTGAATTCCAGGTGGTTATCAAAGGCTTGAACCCTTCCAGGAGTCAGTAAAGAGATGCCACCAATATTTTTTCTTCTAATGTGGCATGATCAGTTGTGGTGCTTATCTTAAAAACAGTGGTGGCGATTAATTAAGATTTTATGCTGTGTTTGCGTCACAAAAGTGATGCAAATCGATGCAAAATCTTTTTTTCTCGATTTACATTCCAGCGCTAAACCTGGTTTAGTGCTGGAAATAACGTGAAAATAATGCAAACCAGCGCATAACGCTGCTTTGCATTACGGAGCACTAAGGGGGCGTACGATGGGTGGAGCATGGGTATTCCCGTGCAACCACCCAAGGTTTCTGACGCTAAACCCAATTTACTAAACAGAGTAGACTGCGTTTAGCGTCAGAAAACTGTGCCCTTTTAAAGTAGGTGCAAGGAAGCATAAATGCTTTCATTTCTCCTTCCTTTTTGCATGTGTGCTGCACTGTACAGCGCGCATACAAAGAGGGAAAGGTTTGAAGTGAGCCTCAGCATAGTTTTTTGTACTGGAAGGGCGCCCTTTCAGTACAAAACCTATACTAAACTTACGGAGACACCCTTGTACCCTGGCGCAAAGGTGTCTCCCCCTGTGGCGCACGGCAGCTGATTTCAGCGCCAGTGCTAGGGAGAGTGCCTTTTTTTAGTAAATTTGGCGCTCTCCTTTTCACACAGTGCAGTGCAGCATTTATGGCTGCTGCACTGCGATGTGTGAAAAAGTAGTAAATCTCCCTCAGTGTCTTTTTCAGAGAGTATTTAATAAGCTTTGGTTGAAAAACAGACCAATGCGCACTCTGGTCTATATGGACTATGGCTAAAATGGCCAGCCTAACTCAGATCTAGTTCCCAGCTATTCAACTCGCTAATAATCCACCACTCCCTCTGACACTTAACAAGAGGGTGACAAACATTATGGGAAAAGTGGGTCTACAGCACTGGGCCAGTTGTTAATCGATGGTAGGTTGATGTCACTGGAGGAGTTCTGTTGAAGTCGAAGTATGACATCCTTAGACACATTTGCTTTCTATAGAATTTGGCAAGCGATGTCAGTAGATGGTCCTCCTTCCCTAGGGGACCTGAGGATTTCTCCCCACTTACCCACAAGATCAGATCTCCTGGAAAAAGGAGATGGATCTCCAGACTGTAAAGATTATAAATTGAGGATATATTGAGCATTCATTCGCAGTTGAAAATAATGCTCTAAAAAATGGGAACTACGCTTTCGGGAGGTAGTAGAAGCTGAGATCTGGAAATACTGCTAGACTGGTATCCATAAGCTACTACACTAACAAAGAGCAGGGCGCTGCAATTGTTGATGAAAGGACCGTCCTCGAAAATAAAAGTTTGGTTGAAAGATGCTGCGGACGGTAGCGAGACAGCAGAGGCGCATGCAGAAATGCAGGTAAAGTAGGCAAGACCCAGAGATATCTGTGGACCTCTCAGACAATACTTGGATTTAGACAGGCTGATGGGAGTGATGACACGGAAGTGTTCCAGCAAGAGGTCCCATGAAAAACTGAGGAACACCCACCTCCCTCTATCTGAAAGGGCCGACTTGTTGTGCTGTGCTCCGATTACAGCAGGAACAGCTCTCATTGCTGCTCGATTGCTGACTGTTGATCTATTATGACTAGAACTAAGTTCATGATCTGATGTTATATTTAAGAACATTTAGAATTTGTGCCCATGGATTTTGATGATCCAGTTGATCTGTGCCTACTGCATGCAATCAAATTCTGCCTTTGAAGGTGTCTTGTAACTACAATAGAAATTGCATTTTACTAGGCATTAGCATAATCCAGTTGTGAAATAAGGAGAGAGGTAGTTGACTGAATCTTATGTGGAAATCACAGTTGGGTAAAAACGTGTGATGTCCACATGGTAGGGAATGTGGATTTTGTTATTTGGTTCCCTTGAGGGTTCATAGAGATGACTACGTCCTTAATACATTCTAGGTTTCTTACTTTTTAAGATGTTGTAAGAAGTCCAGATCGTTCTTCAGGCCAGGTTGTCAATACACCATATTTTTTCCAATCCCTGCTTGTCAGAATCTCTGTTTTAGTCGAGTTGAGCTCAAGGTTGTTTGATACTATGTAGTGATTAATGGTGAGGAGTCATTCACCTAGATTTGTACCTTCGAGGTCATTCAGTTTTTTCAGTTGCACAATTACCTATGTATCTTTAGTGTACTTATAACATGTGAGGTGAAAGGATTTGATGAGCTCTGGCGAATGACTGACATATACATTATGAGGAGGGGTAAGGTGATTGAGCCTTGGTTGTAAGGTGTAGAGGTGATAGAAGTCATTCAAATAATGCTTCATCTGTTTGTAAGATAAGAAGAGGTCAGTCTAGGATGCTTTATGTTTATACTGCAGTGTCTGCTCCTAACATTTCCCGATTCCTTCTTCCAACTGCATGGAATAGGTATCAGCTTGGAAACCCATACACTTTTTAACCTGTCCACATCCACCTCTCCCTCCTATGTATAAACAGGTTTGATAGTGTGCAGGTCCAAGGAGAGAGCATTTCAGTGGATAGGTGCTAGAAGGTGAACAAATCGAATCTGGAGGTGGTGCAGCATGTGTAGTCTGTGAAGTTGGGATTTCGAGACGAAAGGGCTGTAAGGTCAGATGATTTGAGCTGGGTATGCAGGGGTTGAGGCCTTGGACTGATTTCAATACTAGGGTGGGCAAATCCCATAGGGTCTTAGGTACTGTGAGCTTGCTCTGTGCTTGAAAGAGGAGCTGGTGGGGATCTAGGATAAACTGGGTGTCAGGGGGAAAGCAGGGGGCTCTTTCCTGGGATGAGGAAAGTTGTCATTGGTTGCAGTAATTTTGTTTTCTGAAAACTGAAATGTTGATCCAGTTGTGTGCAGATTGGAATTCTGGGTTGGATGTTAAGAATTTACAATAGGTTATAGGGTCACAATGATGTTACGTGAGGAAGGTAGGAAATCACACATGGCTATAAAAGATGACCCAAAGGTGACTGAGCGATGGGGAGGGGATTATATTGCCCAATGGGAATGGGAAGGAGATTTTTCTTGGTGTTGTGATTGAATTGAATAACAGAATCTCTGCATTGCCCATATTCTCCTTCAGGCATTGCAGTGGCTTCCAGTGATGATAACTAGGCAATTGGTCCTTCAGTCTTTGAAATAGGGACAAGGAGGAGGTGAAGTGGCATCATTAGCAAATATATGGTAGGAGAAACTAATGGAGAAGGTAATGGAAAAGGTAGAGCAGCAATGTAGTAGGAGGACAGGAGGAAGGACGCTGATGCTTTGTCTTCCCTCCAGGTGCAGAGGTGGGCATGGAACTGGAGGTGCACTAAGACACAACGTTGGAACTGTGTACTCTGTAAGAGGTGACCAAGCTTGTGATGCCAACAGGTGTCATGGTTGTTAGTAGGATATACTGGTCGACTTTATCAAAGAAAGGGACATATCAAGGAAATACACATGGACAGTAACGTTCAAGATGGGGCTCAGAGCAGCCCTGCAGACCACACTCAGTGAAAGACTGACTTCAGAGTACAATGATGCAGAGATTGCCTGTACGGATGGGGGCGCCATGTTAAGGACTGATTTACTGACTGTTACTTCTAGTAACTTATTAACTTATTTATTGAAGTGTTTATATAGCCCAGCATGGCATTGTTTGATAAATTAAGTATTTTAAGACGTAGCAGAATTCAGCAACACTGCTGCTTCGCCATGTTGGCCATTTCTGTTGAGTCTCATATAGGCGGAAAACCAACTCCACATCAACCTATTGGAGTTGCAGACCATTCGCCTGCAGCTGAAGGTCTTTCTACAGTCCATCAGATAGAGGCTGGTACATGTCCTCAAGGACAATAGCACTACCATGTGGTATTGCAACAAGCAGGTTGTTGTGTGGACTTGGTTTCTGTGCCAAGAGGTCCTTCGCCTGTGGAGGTGGCTGGGATGCTTCGTCATAATCCACCTGACAGGATCTTTGAACGCTAGGTCAAAAGATTTCAGCCAATGGTGCCTGGTGGATCATGAATGTCAGTTGCCCCCCGAGGCCGGCTTAGGGCGTCTTCCGGCAGTCGGGGAACCCAACCTGGCTTGACCTTTTCACCTCCTTCAAAAACATGCAGTGTCCAGACTTCTGTGCGTTTGAGTTCCCAAGGGACACATTAAGGTTATAGTGAAGCAAGGGAATCCTGTACTCATTTCAGCCTCTGCTTCTCCTGCCCTGAGTTCCAAAGAAGATCAGGAACAACTGGGCCCAAGTCACCCTAGTTGCTCTGGATTGGGCCAGGTGAGTGTGATATATGGAACTTCTGGGAATGAGCATCCATCTCTGATCATGCCTCTGCTGCAGGAGAATACTTTGTCGCAGCAGCAGTGCAGGGTTCTGCATCTGGTCCTGCATAATCTAAACCTCCATGCATGGAGGTTGAGCTGACACAGTTCACTGTTTTCGATTTTCCTTCTGAGGTTGGCAATGTTATCCTTGCTGCACAGTGCCTCTCTACAAAGTCCGTTTATCCTGGACGCAGGGCCTGGTGTGGTGTCTGCAACACAGACCCATTATCAGCCAAACTGTTAGATGTCTTATTGTTTGTTTGTCTTTGGTCCAGAAAGGACTTGTGGCAGGCACAATTGAAAGTTATTTGTCGGCCCTTTCAACCTTTTTTGGATTGGGCAAACCACTCATCCTTGTTTAAATCACCCGTCATTTAACACATACATTTCCCCCTAAACCCTTTATGATGCAATAGTCGGATCTCAGTTTGGTCTTGTCTTTCCTCGTGTACTCCCTTTCGAGCCGATGTACAGCTGCTTACTATATCTTCTGACTCTGAAGACTGTGTTCTACGTTGCGATTACTTCAGCGTGTCATGTGAGTGAGCTTCAGACTCCCTGTTCACCAGCTTTTGCTCACCTAACGTAGTCTGACACTGCATTTGCGAATATGGAAATTCCTCCATACTGGCAGAATGTCCACCATAATCAGGAATGTAACTTTACACTCTGAAATATATATTTTTTCTGCATCTAAATTGAATTTAGGGGTGCAAAACTTTTAAGAATTGGCCCCTTGATATGCAAAGGAATGCTTGCTGATGTCTTCTAGTATAGGAGCGGGTCAAAGAAGGATGACGACTTGTAGTGGAGGGTATAACCTCCATCTTCTATCAAGGCTAACTACCTCAGCATTTATTACACTCTGGGAGTTAAATTCTGATCGTTGTGCAAACAAAAGTTTGCTCAGAGATCAAAATTCCAAGCTGTGTGATAATTACTACATCCCTGCCAGTTTGCCCTGAAGAACTTCAGCAGATCTGACCTGCCAAAATTCCTCAGGGGAAAAGACCAGGATAAAAGCAAAATATGGAAAATTTGATGTTTTAAATACAGATTCTGAATGTTATGACTCATTTCCAAGTGAAAAACTTGAAATAGGCGGTATTTACCGCACATGGTGAATACCTCATACCGGGGTACTGGTACTTTCCAAGGGCAGAAAGTACCTCTCCCCCATCTAGCCCACTTATTTTCTTGGCCCTAATCTTCAGGAGATCAAATGCCGCATGTGCTAGCCAACAAGTCACTTCTTCTATCCAAAAGAACCATGATGCTGTTCATATTGTAGAGCTGCTCTGTGCAACTTCTACAAGTCCCTCTGCCCAACCCTCTATCATCAGCCAACTACCACTGTACATGGCCTTTGACCATGGGGAGTCGGAATATGGCACAGGCCATGGCCTGTGACCAGGCCCTGTGCCCTACTATCTGCACTGATTTGACCCCTGCTTCTCACAGCCTGCGGCCAGGCCCTAGCCCCTCCGCCCTACCTGTATCGTAGCCCTATAGTGTACATTCTTCGGGCATGTGCAGGAGGGCTTGGACACAAGGTTTTGCAGATTGCTTGTGGTCAGACAGTTTTTAAAGTGTTTGCCTTTGTATTTTTTTTTTATATGTTTTTATTGGCATTTCAAATAAGTAGTGACATTGTGTACATTACATACAAGACATCAAACTATTATTTCAGCCATGCGAATGTATACACTATTTGTCAACATCCCCCCCAACCTCCCCCTCCCTCCACCTCGGGCTCAGTAAACTTAGTGCTATGCAGGTGACTCCAGACTACCAAGGGGTCGATTCCGATTCGGGCCGGAAAAAGCACCGACCGACTCGGATCCGGAAAAAATACCGACCGACACGTACCCGTGGCGCACGACACGCCAAGTACGATGCAAGGCGCGAAAAATCCGACCGACACGTACGGAAACAAAGTCGACCGACCGAGCCGCACGGAAAGCAGCAATCCGGCCGGAAAAACACGCGAATCCAACCGACCGACACGCACCCGGAACAAATCCGACCGAAACGTACCCGCTAACTCCAAACCGCAAAGTACGATGCAAGGCGCGAAAACCACGACCGAGTCGGACGGAGGACAAGCCGTACGACCGACACGCATACAAAACCGAGCCGAAGCAACACAATACACCGCGACCGACGCGTACGCAGCATAGAAAACTGCACAAACACAGCGTGAACGAAACGGAGAACACCGTACGAGACCAATGCAGGGTCCGACTCGGTCACAAGAACGTTTCCAACATACACAAACAGCACAAAGGAAAAATCACCCAAAAAAGGCCAAACAAGCAATTACCAAGCCAATAAATACTGGGGGGTGGGGACAGAGAACAAAGACACACCCACAACTCCACCTATATAAAGGACACAAATCACTACCATGAGCCTTTGCAAATGCCATTCCACTGCCAGCACCCAAGAGAAAGCAACCACACACCCACAGCTCATCCCTCACACAAGCCACACACCATCAGCACCCCAACAAATACCTACCTCACATACACCCAGCAAAACACACACTCACACACCCTCACCTGCACACCAACACACACATCACCCACCATCACCACCCATCACCATGCCCCCCAAGAAGAATCCCAAGTTCCTAGATAGTGAATTGGAAGTCATGGTAGACGAGATCCTCAGGGTGGAGCCACAGCTGTTTGGCACACTGGTCCAACAGACCCCCATGTCGCAGAAAACCAAGATGTGGGAGAGGATCATCAACAGGGTGAACGCACAATCACCATGTCGGCGCACAAAGACCGACATCCAGAACAGGTGGTATGACGTGCGCAGGAGGGTACGGAAAATGCTGACGAAAGACTACATCAACAGCCAACACACCGGCAGTGGCCCTCCTGCCAAGCCAATATACCTCAGGCCCTGGGAGGAGAAGGTGCGGGCCATCCTTCCGCCAGTGAGCGTATATGGACTAGAGGACATCCCAGAGCCTGGTGAGTACACAACAAATGTACACAATATACTGCCACAAAACACACACATCACTGTCAAGGGGAGAGTCAAACCATGCACTCATAGCAATTACACAGCAACCAGAACAGAAACATCCTAAAATGTGTATGTCAGTCAGATAAACACAACACATGCCATCAAAAAAGTCACATCCAACTGTGCCAACACATGTACAAACACAACTACAACTACAGCTGGGCAGTGGCACAAATAGAACTAACAAACACATCCACACATGTAGCCACCACAACAACACCAACACACAGTGAAGACCACTCAAAGGAAGGAATTCTGTGTATGCTGGCCAAGTCTGTGTAGCCAATAGCATCATGGGAGTCGCAGTCACACATATTGCCCCCCCACAACTGTCCCATCAACACCACCATGAACCATGCGCACATCACAGGGAGTGGAGAAGGACTCACAAGATGGCTGACACTGGCTACTGCTGTGGGGAGCACAAGGCCCTGCTGGCAACTGTGCACCAACAAACAGCAGGACACCACTGACTGACATCCTGAGAGACAACTTACACTCCCTGCAATGCAAGCACAGTCCATGGTGGGATATCTGGCTAGCTGGGTGGGAAGGGGGACTTGCAGCACTGACCATAATCACAAGCACCTCCCCTCACACCCCCCACACAAACTCCACAGAACCCACCTGGTAGAATGCAATGCCCCCCATCCTAACACAAGATCCCACAAAGAACCACCCCCCTGGGTAATGTTGTGTGAAGCACAGGGACACTCTTGGGACTCTTAGCCAAACAACTGCCAGGACAACACTCCCAGCCATCCTGTCAGCACAGCCAGCCCACCCCACAGGGAAGCAGAGTCAAAGGAAGGAAGCATGGGCATGCTGGGAAGGGGGAGGAGGCAATAGCATGATGGGAGTCGTAGTCACAGCTCTACATCCCCCACCACATGGCCCAGCAAGCTCACACTCACGCATGCACATCCCACAGAGAGTGGAAAGGCCCATCAAAGATGTCTGACACTGTTGCTGTGTCGTGGGGAGCACAAGGGCATGCTGGGTACTGCACACCAACCAACAGCAGGACACCACTGTCAGCCATCTTGCCATTGCTCTCACACCCACACACACTGAACTCCACACAAAAGCAAGTAAGTATGGGAATGCTGGGAAGTGGGGTGGAGGCAATGGCATGATGGGAGTCGTAGTCACTGATATTGGTCACCCCCACAACTGTCCCATCAACACCACCCTGAACCATGCTCACATCACAGGAAGTGGAGAAGGACTCACAAGATGGCTGACACTGGCTACTGCTGTGGTGAGCACAAGGCCCTGCTGGCAACTGTGCACCAACAAACAGCAGGACACCACTGACTGACATCCTGAGAGACAACTTACACTCCCTGCAATGCAAGCACGTTCCATGGTGGGATATCTGGCTAGCTGGGTGGGAAGGGGGACTTGCAGCACTGACCATAGTCACAAGCACCTCCCCTCACCCCCCCAACACAAACTCCACAGTACCCACCTGGTAGAATGCAATGCCCTCCATCCTAACACAAGATCCCACAAAGAACCACCACCCTGGGTCATGTTGTGTGAAGCACAGGGACACTCTTGGGACTCTTAGCCAAACAACTGCCAGGACAACACTCCCAGCCATCCTGTCAGCACAGCCAGCCCACCCCACAGGGAAGCAGAGTCAAAAGGAAGGAAGCATGGGCATGCTGTGAAGGGGGAGGAGGCAATGGCATGATGGGAGTCGTAGTCACAGACATAGCTCACCCCCACAACTGTCCCATCAACACCACCCTGAACCATGCTCACATCACAGGGAGTGGAGAAGGTCTCACAAGATGGCTGACACTGGCTACTGCTGTGGTGAGCACAAGGCCCTGCTGGCAAATGTGCACCAACAAACAGCAGGACACCACTGACTGACATCCTGAGAGACAACTTACACTCCCTGCAATGCAAGCACGTTCCATGCTGGGATATCTGGCTAGCTGGGTGGGAAGGGGACTTGCAGCACTGACCATAGTCACAAGCACCTCCCCTCACCCCCCCAACACAAACTCCACAGTACCCACCTGGTAGAATGCAATGCCCTCCATCCTAACACAAGATCCCACAAAGAACCACCACCCTGGGTCATGTTGTGTGAAGCACAGGGACACTCTTGGGACTCTTAGCCAAACAACTGCCAGGACAACACTCCCAGCCATCCTGTCAGCACAGCCAGCCCACCCCACAGGGAAGCAGAGTCAAAAGGAAGGAAGCATGGGCATGCTGTGAAGGGGGAGGAGGCAATGGCATGATGGGAGTCGTAGTCACAGACATAGCTCACCCCCACAACTGTCCCATCAACACCACCCTGAACCATGCTCACATCACAGGGAGTGGAGAAGGACTCACAAGATGGCTGACACTGGCTACTGCTGTGGTGAGCACAAGGCCCTGCTGGCAAATGTGCACCAACAAACAGCAGGACACCACTGACTGACATCCTGAGAGACAACTTACACTCCCTGCAACGCAAGCACGTTCCATGGTGGGATAACTGACTGGCTGGGTGGGTGGGAAGGAGGGCCGGCTGTCAACCAAACACAACCAATGCAGACCATGTTCACACCCCAGAAAATACATAGAAATGCCCAAATAATGCAGGACAATGTGCCACACCAATATCAACCCCTGACTGTGACGACTCAGGACAATGCAATGTACAGGCCCGCACCCAGAGGCACAGTCACAACTGTAATGTGTGTCAACCATTGATGCCTGCAGAAACATGACATACATTGTTTGTGTCTCCCAAAAACAGGTGATGATGGGGACACAGCAGCAGACGCTGAGGAGTCCCAGTCCCAGGCTCAAGAGGATGCCGAGCTCACTGGCGTCGTACAGCCTCTGTCCTCCTCGGACGATGAAGAACAACCTGGCACATCCGGTGCAAGTCAACATGCAGCACCAGCAGGACCACCAGCTGCAGCACCAGCAGGACCACCAGCTGCACCCCCTGCACCCACCCCTCCAACGACTGTCACCACGAATACCATCCCTGCCGACATGGACAGAATAAGGAGCAACACCAGCACAGTGACCCTGGACCAACCTGGGGCCATGGACACCACCACCACCACCAACCCCCAAGGTGGACCAGGGTTATCTGTGCGTGCCACTGCACACACTGCACATGTCAGCAGGGGTGGTGGGAGGGGTGGGAGACAGA
The DNA here is from genome assembly GCA_963921515.1 of Calotriton arnoldi. Lineage (NCBI taxonomy): Eukaryota > Metazoa > Chordata > Amphibia > Caudata > Salamandridae > Calotriton > Calotriton arnoldi. Next base: position 1,473,027 of record CAWUFW010003513.1, on the reverse strand, counting down.
GGTCGCTGCTTGCAGACGTTGCTGGTGTGCATGATGACCCACAACTGGTACGCATAGCTGATGCGTACCAGTCCAGCACCGGAGAGCTCAGCCAGGTAGTGGGGCTCCTCAGAGACATTAAACAGCAGCAGGCTGCCCATCATGCCCGCTTGGACTCCCACATGTCCCACGTGGAGTCACACATGTCCCGTGTGGACTCACACATGTCCCGCGTGGAGTCCAAGTGGGATGCACTGCATGAGATGACGGCGGTGCACAGGGACATTTTACAATGCCTCCGCCAGATGAACAGCAACCAGTCCACACCTCCCTGTGTGCCAACAACATCTGGTGCCGAACAAACTGCAACTGCCACAGGGAGGGAGGAGGACTCTGGCGGAGAGTCCCCTGCACCGCAGCAGCCTGCACTTGAGGGCCCCCCCCAAGAAGAGGGGTCGTCCGAGGAGGGAAAAGTGAGAGGTCGATGGCCAAGCGCAACTCCCAGGAAGCCTGAACCTGTTCTGGATGTTCGCCTTTGTGCACAGACTGTTCACCCTGTTGACGGCAACACTACTCCCACACATTGCATGGGGAGTACAAGTTGGACCAATGTGTCAGACAACTGTGGCCCCGATACTGGGGATCCTGTCTACCCGGACTTTCAATTCACCTAGGAACTTGGGATTGCAAGATTCATGTACAGCACAACCCATCCTATGCACTATTAACACAAATGTATCACAATAAACACACTAATACACCATACTTGCCTCTGTCGTGATTCCAACGTGGGTGCTGTTATGGGGATGATGAACTGCAAAATTACACTGTGTATGCGAACTGCAACAGCAAGGACAACACAGGCATGTGAGTACAGGAAACGTGACACACATGAGGGAGACACACCACCAGGGCTACACGACACATACACACCTAGGCCATCTGACTCATTGCCTACACTGATGTTGCCAGGGAAGACGGTGCAATGCACAGACACCACACCCATTCCCAGTTGTAGTCAAGTAGCCCACAGGTGCAGTAAGCAAATGGCAGTCAAATGTGTGACCACAGACAACGCACATCACAAAGTGAAGCACAGGTTTATTACACAGTTGCAACATGCCGTAACCACTACAGATGCAAGGTAACCCCACCTGGCAGCGGGCACACAGTCAACAACTGTAGACGGAAGGAAGTCCATGGGTGTGGCGCACATCACCTGTAGGGACACAACAGCTACCAGCCTGGATGTGCAATCACGTCGTCGGTGGACACAGTTGACCAAACGAATCTGAAAGTACCCTGTGAAGGACAGAAATGACACACAGTCAAAAGCAATGGAGTACAGGACAGAACAGCAAAACACATGCACAATACATGTTACAAGATACCCACCCAGAACCAAGTTAGCATGTCAACACTGTTGGGGAGTACAGCCCACCTGTCACCACACATCGCAACACACATCCAGTCAAGTGGCCCATGGACACACTCCAACAGCACCAGAGCACCACCCACACATCATGCCAACTCACATCATTGACATGACACCTCAGGATACTCACATTCAGCTAAAGAAGTTGGTGATGAGCTGTGTGCGGACATCACCATCACCATCATCATCATCATCGTCACTGGCATCGTGGTCCAGGCCAGGATCCTCCACAGGTGGCGGATGTTGGTCATTGTCATCCTGGATGAGAGGCAACTCCTTCCGCACTGCCAGGTTGTGGAGCATGCAGCAGACGATGATAATCTTGCACACTTTCGCAGGGGCATATGGGAGGGACCCTCCGGTCTTGTCCAGGCAGCGGAAGCGGCTCTTCAGGAGACCAAAGGTCCGCTCAATCACTCTCCTGGTCCGACCATGTGCCTCATTGTAGCGCATCTGGGCAGGTGTCACAGGGTTCCTGAGGGGTGTCAGCAACCACGGCATGTTGGGGTATCCCGAGTCACCTACGGACAGACAAGTGCACATTAGCTGACTTGGAAAAGTGGGCGGAATACTACAGATCAGATCACACACAATGGCACAAAGTCAGTACACACCGACAAGCCAGGCACGCTGGTTCTGCATCTGTGCCATCATCCTGGGGATGCGACTACTCCTCATCACAAAGGCATCGTGTGCTGAACCAGGGAAACGGGCACACACGTGTGTGATGGTCATGTCTGCAAGACACACCACCAGTGCATTGACCGAGTGGTAGTGCTTGCGGTTCCTGTAGGCCTGCTCCTGGGCCTGTGGTGGTACCAAAGCCACATGTGTCCCATCAATGGAGCCAATGACATGCGGCATCCTCCCCAGGGCATAAAAGTCACTCTTCACGTCAGTGAGTCGTCGCAGTCTAGGGAAATAGATGTACCGGTTCAGGAAGAGCAACATTGCCGCCAAAACATCGCGGAGCACACGGCTGAACATGGTCTGTGACATCCCACCAGCAGTCGCCACAGTATGTTGGAAGGTACCAGTGGCAAAGAAGTGTAGGGCTGCCATCACCTTCACCTTGGGGGTCAGCGCTGTAGGATACGGCCGACCAGGCTGCAAATGTGGGGACAACTGCACTGCCAAATCCTCAATCAGCTGCCTGGTGAAGCGGTACCGTCGGATGCTGTCCCGTTCCACCATCGTTGCCAGGTCTGGGAATGGCCGATGGACAGCAGGAGCCCTGCAGTGCAGAGGAGAAGTAAGCAAGATTGTCAGTCACCCCACATATGCGGCATTGAACACACTCAAGATCCCAACATACATCATTATGAGGCACAACTACATGAAGTGTGCAGTACCGGAAGGACATGTATGGTACATACATGGCCAACATCTGTCAACACGGTCCAACAGGTGGCATCAATTAGTCCCAGGTTGGCCCATTGGACATCATGAGGCCGTGTCACATGTCCCCTTCTCCTGCTGCCGTGTCACAATAACCCCCACAGGGACATGTGAGGACAGATGTGCCCCAGGCACCACAGCTCAACGACAGGTACATTCCCAGGGACCCTGTAATGCCACATGGACACTGGCATTACATGGAGTATCATGTATACACCACAGCAAAACAACCATGACCCCCACAGGTAGTGGCCCCACTTGCCACGGCAGGACAGACATGGACGTCTGTGACACACACGCACAACATCAGAGTCCATGCACACACAACGTGGATGTGGAGACTGTCTCCCATTGTGCACATGAAATCAGAGACATTGTAAACACCACATGCACAAAGACTGTGGAGGACCATCACTATTGTGCCACTGGGACACCCTGGCTCAAACATACCGTCCCACATGGGACTCACGGGGTATGTGACATGACATACACATACACCACTGTGAAATGTGACCATGGCACATGCACAGATATGAACAGTTGCACATCACAGTGGTCACGTACACGTAACACCCAGGATCCTGTCCCCATGAACACGTGCACAGCCTGGGGGTGGCTGCCCACAGGTGACACCCACAGGACAACATGTACACCAACATACACACAATAGGAAATGCAGCCTTACATGCCTTATGATAAAGTTTGGACAGGCTGTCGTGATGTAGGTGTGCCCCTCACTCCCTGGGAGCTATCTGTGGCTGGCATATGTCCATCTGAGACAGGCATGCTGACATATGCCAGTCACATGTACAGTGATGCGTTGAACAGCAATGGACCGATCGATGCCTCCGGCCGGCCCATTGCTTTCAATGTGTGCGGGTACGCGTTGTACCCCTGTGCGCGTTGAACTGCAATGGACCGATCGGTGCCTCCGGCCGGCCCATTGCTTTCAATGTGTGCGGGTACGCGTTGTACCCCTGTGCACGTTGTACCGCAATGGACCGATCGGTGCGCACCCATTGACAATGGCCTTGCCTGGCAACGGACGCGTTTTCGAATTTCGAACGAGTCGGTTGCTGGAAAATCAGTTGGTCACCCACAACAATGTTGCAAAATCATGTATGTCATGAAGTTGAAGATTTGAAGGATGCTGTGGGCGTGTTTTGGTGCTGCTATTCCATGGATTGGCCAGATTCAGAAGATGCAAACGACTTGGACCTATCACTTTGGACACAAGGGACAGTATCTGCCTCTCCAGCACATATATATTGCTGGCTGTTCCCCTGAGAGCCCACTTGCCTGCACTACATGCTCCAGGACGACATCTGCCACTGCACTGCTGCTGTCTCTGCCCCTCTGGACCCTGCAATGGCACGTACTGTGGAGAGAGCCCCAGCCTTCAGCCTTGAAGAGAACCAGGCCCTGCTGGACAGCCTACTTCCACAGTACAGCAAGCTGTATGGGACACCAGGGGAGCAGGTGAGTGTTCTGTGCACTGCCTTTCTGAATGTGCATTTTGTCTGACTAGCAAGGCTGAGAGTCTGCACGCCACTGGCTAGCAGGCTCACTGAGTAGTTGTCACCCCCCATAGTGTGTAGTGACTTGCACTGGACAGGTATGGTGCAGTGACAGTGCATTTGAACATGGTTTTACTTCCCATGCAATGATACCATGTAGTGACGTCTGGCAAACTGTCCATGGGCAGCTTTGCACTGCCTGTGTACATCATGTGCCCCTGTGATTGAGACATGTATATACAACTGTGTCATGCACGGATATGTTGCATGTGTGGTAATGGCCTTTTCACTTTGTCATCCTGACAGGTTAATGCCCATCGGAAGCAGGAAATCTGGAAGGACATCGTCCGGGCTGTCCGGTCCGTGGGGGTCTACAAGCGCCGGATCCGCAACTGCCAGAAGAGGTGGCAGGACCTTCGGGGCTGGACCCGGAGGATTGCACGGGTCCAGCTGAAGCTGTCGCCTCCTCGCAGGAGGGGCGGAACACGGACCCTGACCCCCACATGCTCCAGATCCTGGCGGTGGTCTTTCCAGACCTGGATGGGCAGCTGAAGGCCAGACAGCAGCAAGGAGGGGGTGAGTCAAAGACTGCACTGTGAACTCTGTATTACATGCTTTGTGCCCTCCTCTGGCCTGGTTCAACTGCCACAGTGCAGCAGTCATGTTGTCCAGGAGCCATGTCCCTCTATTGTGCACTGCCCACTGCTCATCTGATACCCAGGTGTGGCCCTTACAGTCAGGGAATTGTGTCACTTGGGACTGTGTCCTTGCAGTTTGCTTCACTAAAGGTGGGGAACAGCATCTGTTTCCCTAACTCTGTTGTGGGCATCATGGGTGGGTCCATTGTTCACACAACGCCTGTGTTTGGACATGTGATCTGCGTGTTGCTTTGATATGCGGTCCACTTGCTGAGCTGAGCCACCACATGTGCCTGGGGTATGTGGCACACGCCCATGCAGCGGGTGGGAACAATGTTTGTGCCCCAGGAGTGTGCAGATTACGTGTGTCACACATACATAGCCAGCTATCCACTGTCCAGGGCACATCCCTCATTCATGTGGAGCAGGACAGTCATGCCTACTCCAGGCCATGCAATGCACTCTGTACTCCCACTCCCGTGTATCAGCTGACACATTGTGCACAGTGATTTGACCCCTCCGGTGTCTGCCTCTGTGTCAGTGTGCTGTGGATTAGTTGCCAGGACTGCTGGGGTGTTTCTTGGTAGGGGCTCAGCATGCCCCTGGAGATGTGACCATAGGAGACGATACTTGTGTGTCACATAGGTGTTTGATCAGCTGCCCGTGCAGACTGGGGTATGCGAATGTGATGTTCAGGCAGCTGTTCCCCATTCACAGCAAATTGTGAGGGGCTCAGGTTCAGAGGGTAGTGTCACAGGTCTCCCATATGTCCAATAGGTGTGACCTGGACAGATGAGGGTTGAGATGATGTGTTGTGTGGGGGATGTACATGTGCACTTGTGCAGCTCCAGGACTTGCATTCCCCATGACCTACTATTGTGACACAGTGCATAGTGTTGTTGTCTGGCTGCCAAGTCATACATCACTGAGACAGTGATGTATGACTTAGCAGTCATGCCTCCGCCATGGCATGTGTCAACTTATTTGTGGTCCTGCAGGGGAGTGACATGTGCTACATGCACACCATAGTGGCGCTGGCTATCAGGACATGGGTGCATCATGGTGTCTGTCGCTGGTATGCATCACATGCATTTCCTATTTGACTCTGGGCATCCCTTTCATCCGGAAACCTGTACTCACTCAGTGGCAAGAGCTGTGATGTGTCCACACCGTGTCCTCTGCAGTGTCCAACTACTGTGTACTTGGTGCATGTGTCCACACTGGGGTGTTGCAATCCAACAGACACCAGACAGATGGGTGCAAGGCCATGTGGGATGTGAGTGCCATGCTTGGCATCAGACTGACAATTGGCTTCTCCTGTTCAGTTAGGGCACTTTTAGCAATGTACAACTAATGATGCCAGGGCTTGCTCTGTGATGTGCTGTGCTCACAGTGGTGTGTGCGTTTGGTGCAGGTGACTGATGTCTGTCTGTTTCCCCATTGTTTGCAGATACATCCACGGCCACGGAAGGGGACAGCTCCACGGACCAGGAGGAGCCAGAGAGCCAGACTGGGTCAGCAGCCGAGGAGTGGTCGGAGGGACCCAGTGGCACGGAGGGCGAGGGGAGCCACACCGAGGAATCCTCAGCACCATCCACCTCAGCTGAGGACCAGAGCAACTCGGAGGATGACTCCCTTGTGGAGGCGGGTGTCAGCAGCCACCACACCCCAGCTAGTGTTGCTGTCCCCGCCACCACCAGCACCACCACCGCCCTCCCATCGGCTCCCATTCCCAAGGTCCGTGGAGGCTCCCATGTTCGGGAGCGTGTCTCCTTTGGCCCAGGCACCGCACCCCTGCCCCTGTGTCCCCTGCTGCCCTGAGTGAGGAGTCTGTGTACCTCCTTCGCCAGCTCCATGTAGGGCAGACAGCCATGCTGAGTGTCCTCCATGCGCACACCGCACTGTTGACTCAGCTGGTGTCGTTCATGGAGGGCATCTCATCGGGCATGTCTGACCTACAGAGGGGCAACAGGTCCATGGACTCCTCCCTGACGGCAGCAGTGTCCCTCCTCAGACAGTCCCTCACCCCTCCTGCCTCTGCTCCATCCACACTCCCCAGCACCTTGCCCGTCCCAAGCACACACACACCGGCACAGGCACACACCAGCACACACACATCCAGCACACAGACACACACGCCACAAACTAAACGCACACGCACGCACAGTCAGGGGACTGAAACCAGACTCACAGGGGATGGGGCCCTGGTACACACACACGCATCCACGGGCACTGCACAGTCCTCAGTTGCCTCTCCCTCCAAAGCACCCTCCCTTGCCTCACCTGCAACCCCAAAGACCCAGCGCCTCTTCCTCAGTGACCTCGGCCTCTTCCCCTCCGATCCAGCTGCCCCAGCATCCAGGGGGAAGAGGAAGCCCCCCACACGGAGCAGAGTGCCCCTCGCCCCCGGACACCCTCCCCCAGGCGCAGACAGACTGAGGCCCCCACCCGCAAGTCCCCCCGGAGTGGTAAGAGCAAGACCCCGCCGCCGCCCTGCAGCTCAAGCACCAGGTCACCTTCCTCCATCCCTCAGGCCCCCACTCCACAGGTGCCCCCGCCACACCCTGCCCCAGGTTCCCCCACCCACAGATATACCATCCCCAAGAGGCTCCGGCCTTCTCCCCCTGCCACTTGCTCTCCCGGCACCACACCCCCCGCTGCGCTTGTCTGTGCCACTGATGTGGTGAGGGTGTCCTCCCCTCTGTCCAGCCCACCTTGCCTGTTCCCCATTCTCCTCCCCTGGTGGTAGGCACTGCAGTGGAGTCCACTACCACCCTGTCTGACTTGGGCACTGCAGTGGCGGACCTGTCCACTCCATCTGCAGGGTCCACTGCAGTCGTGCCGGCACCCACAACATCTGAGCCATGCCCCCAGTTGTGCCGGCACACACCATGTCAGACACCTCCACTGCAGTTGTCAGTGGCTCTCCAGCACCCACCACCCCTTCCCTGCTTCCTCCTGGTGAGCCCTGATCCTGTCCCTGCGGTGCCTGGCCTACCCCCTCGGTTGCCCCTCCTAGTGGATTGTCCCTGGTTTTGTGCAGGCATGTGTAGGGTGGCATCTGCCACTGTCACCCACTTGTGACTTTGTTGATGGACTGGCCATTGGCCTTTGTTTATGTTCTACCGGACTTCTACTTTTAATGCCACATATGCTGAATAAAGCAACTTTCTGTTCTCTAGTGCTTTTGCTTCTGATGTACATGATGTTGATGATGCTAACAATGCCCTTGCTGCAGTGATGGTGATATTTGGTCTCATGATTATGAAGTGTTACTGTGCAGGAACCCATGTGGTCCAGGGGTTATGTGTCCTATCCTGTGGTGTATCCATGTCATCCATAGCAGCATCTGAGGGTGTCATGTGTTCAGTATTTGGCAATGAGATTTCCTACTTAGATTGGCAACTTCACATCTGTGGCTTCCACCCCTGCACATCTGTTGTGCCTGCCATTGTTCTATTCGTCTACTTCCCTGACCGTGTGGCCATCTCCAGTGAACATGCAGGTTTGGGCATCAATGGGGAAGGACTCATCTGTGTTGTCAGTGCAACATTGCTATACAAGTGTGTTGGATCTGTGCTGATGATTCCGTTGGCACTTCCATGACCAGGCTGATGGGACGGGAGCCCTCATTTGTTGCTAATTGTTGATTGTGTGTCCCATTGCTGCCATGGTATGGTATCTGTTCGCCTCACATCTGCAGTCTCCACAGGGTATCTGCATGTGTGTGCCCATTGGTGCAAATATGTGGGTCTGCATTCGGATGGTCACTTCTGTCATTGTGTCATTGATGATTGTTGACGGTGTCAGCCCCCATGGGTGTTGTTTGTCTGCACATGGCCAAAGTTATGTCTTATTTGCACTGCAGGATTTGGCTCCCCAATTTATGTTGCAATGGGACACATACACTACTTTGCCACTGATGTGTTTGTTGTTCTGTGACCAGGAATCATCCATGCAGTTTGGCAGTTGCACCTCTTACTTTGTCAACACTTGCCTTTTGGTCACTGTGATGATGGGTGTTTGGACCCCATTGCCACAATGTTCAAAATGTGCTGCAGCTATGGACCCCACACTTGCCTTTTGGTCACTGTGATGATGGGGGTTTGGACCCCATTGCCACAATGTTCAAGATGTGCTGCAGCTATGGGTCCCCCCACTTGCCTTTTGGTCACTGTGATGATGGGGGTTTGGACCCCATTGCCACAATGTTCAAGATGTGCTGCAGCTATGGACCCCACACTTGCCTTTTGGTCACTGTGATGATGGGGGTTTGGACCCCATTGCCACAATGTTCAAAATGTGCTGCAGCTATGGACCCCACACTTGCCTTTTGGTCACTGTGATGATGGGGGTTTGGACCCCATTGCCACAATGGTCATGGCCTGCTTGCATTGTGTGTGCCACACACATATTTGTGTGGCACATGTGCTAGGGGGTCACATTGTATGTTCAGAAGTCATGTTCGGTGTTGTAGGCATTTGACACAGTCTACACACGCTTGTCATGGTGTTGGGGGATGTCTTCTTCTTGCATTCCCTAGGTTGTGGTGTGCTGGTTGTGTCATGCATTGTCCATCCTATGAGTGGGGGTGGTAGTAGTGGTAGGCATCCTGCACCCCTGGCTAAGGGTGGTGGTAGGCATCCAGCCCCCCTGGGTGAGGGTGATAGTAGTGGTAGGCATCCTGCCCCCTGGCTAAGGGTGGTAGTAGTGGTAGGCATCCTGCCCCCCTGGGTGAGGGTGGTAGTAGTGGTGGGCATCCTGCCCCCTGGGTGAGGGTGGTAGGCATCCTGCCCCCCTGGGTGAGGGTGGTAGTAGTGGTAGGCATCCTGCCCCCTGGCTAAGGGTGGTAGTAGTGGTAGGCATCCTGCCCCCCTGGGTGAGGGTGGTAGTAGTGGTGGGCATCCTGCCCCCTGGGTGAGGGTGGTAGTAGTGGTAGGCATCCTGCCCCCCTGGGTGAGGGTGGTAGTAGTGGTGGGCATCCTGCCCCCCTGGCTGAGGGTGGTAGTAGTGGTAGGCATCCTGCCCCCTGGCTAAGGGTGGTAGTAGTGGTAGGCATCCTGCCCCCCTGGGTGAGGGTGGTAGTAGTGGTAGGCATCCTGCCCCCTGGGTAAGGGTGGTAGTAGTGGTAGGCATCCTGCCCCCTGGGTGAGGGTGGTAGTAGTGGTAAGCATCCTGCCCCCTGGCTAAGGGTGGTAGTAGTGGTAGGCATCCTGCCCCCCTGGGTGAGGGTGGTAGTAGTGGTAGGCATCCTGCCCCCTGGCTGAGGGTGGTAGTAGTGGTAGGCATCCTGCCCCCTGGCTAAGGGTGGTAGTAGTGGTAGGCATCCTGCCCCCCTGGGTGAGGGTGGTAGTAGTGGTAGGCATCCTGCCCCCTGGCTAAGGGTGGTAGTAGTGGTAGGCATCCTGCCCCCTGGGTGAGGGTGGTAGTAGTGGTAAGCATCCTGCCCCCTGGCTAAGGGTGGTAGTAGTGGTAGGCATCCTGCCCCCCTGGGTGAGGGTGGTAGTAGTGGTGGGCATCCTGCCCCCTGGGTGAGGGTGGTAGTAGTGGTAGGCATCCTGCCCCCTGGCTAAGGGTGGTAGTAGTGGTAGGCATCCTGCCCCCCTGGGTGAGGGTGGTAGTAGTGGTAAGCATCCTGCCCCCTGGCTAAGGGTGGTAGTAGTGGTAGGCATCCTGCCCCCCTGGGTGAGGGTGGTAGTAGTGGTGGGCATCCTGCCCCCTGGGTGAGGGTGGTAGTAGTGGTAGGCAACCTGCCCCCCTGGGTGAGGGTGGTAGTAGTGGTGGGCATCCTGCCCCCCTGGCTAAGGGTGGTAGTAGTGGTAGGCATCCTGCCCCCCTGGGTGAGGGTGGTAGTAGTGGTAGGCATCCTGCCCCCCTGGGTAAGGGTGGTAGTAGTGGTAGGCATCCTGCCCCCCTGGCTAAGGGTGGTAGTAGTGGTAGGCATCCTGCCCCCTGGGTGAGGGTGGTAGTAGTGGTAGGCATCCTGCCCCCCTGGCTAAGGGTGGTAGTAGTGGTAGGCATCCTGCCCCCTGGGTGAGGGTGGTAGTAGTGGTAGGCATCCTGCCCCCCTGGGTGAGGGTGGTAGTAGTGGTAAGCATCCTGCCCCCCTGGCTAAGGGTGGTAGTAGTGGTAGGCATCCTGCCCCCCTGGGTGAGGGTGGTAGTAGTGGTGGGCATCCTGCCCCCTGGGTGAGGGTGGTAGTAGTGGTAGGCGTCCTGCCCCCTGGCTAAGGGTGGTAGTAGTGGTAGGCATCCTGCCCCCCTGGGTGAGGGTGGTAGTAGTGGTAGGCATCCTGCCCCCCTGGGTGAGGGTGGTAGTGGTAGGCATCCTGCCCCCCTGGGTGAGGGTGGTAGTAGTGGTAGGCATCCTGCCCCCCTGGCTGAGGGTGGTAGTAGTGGTAGGCATCCTGCCACCCCTGGGTGAGGGTGGTAGTGGTGGTAGGCATCATGCCACCCCTGGGTAGGGGTGGTGGTGCGCATTCAGGCCCCTGTGTGCATATGTGGCATTGGTGATGGGCATCCCGCCCCTATGGTGCTGCTGTTGCTGGTGTAAGTATATTCTGCATCCCTGTGTGATGTGTGTGATGTGTCGTGTACGTGTTGTATGTGTTTTGTGGTTGGTGTCTGGCTTACCTTCTGCGCCGTACGCGTCCGTGCCTGTTCCGGTAGTAGATGTAGAATATTGGTATGATCGGGACGAAGGGATTCATGGTTGGTTCGTGTCGTTCGTCCTTCTCGTTGCTTCGCGTCGTCCTCGTCGCTTCGCCTCGTCCTCGTCGCTCGCCTCGCCGCTCGCGTCGTCCTCGTCGCTGGCGTGTTCGCCTCGTAGCCGTGGATCGTGTTGTGGCGCGAATCGGAGCTTATGTGCGCCTCTCCCGGATGCTTTGACGTGCCGTGCGTAGCGACGGGTTCGGCGCGTACGGAAAGCGCATCGTACTTGTCCGGCCGGACGGGGCTGCATTTTTCCTTCCGTGCGACTCGATTCGGCGTTTCCGGATTCGCCTCGGTCGGAGAACAGGATCTGGTTTGGGTGAGTACGGCTCGGCCGGATTTTTTGCTGTTGTGCGCATCGTACTTGCTCGTTCGGTGTGCTGTACGGATCGGTCGGGAAACAGGCTTTCGCATGGCTTTTTTCCCGACCGAATGGTATTGGGTGCGCCTCCGACCGAGATCGGAATCGGCCCCTATATGTTTTTTTAAATTAAATACTTTTATTGCAAGCATATGGCAACCATGTTTAGATGACTGCATATTTCTTTTTTTGTTTCTATTTTTGTGGTACATGCTTGAAATTTAAAAAAAATTACCATCGCCTCAGCCTGCCAAGGCCAGAACTATTGGCTTTGCCAATGCTTGCTACTCCTCCAGACAGTACATTTGGTTCAGTAAACTACTTTAAAAATAATCTGATTTAAATGAGTACTGGACCTTTGCAACATGTGGCTCAAAATCAAACACTTGTTCCAGTATCCACTACTAGAGAAACCCTAGGTGCAGTCCATATATGGCTCACAAAGCTAAAAATAACACTCAAGTCCTCAGCTATAGGCAGGGCTATTGGAATTATGGGGCAGAAGAGGGCCAAATTATGCGGCACATTTTTTACTACTATTACTTCATTATTTCGTCAATTTTGAACTTAGTAACACTGTCTGGGCCTTGGTTGCACCTCATTAGTACCAGTTTAACACCTAAATATAACAATAAGCAACAGAAAGGGCCTTCCAGTAACATTTGAACCGTTTTAGCTAGTAACATTTTTTTTGTTAAAATCTGCAGATTATGCAGGAGATGGCAGATTATGCAGCAAATGTATAATTATGGGAAAATCGCCAGGCCGCACAATCGCATAATTCCAGGGGGCCCAAGCTATGGGTTAGATAATCATTTGTTCACAAACAAATTCACTGATCAAAAACTAAAAGGCAAAATCAACTTAGCTGTGCTTTATTTTTTCAAACTGGCATTTAAAACACTTCTGCTTCTGAGTTTGCTATCTGGTAAAACAGGAAGAGCATTTATTTCTGAATTCACAATAACACTGTTTTTCACAGCCCTGCGATGGAAATCACCCCACTTACTGTTTAAAAATATTTCTAAAATGACCAAGAGAACTCGTGCTCACTATGACCCTCTAGAAATGTGGCTCACCTGCCTATGCCGTGGCTAACTCAATACCAGGACACAGTTTTATTCTACTTGAAGCTAATCGTCCAATCACGTTTGGCAACAGAGCCCGCCCGGGCTTATCATTTTTGGCATTAATCTGGGCACAGCTGCACTCTCAAGAAGCGAGCAACCGTTAATATTTGAACTAAATGCCGCTGCTCCAAACAGTGTGGAATCAAGGCTGACTCCAGACTCTCCCGCTAGTAAATACTGGATAAACTGGACAAAGTATTGTGCTATGTTTGTACGATGACTCTCTACCTTAAACCACCACAGCAGCGATTTAAATCTTGGAAGGCGCGGGGTCTAGATTCTTTATCAGACTTGTAACTCTTATACCTAGTATTGTTTCTTCAATGATAAAAGCAGCAGTATTTTATAACTGTTTTCTTTTGTTCAATGAACAATCAATGGATAGTTGTAAGTACTCACTTTCCTAAAAATCTAATTATAACTTGGAACTACTATGTGAATGTCAGCACAATTAACCATCTCAATACAGCAACTCATTCTGTACCAATAAAGCAAATACAGAAAGCTTGATCGATTACCTATTTTTGGGTTTAAACCAGACATGGAGATGGTGGCAAAGTGATATTACTGATATGCCTTACCACCATGCTAGAGATTGTGTTTCTTCCTGCCTATGCCACTCCATAATTATATGCTCAAGAGGATCCCAAAACAAATCTGGATTGTTTATCCAGTGACAGTGCTCATCAGCAGTGGGCTGTGTCATTGAGCTGCCCAATGGTTTGGCTTGTTGGTCATCCAAATTGTTATTCCACCTTAATTTCTGTTGGCAAGTCAGAGCTAGCAGAATTGCACTGCCTGGTGCCTGTGTATCTCCATGAATTCCAATATCAATTAGTTATTTCTAGGCATTCTATTCGCACAGCCATGCACACTGGCTCTCTCCCAGAATGGCCAGTCGGAAGTCTTCATCCTTAGCCTCCACGTGATCATTGAAACTTCAATGAAGCTTAAAACAGGTTTACGTTGCTCAACCGAAACATGTAGTTTAACCATCAAGCTTCTTAAACCGAAAGTCAAAGATAACCATCAAACATTCACTTCTAAATTCAACAGGAAACCAAACAAGTTCTAGTTCTAGTTCTACAGTCTATGTAGCGATTCCTCCCACCCTTCCATAAAATCAACCAGTGGAGGTACAAGCTCAGGTATGAGTTATAAGTATTGTTGTGTGCGCTGTGATATTTTCCACTGGCACTATACGTCAAATTCTGGTTCTAAACCACTAATCTGTGATTTGTATAGATGTTTCTGAAATTGCACAATAGTCATGTTCGACCAACCATTATGTAGCTGTCAGCCTTCAATTAGGTATTTTTATAGCGTATGCATGAGACTTAAACAAATCATCTTGCAAATGGATCGTATGGGAGCTTACTTTTGGCTGCATCTTAAGGCATGAGCTTTTGATCCAATCATAAAGTTAGTTTTTTGGTTCATGTCCCCCAGCTTTGGTTCCAGTGCAGCAGTAGGAAACCACAGCATGAGTTCAAATGTTAGGCCAGGTATCAAATGGTACTATTCTCTGGACGTCTTTCTCCCTTTTTAATATATAAGATATTTTCAAGGCAATATGTTTTAATGTAGGGGTGTGTAGGTAGGGTGGGGGGGGGAGTTTTCTGTGTGTAGATGATGTAGGATGTTTATGTCTTCATATTTTGAGTGCAATAAACAAGGAAGGAATTCAGTGGCGGCTCCTCCGCTAAGGCGGCCCACTGCTTTTCGCAGCGGAAAAAAATTTAAAATAAAATAATAACTCAACGTTATCATTTTATTTGTTCCTGCTGCTGGGTCTTGGCCGCGCGGATCTGCTCTGCTCTCAGAGCAGGGGGAGGAGTGGTGAGCACAATGTAAGTGCGCATGAATGTTTGGGCCGGCCAAACATTCATGCGCACTTTGCATGTTCTCCACCCAGGCTGCATTACAGCCTGGGTGGAGAACATGCCCAGGCTCCCATTCCCTGGCTGAGCGCAGAACCACGGCGCTCAGACCAATCACAATGCTGCATTGCAGCATTGTAATTGACTATGGGGAACCTGGGAGCCCGGGTGCTTCCTGTTTGGAAGAGGACGGAGAACGGAGGAGAGGCGGAGGAGGGAGAGGACGGAGGAGAGGCAGCGGTCGGCTAGTAAGTGATATTTTTAAGCTCCTCCCCCTCTTCCCCCTCCCCACCCCACTACCGCTTCCCGGGAGCACCCATCTGTGAAGGAATTACAGCCAAAAAACACAAGGTTTTTCGCTCCCACAAATAGATCGCCACTGATGGTCCTAAACTAGAACTTTAAAGGCAGCACTTTGTTAATTTCATCCCTCTCTGTCTCGCCAGGTCTCACAACTATGAATTAATGGCTACTCCTCCATATCTGGGTTGATGTGTTAGGAACAAGGAGGAGCAGACAGGAAACAAAGGAACAGGAAGAGAGCCAGAAGACAATGAAGGGGAAATTACATCGCAGCAACAAGAGACATTAAACAAAGAAGGTTTCCCCAGCCCTTTCCTAAACAGTATGTGAGTGCAAACAGGAGATAAGCAACACTTTACAGAAAATATACATTCACACCACTGCTTGTAGCTTCAGCCTTAGGGTAAGTTCTTCTTCATTCCATCCAGGAGTTGGAAAAGATAATGTCTTATCACTGTGGGAAGCCCTTAGTCTAGGTGGGTACCACAAAGCTACCACGATGTACACTACAAGAACTTCCTTTCACACCATGATTAACTGACTGCTTGCTTCTCTACTATATCCCTACATTCACATTCTTAACATGAATTTTCACTTATTTTCATATTGGAGGCTTTGCTTCAACATGCTGCATTCTTAAACACTGGTTTATGTGACTCTGGGTCATTCAGCGCAACTATAATCATGTTCTGGAGGAGGGCCTGGCAGCCTTGGATTCTTTAGATGGTATGTACAGGTCCATTTCCATCACCAGTGCACCATACTCACCAAAAGCACTAAATATTTAGAGGCTGATGCGTTCATCACTTCAAACACATTCGCCTTCATGGCCAGACAAGGAACCCCAAGATGTCTTCACCCCTTCTAGCACTCTGCAGACATTCACTTTACTATCCAGCTCATCTCGTTCTACTTAAACCTTGCTTCATCCAGAAGCAACAAATTTATTGCAGCTAAGCACTCTTTTCTTGCTTCTTTTCACAACTCCACTGCAGTTCCCACCAATTGAAGTCCCAATATAAGATAATCCAACACTTCCAGCAGGTTTCCATCTGTAACACTGACTTCTCAACATCGTCTAGTTTTTATATTTCATATCAAATGCTCACATCATCTACTCCTCTGATCCTGATATTTCTTCCATTGCAAGCCCCGCCGGGGCACACAGCTTTACGTTTTTTAATCTGCTCTCGTTAAACCAGCAATCACTGACCCAGACAGAATCCCTCTCACTACCAAGGTCTGGCGCCGTCCACATACCCACCTGCGCACCCCTGACCAGCTACACCCAAGCATCAAGCTCCTTCAACCAATTAATCATCATGGATAGTATGGTGATCCATAACGGGGTAAAAAGTTGCATGCAGCAATATAAGACATGAAAACTGTAAAAGACACCTGCTGTGTGGTTTGTACCAACACTGGATTGATTAATCTATATAAATGTCTCAATTGTCCAGAACTAACAGGATTCTTGTTCTAAAGAGAAAACACCACTGATATGATTCAAAAGCAGGACCAAAGCAAGATTTTTTCTTCTCCAAGGCAAGTTGCTATTTTGCTCTAGCAACTGGGCCACATTATTTCCTAATAGCAGAGGCAATCTTGCACAACCTTGCTAGTGGAGAAGAAGGATCCTAAGAAACCACCCAAGATTGCTTAGCCTTAAGAACAGCCGGACTCAAAAGTCATATACTAAGTAAATATGAAATCTGATTAGTCTTACAAAAGTTAGAGTCAAATGCCGGCCGGCAGGGAGTGGCTGCATTGAGGTTTCACCACTCATGTAACAGATGCAGATCAAATGTTCATGCCCCAGAGAAGCTTGTTAGCAACATAACCCATCCAACAGGAGTGACAAGAATGCAGGCTTGGATCACGATACCTCAGTTATATCAGTAGTGGTGAATAATGTTACAGTGCCGGACATAGTGACCCTCGAGACAATATACTATACAACAAAGGCTGATGGAAAAGTGCAAGATGATGCAACACAATGACCGCTTGTCAATTCCTGATATTTAGCAATTTCAATCAGCTTAAAGTTGAATAAATTTATTTATATTAAAAAGTACCCTTGCCAGTCTAAAATTATATATAAACCACTTCAAAATCCGATGTTTGAAAATGTACACTTTTCTTGCTATAGCTGGGCTAAAATTAGAAAACATTAAAAGACCACATGTTTAGCTAGGAAGAAAAAGAGAATGCAGAAAATGACAGCTGCGTTTCAGCAGGTCCTTGGAGAGACGTAACTATAGAGTGCTGCAAGGGTATTTAGCATTGATTGCGAATGAGGTAACCGCAGATACCGCCATCTCATATGAGAAGGCATTCGAGGTCTGACCCAGAAAACAAGAATCGTAACCGCTGATCAAATGTTAATGTTCAACATAAGATGCTGCTGAACCGAGCCACAGTGAATTATCTCATACTGGGTACATGCAAGCGGCACTCCAAGAAAGAGGAGCCGCAGCGAGAAGTGTGGGATTGTGACTCAGGTTGCGCTAGATCAATGAATGTAATTCTGCCATTTTATGTTTTAGCTAGACACGTCAAATGTAGAATGGTGGAAAAACAAAGCTTAGCCTTAACAATGAGAGATGGCTATTTAAAGAAGGGCATTAACACGGTTCTCTAGATGGCTGGGATCTCACCGCACCTTTATCCATATATTATTGGAATATGCTTTTATGTTGTTTTTTTTTTTTAAACTCTGTTAAACTTATTACACATTATGATCACCAGGCTGTGACACTACACATAATTTGACAGAATGTTTTATGTAATAAATAAAAAATATACCATGATGGCTGGTCCACAGGGTTTTTACGCTACCCATGTATTTTGGCAGAATGTTCTCACGGTAAAATAAAAATACTTGAAAAGAAACTTAACATGACCAGGGGTTCCCAGGATTCCACAGTATTCATTTGTTTAGAGGGATTTTTTTAATGGTTCAAACTGTCCTAACCACGCATGATGGTCCTAAAGCTTTCAGGCCACCTGGAAGGGTTTTGTGAGATGGCACAAGACTTCTGCATGTCAAGGTACTGCAGGTATCCTTTCCACAGCTGAAAGGAGAAGGCCTCGGTGAGGCACAAGAGGCTGACAACAGTACTAGGAATCCATTATTTATTTTAACCCTCTTCATCCCACCCAAAGGGTGCGTCACAAGGTCATGAAACAAGCTTTGGATAGGCTTGATGTGGGGTTCTAAACCACAAGTCAGAAAGATACTTCATTCAAGCCAATTTTTAAATTTGCCATCTCTATCAAAAGGCTGCAGGGAGCTTCTGTAAAAACGCTTACAACTCACTACACGATAAAGCCCTAAAGAATGTCAAGTTGACACCATCTTCAAACTGATCTGTCAGAGTGTCTTTCAGACAAAAACTGTAGAACATAACCTCTATTAAAATAGCTTCAACGATTCCCATCTAAGCCAGAGCTGACATCAAATTTATGTCACTTACAAACAGGGCAATTTATAGCAAAGAGCCTCATTAGTAAAAGTTATCTAATACCACTTAATGAGGTTATTGAGGAGTGGATCCACACACCAACCAAAATCAAAGAAACCACTGCAGGGGTGAAAGCTTGTCTTGGTGGCTCCGCGACTTGAAATACACTCCCCAGAGCCAGGCATGAAGAGGGAACTCTGCTAGTTTCAAGTAAGAAATTGGACACTGACTTTGTTCGCACTCTGGTGATCGATCCCTGGTAATGCAAGCGTTATGCCGACACAAATTTCAAAGTTTTATTATAAACATGATGGAATTATGGAAACATCAGCATGCACAAGGCACGAGTTTTACCACAGGTCTAGGTCATTTCCAAACTATTAATCTTAAAATTGTTTTAACTCAGTGACATACAATTTTTAGTACAGATTTAGGCGGGGAAATTATTAGAGGCCGCGGGGCAGCACATGGCAGCTCTGGAACTAAAGAGCTGAAAATTCGTGCCAGCAAACACCAGGGAAGCAAGCAACAAAAGTTATACAACGATCACCGACTCCAGTGCTGCCCTGTAGCTCCATCTCTTCCTTTCCTTTCCTTGGAAACCTCCTAAATGATCGTGACGTAAATAAATATATTCCACACATCCTACTTCCTCAGAACAAGAAGAGGGCAGCACACGAGGTATGTAAAATCTGAACCATATCTTTATTGCAATGGGCCTCCCACGACCCAGCATAGAAGAGAGACGCGTTTCGGCAGGACACCTGCCTTTATCAATCTAAAAGACGCCATGTTTTGACTTCATTTTAATACTTGGAAATGCTGAACACAAACCAAATACTTCATTATTACAGGCAGTCTGTCCCCTCTGCAGTTCACCCCATTGTTTCTTGGTTACTTGATAATTGGAACGTTTTCTGATGTATACAAGATTACCAATGATTGAAATAGAAATAAATATATTATGCAAATATTTGGTTGTTTAGTCTTGGAAGGGCTGTCTCTCGCAATCAAATATTTAATCGGACGTGCATTGTCTCTTCCTATCAAGTTTTCACCTCTGCTGGGATACTTTCTAAAAGCTCTTTATAGCTGTCTTTGTAGGCATTTCCGTATTTCTGTTTTCCTCTATTTTCTGAACAGGCAGTACCCATTCACTCATCCACTCACTCAGGCACTAACCAAACACTCATCCAATCACCCAGGCACTATCCATGCACTCACACAATCACCCAGGCACTACCCTTGCACTCATCCATTCACTCAGGCACTACCCATGCACTCATCCATTCACTCAGGCACTACCCATGCACTCATCCATTCACTCAGGCACTACCTATGCACACATCCAATCACCCAGGCACTAGAAGATCCACGTTCAAGCTGCTTTGTATCACCCACAAAGCGATACATGGAACAGGTCCGCTCTTAATCAGGAATAAAATCACCAAACACATTCAACAAAGGAACCTCCGCTCTAGAGTGGCACCTCGCCTCAAAATCCCAAGATACAGGAAAAAAAAACATGGGTGGCACGTACTTCTCTGTTCAAGCAGCCAAACTATGGAACTCTTTACCCCCCAACGTAAGATCCACAGATAACCTTATCTTCAGAAAACTACTCAAGAATTGGCTCTTCCCCACATAAACATCATACGCAAACAGAAATATACAGCATATCCCT
Organism: Calotriton arnoldi; assembly: GCA_963921515.1. Taxonomy (NCBI): domain Eukaryota; kingdom Metazoa; phylum Chordata; class Amphibia; order Caudata; family Salamandridae; genus Calotriton; species Calotriton arnoldi. The sequence goes on along the minus strand of CAWUFW010003513.1, from coordinate 1,452,528 downwards.
CTGTATATAAGCATTTATTTGTACTACAGATATGTACCTATATATGTGTATTGCTTTGTATAAACGTGTAGAATAATTGTTTAAAAAAAATATATATATAGATATTCATTAGTTCTGCGAAACAAATGTACATATTACTGATAGTTACATTATTCTATGTTTTAACACCTATATAAGTGACTGCATAAATAAGTAAATCTTTTATCATAACTATTTATCCACAATTGCTTGACTATTGAATTACAAAAAAAAACTCATTATATATAAACCAATAAATACAATTAATTTTAGGTACAACAACAATTGAAAGCCAGAGTTTATTTAATGCATCTTTAATCTACATATACTTCCTTTATGCATCTATATACCTCCCATGTACTTATGGATCTATATATTTATTACTTTACTTCGAATTCAGCATATCCAATGCATTACCCGATTTCTCACCCTATACCTCTATCAATATATCCTCTACCTCCGCTCTCTCATTCATCTCAAACCTCATACCACTACTATGATCCCCAAATAACCCTTTCTAAACTCTTCCCTACTCTACCCCTCCGTGCATCATCTCATACGTCTTTTACTATTCCGATCCCCCAAAACAAGCCTTTCTAAGTCCTTCCCTCTGACTCTTCCCCCTCCACACCCCTTTTACTCATCCAAAGCCTCCTCCTGCTGCTATGACCTCCATAACAAACAAACAAAAAATGTCTAAATCCTTCCCTCTTCTATCCCGCCACTATCCTTTTCAATCCAAATAACAGACTAACATATCCACCTCTCAAATTAATTTCATATTTCACTATACTAATTCACCACTAATCCTTCATGGGTTCCAAAGTAGCGTGCTACTCACCAAAAAAGAGCTCCAACACCCCATCAGGGGTAGCAAGCGCTATATAAACACAAACATTTTCCCCTCTTTTATCCCTTAGCTATCCTTCTCAATTCAAATAACTGACTAACATATCCACCACTCAAATTACTTTCATATTTCACTATACTAATTCACCACTAATCATTTATGGGTTCCGGAGTAGCATGCTACTCGCCGAAAAAGCGTTTCAACGCCTCGTCAGGGCTTGTAAGCGCTATATAAATGCAATTACAACACAATCTGCTTTCAACCTAAGAAACAGGAAGGCCGTCAAAGGCGGGCAAAAACTGCAGTCTGCAAATGCATTACTGCAGCAAAGTTGAAAAAGAAAAAAAATTATTTTGCTTTCCAATAACATGCTTACATATTTGATAATCATGTCCCTCCTCACCTCATAAACGCCTTAGCGTTCACACCTCACCGTGTGGCGCACGAAAACCCATTACTAAAACAGCCATGGACTAGCATGCACTTCACAATCCTGCCACCAGCCCACATGTGCATTAAGGGAAGGGCAACCCAATAACCCCTTGTGAGCTTGGAAATATATATATATATATAGATAGAGATAGAGATAGAGATATATATAGATAGATATATATATATGCACACATTCTTGTAATAATTAATTCAGAATTAGTCAAAGAAAAAAATAAATAATGAAAGCTGCGTACATACGATAAAACATTTAATTTTGTGTTTTGTTCAGTTCAATCATTTTCAGAACAAAAGGGCTTCAATTCTGTTCCATCTTTTTTGTAACAAAAGGAGTTCAATTGTAGCACATACATGTCCAACAGATATAGAAAGTCTTGGAATGCCCTTCGCTGTGAGGGACATATGTGCTAATCCACATTTGCGTATAGTAATGTCTATATCAGTAGCAATATCTTTATAGTCTATATTAATGTCGTATAGTAATGTCTATCAATTATTCATTCCTTGTACTTGCGTGTTTATTGTTGATTGTGTGGTCAAAGCGCAAAAGACAAGAAGCAAACACATGTTAACTTTTCGGTCTCTTGACTAATCAACAGCCTGGACCATCTTTAGGGCATTACACTTAGGGCAAAGATGGCCAACCCCACTTTTTTTTAAGAACGCCCCATGGGATTACATACAAATTGAAAAATGTCAGAAGAGGTTGATATATTGGTATCACAGCAAATGTAAAATATTTATAAGAAAAGTTCTGCTGGGATCTCCCCATCTTGATTTATTCACTGAAAATCACAAGTTTCTCCGACTGATACAACTTAGTTCCTTGGAGACAACATTGACCCATGCACGCTTTCTCTTTAAATACATATTTTAATTTCACTGTGATCTACACCACACCTCCAACTGCCATATACCCATCCTCCCAGTGCACAGACCCCGGCATGCTGACCTATTTCCCAAACGTCTTCCCCCATTCACTTTCTTATGCCTCTGGCCACACCCCATCTCCTACCATCACACTTCCAGCACATCTTTATACCAGGCCCTCTTTCTCAATGCACTCAGGCTCCCCATCCTCCTTCAAGAGGGCCTTCTTTAATGCTAGACCTGAAGTCAAATATGTCTTCAATTACATCACCAACCTCTCCACTCACACCCTGGCTCTCACTGATACTTACATGTCGGACAGCACAACCCACATCCTATCAGACATCCCCCCCCAGACAAATCCAACATAATATTTAAAGTCCTGTGAAACCGGCCCCTGGCAGAGGAGTGGTATCAGTACATCAGTCTAACATTAGCTGTCACTAACTTAAAAGTCACCACTGCAACCAATCTGAACATCTGCTTGTTAAATGTATAAACAGTTCCTCACTTTCCATCTTATGCACAATCATCTAACACCCTCTTAATAAAACTCTCTGAATGCATGCCAAATTGACAACTCGTGTTTGATGCAATTCATCTGGTCCATTTCAAAGTGCTCTTTCATTGTAGGAGGTGTCAACATTCGTGCCATTAACCCATATTTCATATGTTCAAGGAATTTTGAACAATATGGACAGTTTGTGCTGCTGCCAACCGACGGACTCGCCCACACACAAGGCCAGTCACATCTGGATCTGCTCTTTATACAAATCACCAATGATCACTAGTTACTAACATGTCCCGTTGGTCAGATCATTCTCGCATCCAGTTTATTTTGCAAGAGAAGGTCCTTTTCAAAAAATGCTGCCAAAGTCTCTCTTATTACCCCCTAACCTTATGAACAAGAAACCTAAAAAACATTGAAACTAAGGACCTCCTCCACACTCTCACAGGTAAGAGTTGTACAAATCTAAAAGAACCGTTCAACATCCTTAACCACCTCATTCCAATCACATCTGCTGCAATGGACAAGATTGCCTCATCACCAAAGAGAAGCTTAAATCCCATGAAACTAAACACAAAACCTAGTTTTAAAAAAAAGCTCAGACATACAAATAAAAGGTATATCTCTCAAAAGATATCTGAAGAAGACTTCCATCCCATCTCATTCACTCACTTGCCTAACCAATTACTGAAGCTGCAAAACTATTATATACAGAGCAGAAAAAAAGTCTATTTTCACTCTTGTATCACCAAAACACACAATGCCTTGAAGGAATGAATTCAAGTGTACCAAGAATTGATCACATTCCTTTCCTCTAATTCACAAGTGCATCATTCTCAACAACTGTCTGGATTTAATGTTCTTTTCGAAGATAAAAAGACCTTCAAACACCAATAAAATGTGAAACTGTCCTAAAATAGGGGAGTTTCCCATTCCACAGTGGCAGACTCCATGTAAAACTAGTATCCCAACTTATTTTTGGTCCTGGCATCAGACTTAACCAGCATGTGCACAGAGATCTACCCAGTATGTGAAAAAGCTAGGTCCAGGACCTGTCCTGTGACCTGGGAGGTCGCACCAAGCAAGCAGTCATAGTAGACAGTGGGTATAGCATATAAAAAATTGGTGGCCCCTTGCTGTGTTTTGTGAATTTTTAGTGAAACCAGACCTTTTAATCTGTGTCAGTGACAGGGTGGCCTACTGACCAGTTCAACTGTTATGTGAAATTCAGAACCTTCTGCTGACATCCTGTGTGCAAGTCATGCGTGTACACAGTGAAAATGTAACACGTATGGTAGCAGGAGAGTTTGAGTGTGTGTGTGTGTGTGTTTTGTGAAGCCAGTGGTGCCATTATGGTTGCCCATGGTTGTAAAGGAGCGCAAGATGGAGGGTGAGGATAGCTTCCCTAGACAGAGGAAGTGTATTGCCTGCATTCTTGTGCCTGGAGGGTGGGGACCCAGACACTGAAGTGAGGATGATGGAGACAGAACTACCTTTAGAAATTCAATGAAGACTTTGTTAGGAAGGAGCAGCTGATTAGTTCTTCCTGAGCATTGCCACTATTCCTATTGTTTTCACCGAGAACTACAGACTTGTGCATCTGTCTTACAGCCCCTTTGGGTAAGGTGTGGAACAGCATGGAGAGACTGAGAACTGGAAGTTCGCTTTTTCGACTATAAGGGCCCTGAGTAGGTTTTATTACAGGTCCACACCGTTTGATTTTAGGTCTACAATTAGATTCCAGATCTGCTGAATCCCACATGGCTGGTAGGAAAACAGAGGCATCCTCGCCAGTTCTGCTTACCCTGCAATGACTACACCATCCGAGGAGTGGACATCGCAGAGGACTTTCCCCAGTTCATACTGCAGCTGATTCACAGCCCCAATACGGTTCTGCAAGAGATATAAAAGACAAGTTAAAGTGGTGAAATACTCACTCGGGGTTAGATACATTCCTATAAAAGTGACATATCCAGAGCAGTTCTGAATTAATAGCTATGGACAGGAGAACAGGCCATACAACAAACGGATACATATTTAATAGAATTCTTTATACTCTAGGCAGGGTTACATATTTTACAACAAGCCAAGGACTTACCAGCAGTGGCGTAAGACAAAATGATGCAGCCCTCTGCAGAATGTGAAGAGGGGATCCCGAGTCTCCCATATCTCACAGATATCCAATAGCTTTGGGCTGAAGGGGGACCTGAAGGGTTATGCGCTTCCTTCCTGTGCAGCCCCTGCATTATAACCAGGCCTACTAGCGGTAATGTGGACAGCAGCATATATCATCACTTAGCAGTTCTACAGCAGTGTATCTGGGCAGGTTTGAATACTTTACTGTGTGTCAAACAATTCTTTAGGCCTAATCCAGGATTACATATTTTGCAACATATGGGATAGGTCTTTACTAGAAGGAAATAAGGCAGGATTACACACATTGTATCACAAAACCAACTTCAAGTAGTAATAATTTTAGGCACATTACAGACTTCACATGTATTAGTTAACCCACTAACCAAAAAGACAAGACACTGCTCCATCACGGTCCTGGAGAAAATAGATAGTCTTTGAAATCTCTCTAGCTATCAGATCAGGCTGATGCAAGTGAGTGGAAGACCCCAGCGTGTTCCTCAGGTCCAATGCAGGTCTTCTCTTTATAGGAGCTAATTACCTATGGTCGTGTCTTCGGTCTACTGCCTGTTTGTAAGTGACTGTCGGTAGGGCCACGCTAAGTCTAACTCTTCCCAATATCACCTACACTGGCTCAGTTCCTCTTGGGTAAAATGCCATTGCCCTGGTACTTGGCATGTTTGCCCGATACCTTTGAAGTAGTACATTTTTTCTTCACCTTTTCATTCTCCTGATTTCATCTTCCACAGTGAGCCTGGCTGAGGACTACCCTGTATTGAATGAAGCCCCAATGGGCGAATATATATTTGCAAACCACCGTTAAACAAGAATCATATGGACTTGGGTTCTACTTGAATGCTGGGCTGTGCTCAGCTTCAGTAGAAAGCCGCCGCTTCAAACCTTTGCGTCTGGCCACATCACCCCCATCCTTTCTGGCGGAGAGTCTGCATGTGTCCAGGGATGCATCAAGGATACTGTTAGAGTCTCCCTTCCAAATTTAAGTGAGGATGGCATGGTCTGTAATAACTTCAGACATTTAACATAATTTGGAGGAATTCTTAATATTAAGGCCATGTGACCCTAGTAATAGGTGCGTCACACCACTGAAATCCCCCACAACATCAACGTGCTGGCCAGTTCGGTCTTTCAACAATTCAAAACCCATAAAAAGTGCTCATCTCTGATTCAAAACAAGACACCATAGGCACAAACGTGAAGGAAGAGCAGTATACCTGACTATTCTTCTTAGCAGTCAACTTCTCAGTTTTAGCTTAATTTAAATATGCTCCCTGCAACGTAGTTATTGATATATTTTCTGACCGCTCTTTTTATTGCATATTCTAGAGTGCTTTGACTTCAGACCCTGGGAGCCGGAAATGGTTGTGTGCATAAGGCCTATCTTCAGTACCTCTGCTTCCATCACTGGAGCATTGGTAACTAGCTTGCCCCACTTGCCAGAGAGAGTTCTGGTTAAAAGGCGCAGTGGACGTGGAAAAGTGGATTCACAGGCAATGTGTCTAAAGCAGAATCCTACTGTGGCAGAAGCAAAATCCTACTAATCTGGTCAGCGCCTACTTCATGGTGTTGTGATTGACAATTGCTTATGGTGCAAGTTTTCAAACTGTAAGTTCATCCTTCTTGTATCCAAAACTGGGATAGAAGAGAAGGGGCATCTTATAGGACCACTTAATCTGGGGAGGAGTGGGACTCGTGAGAATATCTTTTATGTATGCAGGGGTATGGTTGATATACTGAACTAGATTCAGAGGGGAGAAGGGCAGTGGAGATGACATGTAATTTCACATGTAGCACTGTTATTTGTCCAAAACATTAGTTAGAGCAGGCATATTTGTTCATTTCGAAACCATGCCTAGGCGAAAAGAGCCTCTATTTATCTGAAGAAGAACGCAATGGCAGGAATGCTATTGTTTGTCAAGCAGAGGTGGTGGCGTTGTGGGACTTTTAGTCACAGTCTTAAGATTTTGATATTTCCCTATAAATGCTTCCAGCGCCGAAGTTGATCAGCTGTCCTTGCTGAAGCAGTGGGCTAGCGGTAGCCTAATAGTGGACAGACAATTTGCCTGTTCCAGTGCCTATCAAAGTACCTAATGTGGTGCTATCTCGCATACAAATAATGTTGTTTCTACAGTTTTGCATCCTCAGAGCGCATGATATCTCAAAAAGTCTCCTCTGTATTATATGAAAATCTCCCCTCTCCCTTACTTTCAATTGATCCTATCCCTACCTGCAAAGTGCCCTCAGTCTATTCCAACATTTCAAAAAGGACTTCTACTTTGAAAGTCATCCCTTCAACCTAACAATATCAAACCATCTTTCTCATCTATTAATCCCACCAACCACATGCATAAACTCACAAACCCACCTCCACCAATGATCCCACCTAAATCCTAGTAATTTAATCCCCACAAAGGAACGGAGTAAGTGCATGGAATGGTTTTCTTGAGAGCAAAAGACTAATCCCAATAACCACTGGATTAATCACTAACCTTGGATTCTGGAGCAGCGTGCTGCTTGGCGTAAAGCGCTTCAACACCTTGTCAGTTCTACATCAAGGCAATTTAAATTAAATTGAGAAAACAATTGCGGAAGAAGGCCAGGATAACTAGATTAAAACATAGGACATGAATCTTTAAGGATATCCTACCATCTGCCCGATGAAAAGAGAATGTGGCTTTTATTTGTTTTGAGTTTCTGAACTTGTAAAGTGCCCTCTAACACCGGACGGTATCCTGGCACTGTGTAGACCTTGCAAATAGGAAGAAAATAGGGAGAAGCCACCAAAGCTCAACTGAATTTTTAAAAGCAGTGTTTTCAGCTTTTTGGGAAAAGTAAGAGCAGTGTTCTGCCTTCTAAATACTTTTGCAATCCCATTCTCAATGTTAGCATTAATGGTGACAAAGGCCTGACTCCACAGTAAGAAAGGTAAGAAGATTTGCTCACAAAGAGCTCAGTTAGGCCTGCATCTGTAAAAGAGGAACATTTGGGCTGCTTCCATTAATGCCTTGGTGACCAGTACATACTCAATACACTTTTGTATTTGGGAAGCTGTCTTACAAGTAATATACAAACAACTGGAAACCGCACAAAGCAGTTACTTTCTGCAGGGTGGGCTCAGCCACCGAGAACGCAAAAGACATGGCCAAATTTTAGTGCTGAAGCAACGGTATAATGAATAGTGAAAAAGATGGTGGAACGCCAACTAAGCACAATGAACATTGGACCTAATCCAGAGAAGGACTGGAATTCTGGCTGAACATTAGCAGCAGCACCTTTATTTTTCTCTCAGGTTGCCACAGGTGTTTGTATTGGGCTTGTTAACATAGTGGGTGCCCAGCAAGCTTGTCGAGTCTTAAGTGGCTGGATACAAAGCAAGAAAGCAAAGAATAAATAGTTAGAGAAAACAACTCGTAGTAACCAGAGAAACCCTTCTTGTAAATGGCTTTTTCTTCGCCTGCCGCCTTTCAGGGCAACTCGTATCAAGGCTTATTGTTCAAATGTGATCGAGTATAAAGAAACACTGGATTCTTTCTTAATTGTCCAGTAGACCTGTCAGGCACCATTATGACGATCTGTACCTCTTTCTGGTATGGTTTGTATTTACTTAGATACAGGTGATATGGAATGCCTGGTGTAGGCATGACATGGCCAAGGTACCACTGCTCAGCGTTGTGTTGAGATCGGCCGATGCGGTGGGACCAAGCAGACCTGTTTCCTGTATGGTAGGAGCTTAAATAAACTACCATTCATACACTAGCGGCTCAACGTGTGTTTCCGTATTGAAGTACCACACTACAAATTGGCGAGGAGCTAAAGGAACGTCTCGTGTTTGCTTCTAAATCTCCAACACCAGCGGAGGAAAAGTACCCGATAATAGAAAGGAAGGCATTGGCTTGTGCATGGGCATTAGAACATTTTCATAATTTTGCCTGGAGCAAGCCAGTGACAATCCGGTGTGACCATAAATTTTGGACTAAACTATTGACTGTGGAAAGGAGTGCGTCTGCCAGAATTGCAAGGTTATCTATGGTTAGGAAGGACTATTTGTACAATATGGTGTATGTTCCAGGGAGAGAAAACGTGGTGGCAAACTGCTTTACAAGAATGACTTCTCCATTAGAGGAGTGTGTTGATGACCCATGGAATGACATCAAAGTTGAGTTGGTGCATGACTTAGGCACTCCTGCCATTAAAAAGGAAGTGTGGGAAGCAGAACAAAGGAAGGATATGGACTTACAAAAAGTCTTGGAGTGTATGTATGAGGGTTGGCCAAAGAAGGAACAAGTGACGGAGGTGTTAGGACCTTTTCGGGAAGTCAGGGTGGAATTATCTGTGGACAAAGATTTAATTTTCAGAGGCGATGCATTATTCCTCTGTTGGGTTACGAGATATGATTTTATGGTTAAATTTGTTTTATTGTTGTCATGTTATCACATTACAAACCTTCAAGGAAGGAACATCATATAAGAAATCAAAGCGTGCATGGCATTTTCAATAATAAACAGAAAAACGATAAACACCCCCTCCGCAACCCATCTCCCTCAACAACCCCCCTCCCCCAGGTACCATTTGCTCACTGTCTAAACAATCTAAGTGTCTATGTCTGCGTAAAGGTCGCTTATTGTGGGGCGTCCCCTTGGGCTGGCGGAGGTGAATCTGTAAGTCTCAGGATACGCAAATACCAGGGACATTTATTTATTTTATTTATTAAGAGTTTTATATAGCGCTGGCTAGACCCGAAGGTATCAGAGCGCTTTACATAAGGATCAGCGGGTTACACAGTTAAAAACAGTGTTGCACAATAACATTAATTACAATAACATAGCAGAAGAGGAAGACATGTCCATAGGGGTATGTAAGGTAGGGGGAAGGAAAAGGGGGGGGGGGGGGGGAGGATCGGACAAGGTAGAACCGGCAAGGATGGAGGTGCTCCAAGGGGACCAAAAGACAAAAGGAAAAATTGAAAAGGGGGATAAAAAGAAATAACGTCAGGAGGCAAAGTGAACAAAAAGGAGAGGAGGGAGACCACAAGGGGGGGTCAGGACAGGGCGACAAAGGGCATGGTTCAGCAGCAAGTGAGGCGGACAGGTCCTCCAAGATGGATGACCCGGGAAACGGGCACCATATGCCAAGTCACAAAATGGCGGGGCACCGCACGAGAACCAATTTGCAAAACAACATGGGCGCTGGAATTCAGGAGTAGAGCAGAGGGGGGCAGCCACAGGAGCAAGGAAGGAAAGGGATTGGGGACCACGGAGACCCAAACGAGTCAATTAGATGGGCAAACGCACAGGGTTACTGGGGCAGCAGAGTCATCGAGGAAGTTAACACGCAGTCTGTTCAAATGCACAGGCTCTGGGCCGTGAGGGCAGCAGTGCCCCTCAGGCTGCACGCCGAACGTCTGTGGAAGTCCGCCTGGGTGCCAGAGATGCAGTCCAGGAAGGCGCGCCCCCCAGGCTCAGATAGCAAAGAAAAGCCCGGGGCGTCACGCCGTAGTGTCGAGATTCTCCCCACAACTGCACCCCCGTACCTGGCAATATGACTCGCGGGTCCCGGTTCTCCCTCAGGAGGCGAAGCAGGAGAGCGGGCTGCGGGGGAAGCGGCAAAAGTCAAACCAGGATTGCATCGGGTTGGGAGACCTCATCCCAGTTCTGCAACAGCCGGCCGGAGAAATGCCCCCAGGCATCAGCACCGTCGGGAGTGGGCTCCGACGATGGCCGGTCATCACCGAAGCGTCGGTAGGCAGGGGGAGGAAAGGCAACAGCAGCGGAGAAAAACGCAGAGCAACCGTGCCAGATGCCCAGCTGGGTAGGTGACGGCCAGGGCGGCGCGCCGGAGCCAAACTCCCCTTCAGCCGTCGATGCGGCTCCACCGGACATCGGCCATGCCGCTCGGGCTCCGCCGGACAGGGAAATGGCTCAGATCCAACTCGTAGAGCTCGAATCCAGAAGAGGAGGCCAGAGAGAGACGATGGCAGCAATCAGAGCACGACCCTGGTGAGTAAAGAGGGTCCAGGGGGTGAAGATTTGGGGATTTTAAGCCCAAAGAGGCAATCTCTGGCCGGGAGCTCCCGGCCGGAGCTCCTCACCTGTCGGCCATCTTGATGACTGTGTCAGCTCGCGGAACTCCTGAGAGAATAGTGCTATGAACCGGTGCCATGTAGTATGGAAAGTGTCACTTCGTCCCGCCAGTGTAAGGGTGAGCCGCTCCATCCCCAAAACCCCCATAGGCGATGCAACCAGTTCAGATGTGTCGGAATGGTGGCTGTTCCCCAAAGTGAGAGGATAGATTGATGTGCAGCTCTCAGAACTATGCTAATTTGGCGACCTCTGCGGGAAGCGAGGGGGTATGTAAGGGGATTAGGGAGACCCAGTAAAATGTAGGACGGGAATCTTGGGAGTTGTGTTGAAAAATGAATGTCAATGTCGTTTAGTACTGAGTTCCAAATAGGTGTCAGCTTTGTACACTCCCAAAGGATATGTGTGTGTGCGCCTTTCTCGCCACATTGTCTCCAACAGGCATCACTACGGGCTGGGTTTCCCCTGTGCAGGCGTACCGGGGTAAGATACCAGTATGAAGTGATTTTCAAAGCTGTCTCAGTGCTTGCTATGTTGTATGTCGTACACCTAGCTCTATGATATATGTCCTGCCATTACTTTGTGGAGAGCTGCCGTCCTAATTCTTCCTCCCAACGTCTTTGAGCCGGGGTTTTGTCTGGCTTTTGTGTGGGGCGCAAAAGGACATATAATTCAGAAAGGGTCTGTTTATCGGATCGCTTGCTCGCTAGCCATTTCTCGAAAGGGGTCAGGGGCCGCTCGACTTTGCTCCTCATGGTTGAGTGTAGCAGCCAGTGCCTTATCTGGAGGAATTTTAAGCGCTCAGTCTCGGGAAGTGAGTAGTCGTTCTTAAGGACATCAAAGGGTATTGGGCCATCTGCATCAAAGAAATGGCCAGCTGCTTTACAAGCAGCTTCCATCCAAATCTGGAAAGCTGGTCTGGTCCCAGGTAAGAAGGCAGGGTTGTCAACTACCGATGTCATTTGAGAAGGGAAGGTGGTTAATTGTCCCCTACGTGTGCATCCATCCAAAACCCTCATTAGAGACTGTGTGACAGGGGAGACATATAAGCTAGGCGCCCGATGACAGTGCCGCAGGAAAGGTACTTTCCCCAAGGATGTCCCTGCTATCGCTCTGTCCATGAACAGCCAGTGGTTTTCCGACTCTGACCTGGACCATTCCACTAAGTAACATAACTGAGCTGCTTGGAAATATCGAAGGAGGCAGGGTATCCCGAGTCCTCCCTCTGCTATGGGGAGCCAACTGCGCTCCTTACTCATCTGCGGCCTCCTCCCCTCCCACACGAATCGGTGAAAGGCAGCTTGCAGTGTGGAGATTGTTCCCGTCGGGGGAGTCAAAGACAGGGTCTGAAAGTAGAAAAGGATTCTGAGCAGGGCAGTCATTTTTAGGGCAGTGATGCGACCCAAAGAGAGTGGATAGCGTTTCAGGTGCTCCAGCTCTGCAACCAGCTTTCTTGTGAGTTTCTGATAATTAGAGTCGTTGGTGTGCTCTAATGTAGAGCACAACTGAATCCCCAGATACGAAAGGGACAAGTTTGACCACGCCACCGGATATGTACGCTGCAGGTTCTCCACCACTGCATGCGGGACCGTGATGTTAAGAGCCTGAGACTTCTGGACATTCATTCGAAATCTCGAGGTCTCGCCAAAGGCCTCCATTTCCTTTAGAAAGTGAGGGAGACTCTTCTGGGGATCTTCCAACATGACCAACACGTCATCTGCGTATAAGCTAATTCGATGTTCCACCCCCCCCCCCCCAGAGAAATCCCGGTGATATCTGGATGGTCTCTCACCCATTGGGCAAAGGGCTCCATATACAGGGCGAAGAGGAGGGGAGAGAGGGGGCAGCCCTGCCAAGTACCATGTTGTATAGGAAATGTATCTGAGCTAAACCCATTCACTCTCAACCTGGCGATCGGGGACCTATAACCACTAAGAATGCAGGCGCGAAATCGTTCTCTTATCCCAAAATGTTCCAGCGTCGCTCTAAAAGGGCCAATGCACCAGATCAAAGGCCTTCTCAGCGTCGACCGATAGAAGCATACTGGCACTCCTGGTACGGTGCGCTTTATCAATGATATGTAGCAGCCGCTTGGTGTTGTCCGCGCACTGCCTCTGCGGGATAAAACCGTCTTGATCAGGGCCAATTAGTCCCGGCATATAAGGATTCAAGCGGGCTGCTAAAATACTCGTAAAGAGTTTTGCGTCTGAATTCAGGAGTGAAATAGGGCAATAATTAGCGCAGTGGCGCTTATCCTTCCCCGGTTTAGGAATTACAACGATTTCCGCTTCTTACATTGTGGGGGGGGAGGGTGCCTGTGGATGCTATATCATTAAAAAGTCGGGTGAGAATCAATCTGGGCCAATAGTAAGATCCTGTATAAAGGGAAAAGCCTAGCCTTCGAAACATGGATTGAGAAAGGTATCTACTACCCTTACCAACTAGAAAACGAAACATACCCCATTACATTCTCAGACCTCAAGTCAAGACATAACCTAACTGACATTGAATTCTATAACTTTTTGAAAATCAGAACGGCCTTGTCTAAAACCAAACTATCCGCCTCGCAACCATCAATCTCCCGGAATGTGTCAAACATTAATAAATTAGGGCACCAGGTCTCGCAGCTCTACAAACTCCTCCGCCCAAAATCCTCTAAACTTAATGACAAGACAGTTGCCTATTGGGATAATCAAACTAAAACCACACATAATCGAACAAGAATGGGCCACACTATGGTCCTCGGCCTCACGCAATAAGATCTCCCCAGTGCTCTCACAAACAAAATTTTGGCTGCTTCACAAGGCTTTTTGGACCCCTGCACGTTTATTCTCATTGGGCCTCAGGGAGGACGCATTATGCTGGAACTGTAACAAGGAAAAGGGGGACTTAGCATATCTTATCTTTCAATGCCCAACACTCAAAGCATTCTGGGAGAAAATCTTCGGTTTTATAAATGGACTGTTGGGCTGTACGCTAACAAAAGAATTTTCCACCCTCACCACGGCATTTATGAGCACAGAATTGAGATCGGAACACGATAAGGACCTACTAGATCTGCTACTGACAGCAGCAGTGAAAATGGTCCTCGCCAATTGGAAAGACACAAGTAAGACATCTTACAAAGGCTGGCTCAACTGGATCACGCATCTTAGAGGAGCGGACAACATTGCACTACAGAACTCACCCTGGAGACCGGCCTCCAGAAGGATGTGGAAATCTCTCGACACGTACCTAGACTCTTATGAATCTCCATGAAAACAAGATATGTCGGAGAAACACATCCTGGTACCCCCTATGTACGTACCACCCAGACAAGTGATTTTAACTGGGCGCAGCCATTATTGCCCTCTCGGGCCTGCATGTGTGCCAACATGTGTTCCAACTCCTTCACAGTATGTCAGATGTAATTAATAAGATATGTAACTCTCAGATCCTGTCCCCTACCTCTTCTTTCACCCCTTGCTTTCCTGCCTTTTTCTGTCTGCCTTCCTCTCATTCTCACTAAATAACGTCATGTGGGGTTAGCTAAACAAACGTGTCATAATGTCTCAGGACACTGTTGTATAAACTGCGATTGGTACAACCTAGACTAACCCTGTAACAGAATTGCCAATGTGTTCTTGTATAAAAAAAAAAAAAAAAAAAAAAAGTTGGGTGAGAACTGGGGCCAAGTCAGAGCAGAAGGTTTTATAAAATCATGCTGGGAAGCCATCCGGCCCTGGGGATTTTAGGTTCTTCTGCCTAGAGATAGCAGAGATGATCTCTTCAATGCGGATGGGTACGTCTAGGGAGGCTGCTTGGGAGTCAGTCAGGCGAGATGTCGCCGCCTGCCGTAGATAGTGCGAGGGGGCGTCAGGAGCAGCAGGCTGTCCGGTGTACAGCAACGCATAGAATTCTTTGAAACGTGCTGCTATTTGGCTATCATCGTCTATCTCTGCATTAGCACCATTAAGCAGGGTGTCTACTCTGGCTTGCTGTCTCTGGGAGCGGATCCTGGCGGCAAGTAGCCTACCACACTTATTCCCATTAACATAAAAGGAGTGTTTCAATCTGAGAAGTGAGTATTCTGCCCTGTCCAAATCTAGGCTGGCCAGCTGTTTCCGCGCAGCTTCTAGCTGGCGCCATATTCTCGGCGCCCCAAGCCGTTGGTGTACGTGCTGTAACTCCCTGACTTGCTCCTGTAGCTCTTTCCGCTTAACCTTCCGTTGGTGGTTTTCCTCCGCCGCTATAGCTCTGATTGTCCCCCGTATAACTTCCTTTAAGGCATACTACAGCGTGAAGACAGAGACGTCTGGGGTGTCGTTGAACCGTAGGTAATCACGGATCGCCTGTTGTATTTGTGCGACTACAACTGGTCTTTGTAAGAGTGTTTCTCTAAGCCGCCATCGACGTCTGGAGTCCTCTCGCGATGGATGTCTGAGCTCCAGGATCAAGGCAGAGTGATCTGACAAAGATCGAGGCTCGATCTCTACCGAGTGCGTTAATGAGAGAACTTCCCGAGTCCCAAGAAAATAATCTACGTTAATGAGAGAACTTCCCGAGTTCCAAGAAAATAATCTAGGCGGGCATATGTCCTATGGTCATGGGAGAAAAATGAGCAGTCCCTCGTTTGGAGGTGCAAAGAGCGCCAAAGATCCTCCAGCCCCATCTCCCTCAGCCACCCCAGTCCCTCCCAGGAGCCGCCTTCCCTAGAGCTTGAGCGATCCACCTCATTATTGAAGACAACATTAAAATCGCCTCCAATCAGGACCAACTGTTCCTGGGGAGTGAGAGAATCTTCTAGGGCATCTCTGATGAAACGTTCCTGTCCTTCATTAGGTGCATACAATGAGCCCAGGGAGAGGGTCCGAGTCCCCAACTGCACTTGGTATACCAAAAGCTGTCCCTTGATCTCTACCAGCTTTGCACCTATTGATCCCGTGAATTTGCGTGTGAAAAATATCGCCACTCCAGCCGCTTTACGCCCGGAAGAAGAAAAGAGCTGGTGGGGAAATGCTTTGGTCTTGAGCCTGTGGGTGTCTTTTGTTAGATGTGTCTCTTGTAGGAGACAGATATCGGCCCCTGTGTGTTCAAGGTATGAGAGAATGGCTTTCCGTTTAACTGGGTTGTTCAGGCCCTTCACGTTTAGGGAGAGAACTTTTAGAGTATCATGGGCCATCTTGATGCGTGTGACAGCTAAAACAGTGTGAGACCCAGGTATTGATCTGTCCTGGTAGGGATATTGCTATGCTAGCTAGGACCTTCCCCTTTAGTAAAATAGACATGTTGATTGCTAAGCCTGTCGGGCCTAACGCCCCCAGTGGATATGTGCAATGGTACCAAACAACAACATAACAAAAAGAAAAATCTGAAGAGTCTCTGGAGTGGACGGGAACAGACAGTCGGTACTCGCCATCTCCGGAGTAAAGACAAAGGTGGGGTCTGTAGTGGTCAGCGGCTTCCATCAGGGTCTTCCCCCCAATGCCGGCCTCGATCGCTATCATACTGCATAATCCCGGGTTATTGTGCGTCCTCAGACTCGTTGCCATTCTGATCTTGTGAGGAATCTCTGGCCAGGCTTTCTATGACAGCCTTCCTTTCTTGGGCTAGTGTGGCTGGGTCAGGTTTAGCTAAGTTCCTGCGTCTATCCCTCCTCCTCCATCTCGGGTATCTGCCAGTCCCGGCGTCGGGTTTCGTGCCATTCCTGGTCGCCCCCTCTGCGGTCTCGATATGAAGCAGGTCACACGCTGCCCGGAGAGAACGTAACTGCTGCGTCTTCACTTCCAAGCTAAAAATGAGTCGGAAGGGATGGCCCCATGAGTATGGAGTGTTGTGCTCTCTCAGAAAGGACACCACTGGACGAAATTCCCTCCTCTTCTGGAGCTTGATAGCTGATAGATCCTGAAAGAGCTGGAGGGGTGGCCTCGGAAGTGCACCGGGGCCGAGTCCCTCACTTTCCGGAGGATACGTTCCTTCAGAGGGAAACTGTGGACACATGCCAGTATGTCCGGAGGGGGCATGTGTGAAGTCCTGGGTAGGCCAGTCCGATGGGCTCTATCTATCTTGATCTCCGCAGCCTGAGTGCCTCCCAATATTTGTGCAAAAAGCTCTTTCACATATTCTTCCACATTTCCCGCCTCGGCAGCAGGCGCCTTCCGTATTCTTATGTTATTGCGTCTAGACCTGTTTCCAAGGTCCTCTACATGGGATTGGAGGTCTATCTGTCGGTCTGTGAGGTGAATAAGTTCCTACCGGAGTTGCTCGATCTCTTCGTCCCTGGCGATCTCGTGGTTTTCAAGAGCGTCTACTCGATCCCCCAGATCCGACACTTCCTTCCGGACTCCCTGCAGGTCTTGGGCCAGGTCTTTCTTGATTGACTGTAGGTCCTCTCTAAGGGATGAGAAAAGTGTGTCCAAGTAAGACCTAGTCACAGGAGCTTCACTGCTATCATGTTCAAGCCGTGATTGGTGGCCCTCCGCTACTCCTACCGGGTCCGAAGCGAGTGGGGTGGGTTGAGCATGTCTTTGACAGAGCGCTCCTTCTTAGTGCGAGCCGATGACATGTTTATTTCGGAAAGTGTCGAGGTCTTGTACTTGTTTCACCCCGGGACTCCGCAGGGCCGCAGTACGTTGCAGTGGCCACGTGCCCACCGAGGATAAGCGCCAGAGACACCAGGCTCAGAGAAACACAGACGCCGGGGAAGTAGGCCTCAAGCGCAACGCAGCAATGCCTATCGTTAGTCTGTAGAAGCTCCAGAGAGGAGCACTTTCGCTCGGGGGAGGGCCCGCCGCTGGTGGTCTAGGCACCTCCCGCCTTCACTCTCGAGCGACCCGCAGGGCTGCCAAAGTCATGAATAATAGCCCGTACCGTGGATGTGAGGCACAATCCGGGTCCGGAGGGCATTACACTTCTTTGCCCGGAGTGGGTACTTTCAAGTCTTCCCCTCTGCTGGTCTCACACGCGTCACGGGGTACACGTTTATCCCGGCAGGTAGCTCCTTCCACCGGTCAAGAATGAGGGCTTCGTTGGTTGCCGTGGGGGACGGGGATACAGGGGGTCCTCTACGCGAACTCCAGAGGACTTCAAGTTACTATTTACTGGGCGGCCCCTCAACTGCGAGGTCCCCCGAAGCGTCCCCAGGCCTAAATCCGGTGGCCTCTCACCTGGCCGCCTGCTCAGCTTAGTCTTTGGGGTCTAAAAGCCTCAGGGGTCCCCGGCCGCTCTCGGGGTTCTCCTCAGTGACCCCCGTGTTTAGTGATCTGTACCGTCGACCGCGGGCTTCCCTCCTTCTCCCTGACCCACAGGGGGACCTGCGCAGTGGCGGTCTTAGATTATGAGGCCAACGCCTTCCTGCCCCCTCTTCAGAATCTGGCTTGCAGGCCTCTTGATGCTGTGTCCCTTGGATCTCCTCTGGGCCGCAGGGCCTCCCACCTGGGGTCGGGTCTCAAGGCCTACCTCTATGTGCTGTAGACTGCCTCTGACGACACTGCTGCGGGTGCGGTACGCTCCGTTCTGCTCTGCTCTTTGGCCTCGCATCCATATCAGGCGGCCGCGGCCTGTCTCCTCTCTCGGCCAGGCCCTCACGTACTTGCGGGGAGTCTGCCCCTCCCTTCGTGCCTTCACCCTCAGCTTCTCCCCTGGGCCGGTGGTAATAAGGGGCCTCTCTCAGGTCAGGGCGCCGGGGTCCGCTCTTCAAGTCCCATGGGGGGCTGCCGCCCGAGTCTCACAGCCGGCCGCCCCGGGAAGGACAGGATCAATCAGGGCCTCTCAGGCATGCCCAGCGTCACCCCTGGGTCTTAGGGTCTCCGGCGACCAGCGGGGCACCGCGGCAGCCCCTGGCCCGGGCAGCGGGTGTATGTCACCTCCTCAGCCTCTGCTAGTGCTGGCCTGGTCAGCCGGATGCCTCGGAACAGTCCTGCACACTCGCGGCCCGCCGTCGCCTCCGGGCTGTTCTGGTCGTCGCCGCTGGGCCGCTGCTCTCTGGCTCCGGCTCGGTTGTCTCCTTGAGCTCCCGGCCGGGAACTCACTCTCCCGCGGGACACCAGATGGTCTCGCCTGCACTGCCACCGGGGAGACATGCTCAGCAGTCCCCTGGCTGCGATTGAATCCCCGGGAGAAAGCCTTGAAATCGAGGCCGGCGCGGAGAGAACGATTTTGCGTCCTCTCACGGCGCCATTTTGGCCACGCCCCCGCGATATGATTTTAGAGCTGTGCCATTAAGGGCATTTTGGAGTTGTCAGGACCAAGGCGGTAGTCAAGAAGGTATTCTGGTGGCCAGGTATTGACAAGATTGTGGAGAGATTTGTGAGATTGTGTAGTGTGTGT
Organism: Calotriton arnoldi; assembly: GCA_963921515.1. Taxonomy (NCBI): domain Eukaryota; kingdom Metazoa; phylum Chordata; class Amphibia; order Caudata; family Salamandridae; genus Calotriton; species Calotriton arnoldi. The sequence goes on along the minus strand of CAWUFW010003513.1, from coordinate 1,433,297 downwards.
CCTTCAGCTGACAAGTCTTTACGTACATTGAAACTGCCCATGAGTGAATATTTGATTGTGAAGCAACTGTGGGAGTGTGTAGCTGTGGACTTGCTAGGTCCTGTGCGGGATTTACAGGAATATGTTATTGTTTTGATGGATCTTTTCTCTAAGTGGCCAGTGGTTGAGATTGTAGAAAGGGCAGATACCACTACTGTGTTGGAATTTTTAGATAGAACATTTGTTGCTGAAGGTATTCCAGCAGTTTTGTTGAGCTATAACGGAGTGCAATTCACATCCAATGCAGCAAAGAATTACTTTGAGAGGGTAGATGTGAAGCATAGGATGACGTCGCTATATAATCCCAGCGGAAATGGCACAGTGCAGAGATTTAACTGCGTGGTTAAAGGTGTCATTCAAGGTGCAGTTAGCAAACAGAGGGAGTGGTGGTAGGAGGTGAAGGTTTGGGTGTATAGAGTAACCATCCATGACTCTACTAGAGTATCTCCAATTGTAATAATGAGAGGTAGAAGACCTAGGTGTAAGTTCACCCCTGTGTGGTTACGTCAACGTGAGGTGGAACAGTGGTTCTCAGGTCGGTTAAGGGGAAGTTGGAAGAGACGCACAAAAGAATTGAATCATATTATGCCAAGACTCAAGGTGTTAAACCGGTTCAAGTAAATGTTGGTGACTGGGTGCGAGTGCCGAAACTGGTTAAAGTCCTGAAAGGGGAGAGTCAATTCTTTGCTCCTGAGGAAGTGGTGGAGGTTTTAAGGAATGCTGTTCGATTGAAAAATGGTAAGGTGTGGAACCTTAAATGGGTGGCCTTAGGGATTAAAGAGAATGACTTTGGGATGGTGAGGAATGCGAAGGGGAGAATGAGAACAAAAGTTCTGTGTGGTTGGAGGACAACATATTTGAAAACAGTGGGGTTGAGTCTGCTTTAGGTATTATCACTTGGAAAGGAGTGTGAAAGGTGGAGTCTGGATAGAGAATAGCCTTGGTGACGGTACTGTTCAAGAAGGGAACGTGGATGGTGATATGGCCCAGAATAATGATGATAGTGAAAGGAGTGTTTAGGTGCCTGACGTGACTTCAGGTAATTCCAGTGTATCGGATGATGGTAAGAAGAAGAGTTTTACCAGGGTGGATGAAAGATTATGTGGTTGGTTGAATGAGTATTTTTTATGTTACCTGTCTATTCTCTTCCATTATATATTATGTTTATTTATTTGTTTTTCCTTCTCTATTTTGTTTAAGGGGTGGGTGTTATGGGATCACTCACTCTACTGTTTTCTTACTATTTTCTTAATATATTATAGTAGTGTATTATAGGAGGGGTATGTGTTATGGTTTGTATTTACTTAGATGCAGATAACATGGAATGCCTGGTGTAGGCATGACATGGGCAAGGTTCCAATGCTCATCATTCTGTGTTGAGATCGGCCAATGCGGTGGGACCGAGCAGACCTGTTTCCTGTATGGTCGGATCTTAAATAAATGACCATTCATAGACTAGTGGCTCAAAGTGTGTTTCCGTACTGAAGTACCACACCACCCTTGAGAGAAGCCATGCAGTGTGGTCACTGCTTCCCTTGAGAGAAGCCATGCAGCGTGGGTACCGCTTCCCTTGAGAGAAGCCATGCAGCAAGGGTACGGCGTCCCCTGAGAGAAGCCATGCAGTATGGGTACGGCTTCCCCTGAGAAAAGCCATGCAGCACGAGTACCGATTTCCCTGAGAGAAGCCACGCAGCCTGGGTATCGCTTCCCCTGAGAGAAGCCATGCAGCCTGAGTACCGCTTCCCTTGAGAGAAGCCATGCAGCATGGGTACTGCTTCTCTTGAGAGAAGCTATGCAGAGCGAGTACCGCCTCCCCGGAGAGAAGCCATGCAGCGTGGGTTTGAAAATTATACTAGCCATGTTGGCTAAACCCGATGGAACCCACAGTAACTTTTAACATTAAGTTGGTAACTTGGTTATATGCCTCAGCCTATCCAGCTGCAATATTTCATTATTGGACTCTTCGGATAGCTCAGTGGGATAAGTGCCAACACTGAGACCTGCAGGTCATCGGTTTGAATCTTGGATACGTGACTTGGGGCCCAATTATGTATTTGGCAGTCCATAGGACTGCCAAACTCGTGGTGGAAGTGTGGTGGCGGTCAGGGACCGCTGTACCAGTGGTCCGACCGCCATATTACAACTACGACGGTCGGACCGCCGCAACCTCCAGGGATCCACGATCCCGGCAGTGGCGCAGCGGTCTGAGTGCCACAATATGCTGGCGGTGCCGCTGCGGCAGCGCCAAGGATATTACGAGTTTTCTCACTGCAACAGATTTAATGCCAGTGAGCCCGCCATGAAACCTGTGGTGGTGAGGAAACTAAGGGGGCCCTACAGGGCCCCCTGTTCCCTCATGGCCTGAAGATGCATGCAGGGGGACACTTGGTGTCCCCCTGTTTGCATGCACCCCCTTTCCTGCATGGCATGGATTGCACAGTCCATGCTGTACAGGAACTGGCTTTGGCGTTCCTATTGTGGTGCTTTTTTAATAGGCACTGCCGTGGGAATGCCAAATGACCGCCCGCCAGACATGAGAAAACTCGTAATCTGGTGGGCGGCTGGCGGTGAGGTTTGGAGGTGTGGAAGCGGGGCAGTGGCGTCCCGCTTCCACACCGCCAAACTCATAATCAGGCCCTTGGATTTTCATCCTTATGAGAATGATAGCTTGAATGATATACACTTGGTGATAAAGCCTTCTATTCACTGCCTAGAGATTATTATTTTTGGTGAGCAGTACTTAGATAGTCATCATTACTGTTATCCTAGTTCTCCAATACATACTATTCTAAAAACAAGTTTATTTTTCTACCTCTTCTCTCATTCATTCTTGCAAGAGTCTTCATAACTTATAAAATTGAGTCAGTAGAGCACTGACGTTTTCTTGGGTTTAGTGAATAACACTAGGCATGCACCCAATGCTCTTTGTCACCTTCAGATGCAATGTTCCATGCAGACAAGATACAAAGACCTCTATTGCCCATTAGAATATCTACAAAATGTCCAATGGCTACTCCATGCACAGGTGGTCTCTTACACATACACCCATTGCTCATCAGAGAAAGGGCAGCCTCAGTCTCTTTTTACAGATGTGTACCGTCAACCTCAAGCATTGCGCCGTACTGTTTCGAAATACTTACACAGTGTCAGTGAGATTTAGGAAAATATGGAACAAATGAGAGCTATTTCTAGATCCTCGCTGTCCTTCAGGCCAATCTAAAAACCGCCATCAAAACTCCACAGTCTACACCATTGTACTCTATGTCATTGCCCTGTACGCCACTCTATTCTTCTCTGCACCACTGTACTCTATGCCACTGCTCTCTACGCCACTCTACTCTGCACCACTCTACACTACTGCACTCTACGACACTCTAGTCTGCAACACTGCACACTCTGCTACTCTACTCACTACACTCAATGCCACTACACGACACTACACTACACCACTCTAGTCTATTCTACACCATTCTACACTATGCCAATGCACTCTACTATGCACCACTACCGTCTTCGCCACTGCACTCTACACCACTACAGTCTAGGCCACTCCAGTCTACGACACTTCACTCATAGCCACTCTCCTCAGCAACACTGCACTCTATGCCAATGCATTCTACTCTCTACCACTCTACAACACTACTCTATGCCACTGCACTCTACCCTGCACCACTCTGCTCTACCCAGCACCACTACACGCCACGCCACTCTGCTCCGAACAATCAACACTAAGCCACTGCACTCTACACCACTTTACCCACTCTGTGCCACGACAGTCTACACCACTACACTCTACGCTGCTCCCTCTATGCTGCTTTTCACCATTCTACTATAGACAACTGAGATCTACGCCACTCTACTCAAAACCACTGCAGTCCGCCAAAGCAATCCACACCACTTTACTCAAAGCCAATGCACTCTACGCTAACTACTCTGGACCACTGTATTCATCGCCACTATACTCTACAACACTTTACACCACTGCACTCTATGCCACTGCACACTATGCCACTCTACAACACTTCACTCTACGCCACTCTATTCTACTCTGCACCACTTTACTCTGCGCCATTGCTCTCTATACCACTCTACTCCGCACCACTAAACTGCACTCTACACCAAACCACTGCACTCTATGATACTCTACTCTGTAAGACTGCACTCTCCGCCAATGAACACAACGCCACTCTACTCTGTACCACTGCACTCTATGCCACTGCACTCTACTCTGTGCCACTCAACTCTACGCCACTCTATGCTAATGCACTCTATGCCACTACACTGTACGCCACCCTACTCTGTATCACTCCACTCACTCTAATCTATTCTGCACCACTACACTCTACGCCACTCTACTCTACACCTCTGCACTCTGACCTGCACTACTCTCCCCTGCACCACTTCATTCTTTTTTTTCTTTTTTTTAATTTTTGTCAAAAAGAAATACATTCAAAAATTCTAATCCACAATAATACAAAATAGAAAAAATACAGAGGTGGTAGCAAGAAATAAGATAACGGTACAGTATAAGTATGGGTTAAAATATGCAAGTACGGTATGCAAATTAACGTCTGGAAATGAGTGCTTTACACAAATACAAAAAATTTACTGAAAATCTAGAAATGAAAAGAAAACAAAAGAAACGCATACTTATCCCATAAGACCATTGGCCTATGCATCATCTAAGCAGCCCCATATAGAACCAAATTTTTGTAGGGTACGGATACCACTTACTTTAGCTAGAGCCTTCTCTCTTTCGCCAATCTCCCTAACAATTAACCACCACTCCGTTACTGAGGGAGGCTTGGGTGAAATCCAGGCTCTGGCGATCGCCAGCCGGGCAGCAACTAACATAATTGCGATTATGGATTTATGCCCACCACTATCCTCTTTATAGCCGAACATCTTCTCAACTACCGTTAATGTATATTCAACCCCAAGTCGGAGTTTAATAACAAATAGTATCTTCTGCCAAAAAAGACCTAGATCTGGGCATGTGACATACATATGAATCATATCAGCTGCATGTAGCCCACACTTGGGGCAGTTACAACGCGCCCCTCCATAACCCTCCCCCCCCCCGCGTGACCCCACCTTGAGACCATCTAGCAATCCTCTCCGGGGTGTGATAAAGTGCACAGATAGTCCGAAATTGTTGCAGTCGTAAGTTGACCGAATGTACGGAGCGTGCTACGATATCAAAAGCAGTCTTTACCTCTCCTATAGTAATATTTATCACTAAGGTCTCGCTCCATCTCGACGCCAATTTTTCACAGCCATCCAGTCTAAACTGACAAGAGAGATCGATACATCCAGCTAATGGCTGCCTGCCGGTTCTGGGCACACAAGCACTCCCAAACCCCTGAACCTGAGACACTACGGATAGCAAGGTGTCTAATAAAATAATCCCTGACCTGAAGATATTTAAAAACATCCGTTGAGGGATATCAAAAGTAAGCTGTAGATTCTCAAATGATCTAAAACCATTACAGTCATACAGCTGCCCCAGATAGTGGACGCCATACTTTGTCCATTGCTGGCCTGCAGAATCCTGAAATATCCCAGGCAACATCGGTTACCCCAGAGAGGGAGCTTATCATGTATAAGAGATAAAGAAGATCTAGCCATAATGCCCTGCCATATATAAACACACTCTCTGATAGTCTTGAACCGTACCCGTTTAAAGTAGTTAGGGTCTTTAATTCGATATAAAAACATCTGGCTCTCTGGGCCAAGAACAAGCCAATGCCAAAAATCTGCTTTATCTGTGTTCAAGAGACTGCGCAGACGACCGACAAATGCAGCCCAAAAATACAATTTAAAGTCGGGGAGTTCTAGACCCCCCTGGTTATACGGAAGCTTCATTAATCCAATAGCACATCTTGATTTTTTATACCCCCAAATAAAGCTACTTAAAACCCCATCCAGCTTACTAAAAACAAATTAGGAATACGCAACGGGATCGACCGAAATAAGTACAAAAATTTAGGTAGTATCTTCATCTTAATGATGTTACACCTACCCAAAATACTAATTGGAAGCTTGTGCCACAATTTCAGTTGCTTAGTAATAACAGCTAAAAGAGGATCATAATTTAATGCATGAATAAGTTCGACCTTAGGCGATATACGAACCTCTAAGTACATAGCAGTCGGGCATGCCCCTTCCACCGGAAATTCCGGCTGAAAGTTAAGAAGCACTTGCGTTTTATTAATATTTAATTTATAGCCCGAAAAAAGGCCAAACTTCTTAGCTTCCATATTGACACCCTCTATTGCCGATATGGGTTCAGCCGAAAAGATAGCGATATCATCCGCGTACGCGGTGAGTTTCAGCAAACGTGGCCCAATGTTCAGCGGACGTATCTTGACATTAGCCAAGAGTGCCCTAATAAATGGCTCAATATAGAGAGCAAAAAGGAGGGGGTAGAGGGGACAGCCCTGTCTAGTACCACATCGAATAAGAAAAGGAGCGGTTTGAATATTAGAATAAAGTAATCTAGCCATAGGGCTGCGATACATAGCTTGGATCCATTTCCGGAATTTCTCCCTAACCCCAAATGCAGTAAGTGTTGCCCAAAGATATTCCCAAGCCACCCGGTCAAATTATTTTTCTGCATCTAATAAAACCATGCCCAGGTTAGTTTTTAACTTCCCCGCAGCATCAAAAGCCGCCACTGCCGTGTTGACATGGGCAGTGGTATCTCTCCCTTGTATAAATCCATGCTGCTGGGGAGAAACCAGGCAGGCCATCATAGGAGCTAACCGGGTGGCCAGTATCTTTGCAAAAACCTTAGCAACTGCATTTATTAAAGAGATTGGGCGATAGGAAGCCCGTTCCTCCGGTGCCTTATCCTTTTTTAAGAAAAAAATTATATTAGCAATATTCCATGAGTTTGGAACTCGGCCAGTAACCCCAATTTGCTTGATTACCTCTCTTAGCACCGGGGCCAGCACACTTTTACAGCTCTTATAAAATTCAGCAGGAATAGCATCCTCCCCAGTCGCCTTCCCCAGCGGGAGCCCCCCTATTGCTTCCTCAATTTCCTCCAGAGTAATTTCCTGCTCTAATAAGAGCAAATCTTCATCCGTCAAAGCCGGGAGGTTATTCCCTTCCAGATAACTCTGCATATCTGTCAGGTCTTGGTCTTGAGCTGCATCCGGAGAGTATAGTTGCTGATTAAAAATAGAAAATTGATCAGCAATATCCTGGGGGCATCTATATAATGTACCCCCCTCGCCCTTAATGGCTTTGATCGTCGTCTTAAGGCAATTGTCCATAAGCTCGTGAGCAAGTACTTTCCCTATTCGATCTCCATACTCATATTGTAGTGTCTTATGCTTAATAAAACTAGCCGCTACCTTCTCTTTTAAAACCCTGTTTATCGCCACCCTGTCCTCCACTAAAGAGGCATACAAAGAGTCCTGATCTACTGCCCCCTGACAGACAGCCTCAGCATGCTGGAGTTCGCTAGCTATGAGCTTTTGGTAGGCTTCCTTAGCGAACTTCTCTCGTTCTTTATTCTGTTGCCAAACAAACTGCTGGGTAACTCCTCGAACATATGCCTTCATTGCATCCCATACCACACAAGGGGAAGCAGACCCTAGATTATCTTCCAAGTATTCCGATACTTTTTTAGAAATGAAGACCAGATATTCAGAATCCGTAATCAGATAGCGCGGAAAAGAAAAAGGCCGGGATGTTTTAGGCCAAGGGTTAACCCGAAAAGATAGTAATATGGGACTATGGTCGGATGTATTCCGAGGACACACCTCCATGTCCGAACCCAGCAAAATGCTATCTGAGATCCATGCCATGTCAATCCTAGAATACTGCCGGTGAGTATGGAGTAATATGTATAGCCCGGTATTGTTGGAAATAGAGAGTGCCACGTATCCTGTAGCGAATGCAGACTCCCTAATTCTAAAATGGAAGCTCTCACCTTCGCCATCCTAGAAGTGAGCGCCCGGCTAGTAGAATCTATAACATAATTAATGACACAGTTGAAATCGCCCATTACAACTAGCTCCCCCTGCCATCCCAGTAATTCCAAGCAAATGTAGTCAAAAAAGGGCCGGATCATCAACATTGGGGCCATACAGTGCACAAAACACATTTCACACTGTTGATCTCAATTTTAGCCAAAGCCCACCTCCCCCTTTGATCCGCTAATACCTTATGGACTTGACAATCCAGTGTCTTAGAAACCAAAATAGCAGTGCCCCTTATCGACATATTCTGTGAAGTACATATTACGTTTTGAAAACCCAGTTGATTGAGAAGGCCTCGATCCTTATATGCTAAATGCGTCTCCGAGAGAAGTACTATATGAGGTTTATATGCCATAAGCTCCTCCCGTACTAATTGTCTTTTAGATCCTCTGTTTAAACCTGACACATTTCAAGACAAACACCTAATCATTGCCATATCCACCATTCCCCACCAGCTCAAGAAACCATAAGCATTCTTTTGGACTTTTTCTTTTTTTTATAACCCCCACACCCTTGGGTGCACCCGCCCCAAAACCCCACATGGACAACCCCCCACCCCCCTCCCAGTGTCCTAAAGAAGGAATCACCCTCCCCAAAAAGCTGCCGCTGGATATGGCAGCTACCATCTCACCACACCATGAAGACAGCCTCAGGCAGCCCCCCACCAACCACAAAAAATCTTAAATAGTACATAGCAACGGGCAAGAGCATAAACCTTCCTGAATCAGGAAAGAAGAAAAAGAAAGGGAGATAAGAAAAAACAGAACAGAATAATCACGGAGGAAAAAAAGGCATATTGGCCTTTAACAACCTTAACGATCTGATCCCTCCTTGCCTTCCGGAACCCCAAATAATCTTAGATTGTTCCGGCGTTGCCGGTTTTCCAAATCTTCAATTTTAGCTTGACAAGCCAGGAGCTGTACATCATGAGACTGAACTGTCTTAGCCGTAGTCGTAATAGTATCCTTTGTCTCTGCAACCCTCGTTTGTAACTCGGCCATGTCCCTTGTTATTCCGGCCACTGTGCCCGTCACCTCATTCAGTGACTGTTGAATACTGAGGTAATCAGCTCTAATCTGGGCATGATAGTCTTGTGCTTCTCGCCTTTGCTCTTGTAATACCTGCAATATTACAGCAAGTGACGGATCCTTAGCAGATGACTGGTCTTCCGCCCCGTCTGTTGTGTCCAGCATGGTTGCCCTTGTCATGCCCCCTAGCTCCAGCGCCGATACCCCATTTGGCAAGGACTCGATCTCTGGACAGTTCTGAACTGGATAATCCAACATAGTTGATACCTCAGAGCTGGCAGCTTGTCCTGTTAAATGCATCTCCTGATCACTAGTGCTTTCCATACGCTGCCCATTTTTCGAACCAGAGTAGGAGCCAGACAGCCGAGAGATCAGCGACTTAACCTCTCCCTTTGCTTGAACCCATTTTCGAAGAGGGCTACTCTCCAGGCCAGCTCTCCGACGTACACCAGAACTGTTATGCCAGCTGTGTCCCTGTAAGTCTGTCCCCTTCTTGCGAGGTTTGTCCGCCTTGGGTTTATTTTTATTCCCAGTAGAGGGGTTAGGAGTATGTTGCAAACCCAGTCTGTTTTTCCCCCCAGTGATCGTAGTATCAGGCATAAGTGGGTGCCCCTTTTTGGTTTAGCGCCCTGATCCATATATGTAGGAGGAGTCCCCTGGCGGAGTTATCGGATATGTCCCCAACCACCTCTGGGCTAAAAGTATTAGGGTCCTGGGAAATGAAAATAGGGCTCTCACCATTAGCATCCGCCAAATTGTCACCCCCTGCAAACGCATCAACCCCTTCCGATATTGGCTTGTCTATAGTAGCCGGAGTCTCCCCCCAACACTTGGGCCTCCGTGCAATCCAAGGCAGACACATTCCCCGGGCCAGCAATGTCAGCCTCAGATTCTGCTAGCGCTGCAGAAGATAACAAAGTATCCCTAACCTGTACTGAGAGTGCCTCCGGAGGAAAACTTGTTAGGGAACTGCACCACTTCATTCTACGCCACTTTATTCTACTTTGAAACAATCTACTCTACGCCGCTCTACTCCATTCTGTGCCATTCTACTCTACGCCACTCTACTCAATGTCACTGCACTCTATGACAATGAGCGCTACACCACTTTACTCAAAAGCAATGCACTCTATGCCAATCGACTCTTTACTTTACGCCACTTCACTCTAGACCACTCTATGACATTCCACTCCACGATACTTCGCGATACTCCACTCCACTCCACGACTCACTACTCCATTAAACTATACTCCACTCTGATACTCAACTACACTCTATGCCACTACGCCACTCTAGGACGCTCTAGGCAACTCGCTCTATGCCACTCCATGCCAATTTACTGCACTATATTCTACGACACACTACTCCACTACACCACTCCACAACACTCTACTCAGCACCTGCTACTACGCCACTCCATGACACTCTATACCATTCCACTCTATGACAATCTGCTCCACATAATGGCACTCTACACAACACCCTCTACCCCATTCCATTCTACGCCATTTTACTCCCTTCATAACACTCCAGAACACTATGCCACTCAACTCTACCCTACGCCACCCGGCGCCACTCCATAACACTCCACTCTACTCCGCTTTATGACACTCCACTCTACTCTCCTTCATGCCACTAACTTTTAGCCATGCTGAACAGCAGCCAAGCAGGTGTACAACATGGCTAAAGCATATTGACAAAGCCAATATCTCTTGCATAGGCAAGACCTATTAGCTTTGGCAATGATTATTTAAGGACAGTGATAACCAAGGATATTTGGTTCCTAAATCAGTATAGAATAGCCTGGTTAAAGACTTAATGGTGAATTTTGTAAGTGTCAAGAAGATCTGTTCACATCATCTGTTCCTTAAAAAGAATTTCTTGCAATTGCACTTCCTGTAGTTACAGGTAACAAGGCCCTATACATTCTAATTCCATCAGAATTGTAAATTAATGTTGACAAGATTTTCACCCCTCGGAATTCAGGCGCCCGTTTAGGAACCAAATACAGCGGGAAATTTGAATGTGTCAACATTTTAAAATAATATTTCTATGTTATATTTAAAACTGCTTTCCACCACACAAGCTGTATTGCATACTGTTATCCCTGTCTGAAACTGAAATCTCTCCATCTTGTAATACTTTTTATTGAATTAATTGAAAATAAAGCAAACATATGGTACAAAGTTTTCGGAATTACATAGACATTTTTCAAATGACTCTAGTGCAGTGACAGATACATGAAATAGTACAAGTGTCCCGTTTAGGCATTAAATCTACGATTAGTTCATTAAAGGCATTAAAAACCTGAAAGTTTAAACTAATAGGACGCCATTTCGGTATTTCATTGCTAAAGTGTGGATGCATGACCCTCCAAGAGACACTTTTGATCAGCCATTAAAGTCAAAAGAGTGGCTCTAGAAATTAATAGATTTGCAGACTCCGGGTAATCTCCAAGAAGAAAACGGGAGTTGCAAGTTCACGCCCAAGTGACTGACAAAGGGTTCCTGAAGGGCTTTGTTTTGGAGAACTGCAGTTAAACAGAACACGCAAAAGCAGCTCACACATCTCTACAGCAGACCCGCTTTGATAACTATGACAAATAAGGGCACCCTGACAGTTGTGAGCGATTTTTTATTAAAGGGGAACGGGTACTCTTTTCACTCCGAGCCTCATCTGTTTTATTATAGGACTGATGGGCCAGATGTACAACGCGCAAAATAGCACCTCGCAAATTACGAGTTTTTTGCGACTCGCAATTTGCGAGGTGCTATTTTGGATGTACAACAGTGTGTCTCACACTGTTTGCGATTCCAAATGGGGTCGCAAATTGAGAAGCTCATGAATATTAATGAACCTCTCGCAATTTGCAACCCCACTGGGAATGGCAGGCCCTCCCAGGTATGGTGTCCTGCTCGGCTCAGCAGACCACCATGTCCGGGACTGCTTTTAAATAAAGCAGTTTTTTTTTGTTTAATGCAGCCCGTTTTCCGATGCATTTAAAAAAGAAAAAACGCCCCATCCAAATAGCGAGTCGCAAAACCTATTTAGCGAGTCGCCAATAAATTGCGACTCGCTAAATAGGCTTTGTACATGGCCCATGCTGTTTTTGCATGCACAAACGGGTTCGCAAACCCGTTTGCGCATGCAAAAACGGTCGTACATCTGGCCCCAAATGCTCTTAACAAGGAAGTTGCATATTTTTTCCAGATGCCAGGTAAGTCGATGGGAATTAATTTCGAAAATGAAAAAAGCCAGCCAGATGAAAGCAGGTTGGCAAAACTTAATTTACACAAATGTTAAAATGACAAAATAGCTTTTCCACAGAAATATGATTTAGTGAAAATGGTAAATGTTCTTTGTAAAGGACAGCATGACAAAGGTATGAAGGGAAAAGGGGGAAGATATTCAGGACTGGGGAGTCATGGATAGGGAAGAGCGATAGTAAGGGGTTTGTCAAAAAAACAAAGTAAAGCAAGAGAAATCAAGTATAATAAAAAAGTAGGTGTAAAGCACGAGGGGGTATCACAAGGTGCATGGAAGACAGGGGACAGGGTCTTAAAAAGGTGTAAAGAGGAACAGGGGCTTAAGGGGGAACACCCCCTCTTAAAAAGACCAAAAGACTGCCTGAACAAAAGATTATTTTTTTTGACAAGAAAGTCTCACACCAGGTTTGTTTCACCAACCCGGTGAAATCCATTTTCGACAAGCTGGTGCTTTGTGAAAAACACATAGAACCAAATCAATAAGTCAGTGTCACATTGTGCTCAATTGGCGTTTAAGATGACAGCTCTCTTTTTAAAAAAGTTAAATCATTCCTCCAAGAAAGACTTCAGAACTGCTGTTCAAGCCCTCATATTCCTGCATCTGGATGGTAGCAATGCCTTTCTCCATGGACTCCCAGACTCCACACTGGCAACCTTTAAGTGAATCAAACGTGCTGTAGCACACCTCATTAAGAGCCTGGGAAAATATGGTCACATCACCCCCATGCTGATGGAACTCCACTTACTTTTCGACATGCACAATCTTCAAAACCAGCTCATCTACAAAGCTACCACAATTGCCACATATGCCTATCTGGCAGACAAGACCACCATCTTCAGTGGCTCTCGGCACACCCAGAGCCAGGACACCATCACACAGGTGAGTAGTACAAAAAAGAAAAAAGGCAACATGCCTTCTCCATCTATGCACCCAGGATCTTGAATGAGATCCTGTCTCAGTCCTGCTCCAATTTAGGAAGGAGATGAAGACTCACCGCTTTAAAGAAAACTACATCATAATGCAGGAACAGTTCACAAACGAGCTACCACTCCCATCACACAGTGACTATGTTTTTGCCTTTGATGTTCGTAAACAGAGCTCCACTGCTTTTCAGCTAGATTTGCACCATATTAATACCACATACATACATGCATACAACAGGCATACATCTGCTCCAATATCCAAACTTGGAGGCTCCTGCCCAGCTGGTTAAGAGGTACAGTCTCCTGTGGTGGCTTAGGAAAACAATTACATTAAACTTCGATAAGAATACAATATAAGTCCTTGGCACACATGAACCAGGTGTTAAACCACTAATGGTATTAAAATTACGAAAAAAGTCTCAATGTTCAATCTCCAGTGTATTCATTCTTGTTTTATTGCTCAATGGAACACACGAAAACCAGCCAACACGTGTTTCGCCGCTAGTGGGAGTTAACCCGCGACTTCTCAGGGCTTGAGACAAGTAGTGTGAATCTTGGTTACGAATGCTTGCCCGTGATAATTTCAACCCGGCTAGTCACGATGTATCCAATATAAAAAAGAAAATTTCTGAACTCAAGTGATGTCTTGCAAGGAGTAATGCAATCTTCGTATTAGCTTCAGCAGAATAGGAAAAATTTCTGAACTCAAGTGATGTCTTGCAAGGAGTAATGCAATCTTCGTATTAGCTTCAGCAGAATGCTGAGGTCGTGACAGGCCTAATCCTGTAGATTATTCCTATTCTGCTGAAGCTAATACGAAGATTGCATTACTCCTTGCAAGACATCACTTGAGTTCAGAAATGTTCTTTTTTATATTGGATACATCGTGACTAGCCGGGTTGGAATTATCACCGGCAGAGCATTCGTACCAAGATTCACACTACTTGTCTCAAGCCCTGAGGAAGTCGCGGGTTAACTCCCACTGGCGACGAAACACGTGTTGGCTGGTTTTCGTGTGTTCCATTGAGCAATAAAGCAAGAATGAATACACTGGAGATTGAACATTGAGACTTTTTCGTAATTTTAATACCATTAGTGGTTTAACACCTGGTTCATGTGTGCCCGGGACTTATATTGTATTGACATTGTGTAGGGCTTGACCTTACACACATTGAGGGGTTTTAGGGAATTATCCCCTTACCTGGTAGCACAGTACACTCTAGATTCAGTTTACACACTACCATTTATTGAGCTGGGCGCCTTTTTTCCTGAGTCACTAAAAACCCTTTAGACATAATTTAAACACTTGGTATCAGGGTAGTCAGCCGCAACGGTGCAACTCTATTGTACAAATTGAAGATTGACTATAGAAATGATGGACAGAAATAAAGCTGCAGAGGAGCTGTTTGAGAATTTGGCTAGAGGTGTACCTACAAGTATTGCCTCTACTAGTGGAAACACCTTACGTAGAGAGGGATTGAGGGACAAGTTTATAAAACTTGAGAGACTTAAGAAACAAGAAAACTCCAAATGGTGGGATGGAGCGACACTGAAGCAATATCTAAGACTCAATAGGGTACCGAGGGGCCTAAGATCTCAGATCTTCCCAACGTATGATGATCTAGCAGTTTAACTCTACAGCGCACCCGCTTGTAGAAACACGGAATACTCTCCGTACCTTCAGAAGTTGGCAGCACGTTTTCAATAATAGGAATAATCTACAGGATTAGGCCTGTCACGACCTCAGCATTCTGCTGAAGCTAATACGAAGATTGCATTACTCCTTGCAAGACATCACTTGAGTTCAGAAATTTTCTTTTTTATATTGGATACATCGTGACTAGCCGGGTTGGAATTATCACCGGCAGAGCATTCGTACCAAGATTCACACTACTTGTCTCAAGCCCTGAGGAAGTCGCGGGTTAACTCCCACTGGTGACGAAACACGTGTTGGCTGGTTTTCGTGTGTTCCATTGAGCAATAAAACAAGAATGAATACACTGGAGATTGAACATTGAGACTTTTTTTCGTAATTTTAATACCTATAGTGGTTTAACACCTGGTTCATGTGTGCCTGGGACTTATATTGTATTGACATTATGTAGGGCTTGACCTTACACACATTGAGGGGTTTTAAGGAATTATCCCCTTACCTGGTAGCACAGTACACTCTAGATTCAGTTTACACACTACCGTTTATTGAGCTGGGCGCCTTTTTTCCTGAGTCACTAAAAACACTTTAGACATAATTTAAACTTCGATAAGAACACTGGCTGAATTCCCCTAGGAGTCTAGAGGGGGAAGCGGTAAAAGTAACTGATGGGGGTATGGCTTCTATCAAAGCAACACCACTATAGAGGTCAGAAGATACCAGTGGATCATTATAACCTGGAATTATAGACTGCAGGTTATGGTCAGTAAGGTCCTGAAAAACCCCTGACTCATAGTGAAAGGGGAGAAAAGGTGGTGAGACTGGCTGTGCATTAAGACTGATTAAATGTGATTATTGACACTGTCCGACTACAGTATAATCAGAGGTTGAGAAGCAGGAAGGCCTGGTAAGTGAGAATGGCACGTATTAGGACCATTACCAACTCTAGTGGTGATGCAGCGAAGAAGCAGGAATGATCAATGTATATTTAAATACTATTTTGCTTCCTTGCATGCATAAATACATACATAAATAACTACAGTGGTCCGGTATTTTCAAGACGGCTAACTCTGCTACTCATTTCTATGGTCCTGACCAGGTTTCTAAAAAGGAATCTTATAGTGAATAAATGGTATTAACCTCAATTCTGAGCAGCAGCCTGGTACAAGCATGTTGAGTAGAGGTGTACCCTACGACTTTCCTCTTCTGAAGCTAGAGTCTCATCCTAACAGAGATGAGGATGGTGAAACCTCAGAAAGCATTTGTTTTACTTTATTATTCATTTTTCACTGCTTTCCCCAAAATCAAGCAGTGGAGAATGACCAAGACTTCGAAGTAAGTAACTTCATTAAGTACTTGGCAAGTACAGTGAAACTGGATGACTCTTCCTTTAGAACTGTGAGGAAAGATGGAGCAGAGGAGACTGTTAAGGTTAGGTTTAGGAACCTATCAAACCCTACTCTGATTCTAGATGGTGGTTTGCAGAACAGCTAATATGACAGCTAGGTGCATGCTTTCAGCTTGTGATACCTTCACTCTTTCCAGATAGCCAAGTACTAAAGGAGTCCTACATCTCCAACACCTTTTGTGGAATGCATAGATTTAGGTGAGAGGTTTCCTCCTGCAATTAAGCAGAGCCGGGAGCTGCAGCAACACCCTGCTTTATATCGCCAGCAGCTGTTCTAGACCTGGTACCAGGTTCTTCTTAAATCCATGTGATGTGGTGTATGGACTTTGGGAATAATTGGCACATAAGGAAACAAGCGCTGATAAGTTTCTGCTAGTCTAGAAGGAAGATGGCCCGAATAAATCTCAGTCAGACACCTAGGGGTTTAACTGTCAATCTTACTAGACATGAAGTAGTCCACCCAACAGTTCATCTGGGCACTGTTAACATTTGACTATTTGCAGAGGTCCAGCAACAGTTGGCAAATTGGTGCACACTCTTATGACTCCTGTAAATGATTCCTTATGGGTTACAGACACACTAAATTGTGTCAAGCTGTAAAATACTATAGAACAGGTAATACTTTTTATGGAACATCTTGTGGGACGCATTCTTCCTCTGTGGAGTTGGTAGCATTGAAGGCCTGATAGCTTGGACTTGAGAGTCACGATGAACAGGTTTTTCTCCTGGTTTACAAAACCATAACTTGTAGAAGTTAAGTCAAGTTATGTGTTGTGTGTACAGCAATCATTCAGCAATTCTGCCATCAAGTTGATGTTTTCTGAAGACACTTAAATTTTTTCAGCAAGGCATTGCTTTGTGTCCCCAATGGTTATGGCTGCTTCTCTTCTCACTGTGAAATCCAGAAGTTCTTCATTTACGGTATGGCACAGGAGCAGAGCTTCTCCGGAGTCATAACATGGTCTGATTATTGGGGGTATACAGCAAGGCAAATTGTACTACCGGAGTTAAATGCCTTCTTAGAGAAGTGCAGCAGAGCACCTGCATAGTCCAAAACAGGTACAAGGAGGTTTCTGAGAAGATCTATTTCTTACTCAGTTCCAGCTGGCACAGACTGTAGTAAAGGACTAATGAATCTGAACTGTCGCTCCCCACGCCCTCGTCTCCACGGACTACATACTACTCGGAGACCTGAACTTCCACCTAGACAACCACAGTGATCCCAACACCACCGCCCCCCTCGAGAACCTCACCAACATAAGACTGAAGCAACTTGTCTCCACCCCCACTCACACAGCAGGACACACACTCGACCCCATCTTCGCCGGAGGAAACATTCGCTTCAGCCACACCACGGAACCGCTCTGGACAGACCACCACTGCATCCATTTCTCTTTCTCAAAACCCACCGCACACAAGCGCACGCCCCGCCCCCCACACAGAAGCTGGAACAAAGTCTCCAAAGAACACCTCACCTCCGCCCTCAACTGCACTCCTCCCTCAACTACGGCAGATGCCAACACAGCAGTGAGCAACCTCCACCAATGGATCGCCAACTGCGCCAACACTCTCGCCCCCCTCCAGAACACCACTAGACGACACAACAAGAAAGCTAACTGGTTCACCACGGACCTCCAAGAATCCAAGCACTTTTGCCGATGACTGGAGAAGATGTGGAGAAACAGCTAAGCCCCAGAAGCACGCTCTGCCTACAAGGCAGCCACCACGGCACACCACCAACTCATCAAATCAACAAAGAGAAACTTCATCCAAGACAGAATCCTCTTCAACTCCCACAATTCCAAGGAACTCTTTGCCATCATACAAGAATTTGCCAGACCCAACAGCGAAACAACCGACGCCCCACCCACCCAAGACCTCTGCAACAAACTCAGCTCCTTCTTTCACCTCAAGATCAAGATGCTCTACGACAACTTCGATGACCAAGACAACGGCACCGCCTCAACTCCCACCCCCAGTGACGCCATCCAACAGACTCTCCTCACCTGGACCCCTCTCACCACAGAAGACACCGTAAAGACAATGAAAAGCATCCACTCCAGAGCACCTACTGACCCCTGCCAGCTGCACATCTTCCACAGGGCCGCCACTGCCATCGCACCCGAACTACGCCGAACTATCAACTGCTCCCTCAAGACCGCCACATTCCCCCTCTTAAAGAAGCCCTCCGCAGACCCGACGGATCGTAAGAACTTCAGGCCCATCTCACTGCTCCCTTTTGCCGCCAAAGTCATCGAAAAAGCCGTCAACTCCCAGCTAGCACACTTCATGGAAACCAACAACATCCTAGACACCTCTCAATCCAGATTCCGCAGCAACCACGGCACCAAGACCGCCCTCATATCCGCCACCAACAACATCCGCGCCCTCCTCGACCAAAGCCACACAGCAACCCTCATCCTCCTGGACCTTTCAGCAGCCTTTGACACCGCCTCCCACCACACACTAGCCACCAGGCTCCACGACGCCGGCATCCAAGGAACAGCCGTAGACTGGGTTCCATCTTTCATCTCAGGAAGAACACAAAGAATAAGACTTCCGCTCTTCCTCTCTGATCCAACAGAGATCAGAAGCAGAGCACCCAAAGATCCTCCCTCAGCTCCACACTCTTCAACGTCTACATGGCCCCCCTCGCAACCATCCTCAGAAACCACGGGCTCAACATAGTCTCATGTGCAGACGACACCCATCTCATCCTCTCCCTCACCAGGGAACCTGACATCACCAGGTGCAATTTCCAAGAAGGGACGAAAGACTTTGCACCCTGGATGAGCAACAGTTGCCTGAAGCTCAACTCAGAGAAAACAGAAGTCCTCATCCTCGGCTGCACCCCCTCGGCATGGGACAACACCTGGTGGCCCCCCGCCCTCGGAAACCCACCCATCCAATGGACCACGCACAAAACCTCAGCATCATACTCAACTCTTCACTCCCCATGAACCGCCAAATCAACGCTGTGTCCTCCACATGCTTCAACACCCTCCACATACTTCGCAAGACCTTCAAATGGATCCCCCCGACTCCAGGAAGACCATCATCCACGCACTCATCCCCAGCAGACTGGACTACGGAAACGGTCTCTACGCCGGAATCAACAAAAAACTCCTCTGCAAACTCCAGACCGCCCAGAACGCCGCAGCCAAACTTATCCTCGACATCCCACAACATGACTACATCACCCAACACCTCCGTGACCTCTACTGGCTCGCCGTCGAAAGAAGAATAACCTTTAAACTGCTCACACAAGCCTACAAAGACCCCCATAACACCGGACCCCAATACCTCAACGAGCGAATCTCCTTCCACACCCCCAAGAGAAACCTCCGCTCTGCCGACCTCGCCCTAGCTACTGTCCCTCGCATCCACAGGGCCACAGCAGGTGGCAGATCCTTCTCCTACCTCGCAGCCAAAACGAACAAACTCCCCCCTCGCATCCGACAAAGCCCGACACTGCACCAGTTCAGAAAGGACCTCAAGACCTGGCTCTTCGAATGATCAACGTAGCTGCTCGCACCCTCCCCCCCACCCCACCCCCCAGCACCTTGAGACCCTAATGGGTGAGTAGTGCGCTCTAAAACCACTGATTGATTGAACTGTCACCAAAAATCATAACTCCCACTAATCCTGTGCAAGACATCTTCCTCAGCATTTCTACAAAAGGGGGTTCTAGAAGAGACAAGTCAACCTCCCCAAGCAGGTGGAGAGTAAATCTTATTTTCAGACAGCTCTCGGCTCATTTTAAAGGGGCGGCCACAAATAGACTTTGGGATGTGAACTGAGCATGACCGATCCCAGACACCTTAAGCGGGTGGACTGAGGCCTACCTTTACATCATCTCCAGAGTCCAAGCATACCCCTAAATTGCTCTGTGCCGGATTCAGATGTCTGTGTTTATTCAGCTCAGAAAGCTGCATGTAATTTTAAGATTTTCAGATGTAGAAAACATTTCGTACAACCACAAATCTCAGGAGCTTCCTGTAAGGGTCTATATTCCTATTTTTTGGAAATTAGATGCTTGTGAGGGTAAAACGAGAGAGACGGGGGATGACAGTGGCTTCCTGGAGAACCTGAGACAGGGCCGCATTCAGCAGAGTAGCCCAAGGCTTACTTAGGGGAGGTGGTGCAGGATTAGAGACTTTGAAAACTGCACACACAAACATCACATAATAATTCAATGTTATACCAATGCATTATCTTTAGAAAAGAAAATGACTTCATTTTAGTAACAAATTAAGTACTAAAACAGACTGCTGTGCCTACATAAGTTACTTGGATCCGATCAAGCAACGGCTCTGACAAACGACTGCTGGGTCACTTCAAATAGGTTGTGGGAACCCTACTATCTCTGGATAAACAGGTCCTACCATGAACAGAAACCATGTGCTTATTCTATAAGCAGGAAGACAATCCTGTGCACTGGAGAACCCATAATTCGCTGCCCGAGTTCTTTTTAGGATCTGGCTTCTAACACTGTGGTATCCCCCTTTGAAATAACATGGCTTAGTTGTCTCATTATTACAGGATTCATGGCACTGTTTGCCAGTTATGCCATTTTTCACAAGCCTGACTCTTCAATACAGATGCAGTGCTAGGTGTAGGATATTAGAGAAGTTGCACTACACAACACTAATAAACAAATTATTAGATGACTGTGAGCAGTGTTCTAACAAAGGTGTGTAGTGTGAATGTAAGGTGTGTAGTATATCAAAATAAGAACATCAAACCCTCACCCAAGGCATGTGGCATGCCCCATCACTAGGTTTCATCCAATTCGGACCAGCAATCCGCTGGAAATTGTGAGATATGTTGAGCAGTCACTATTATGTGATGGTCTGAAGAGAACTCCATTAGGTGGGTCTTTGATAAAAGACTCTGTCAGTGAATATTTAACACTATGCGACCACCTAAACCCAGTATGTGAACTTGTGCTTCTCTGTGGTTATATTATCTAACACATCGGATCTAAAACTGTGTGAGGGTATTTGTATCAATTTTATAACTTTGAAAAGGTTAAGAGCACAAAGAAGGCATAACATAATAAGTCTTACTGTCAAATGATGCCAGGACCATGTTAAAAACAAGATGATCTGTGTGCTGACGCCTGCAGAGAAGATTTTTGTAGAAGGGTGTTGTGGTTTTTTGCTTCTGATAACTGGAGGGCCAAAGCCTCCATTGCCTTTTCTTTCCAATGACCAACAGGAGGACTGCTCTTCCGATGGATTAACTAAAGGAATCAGAAAATTTCCCCACAGGAGAGGTTTTGATCTTTCTGGCATTGTTAGGATCGAACCAAAGTCTTGTGGTTTAAGGAGGTGGGAGCAAGAACTGAGCAGCTTTGCTATGTTTGTCCTCATAGTTTTCTGAATACGGAACAGAACATCAAATAGTGTCTGAGAATATATTGTGTATATTTTATGAAGATAGTGCACTATCATCAAGATGTTTCCTAGGAAGGGAGTAAGAGTAGAAGGGGCGTAAATATTCAAGATGACAGAAACAGACAGTTAAGATACGATAATTGTACCCTTACTTTATGCCCTTACTCGCTGAAGAGAAACAATTTCAAACTTCTAAGAAAACGTAAATAATGCTCGAGTGCTCTCAGCTCCAAAGCAAGTGCATTCCACAGACTGATAACCAAGAAGTGAAAAGAGCGCCCCCCCGCCCATAACGCCTTCTTTGTGATCTATTCACCCGGTCAGTGGCGAGGTAAGGGAGTCATGGGAAATGATCCACCATCCATCACCTGGTTTGCTAGCAACAAAATCGCTATAATTGGAGTACAGTGGCTCCTAGAGCTGGGCGAGCCACTGAAAGCTCGACACTGAAGCCTGGGTCTGGCTCAGCTAGAGGTCCTGTTGGAACCTGGAGCCCATACCGGGCCAAGCTTTCAATTGGCTTCTGTCTGTCACCCTCCATCTTCCGAAGAACCAGCGTTAGGGCCAGAGGTGCCAACTTTGGAACTGGGAAACCAGGTTCGAGTCTCAGCGTCTGCTCAATGTCCTGTGATTCTGGGCAAATCACTTAATCTTCCCATGCCTATAAAAAAAAACGAATGTGGCACTGTATAGTGTAACAGACGCTCACGTAAAGCGCTTTAATACCTACAGATAGAGTTCACCCTATATAAAAAGTGAAGACAAATACACAAACAGGTGAAAACAAACCATTAACATAAAAAAGAAAAGACAAATAGATAACCATTTAGGGGCTGGTTTGTACAAAGTGAAACCAGAAACCTGGATAAATCGCAGATTCCCTGCTTAAATTGTGTGAGCTTAGGGAAATATTTTATTTCTCTAAAACTCCTTTTTCTTCATCATCCCGTATGAAAGCACTTTCAAATTTGTCCATTCAGAATACCAGGTGTACAAAAACCTATTGTGTTTGATTTAATAGATTATAATGTTGCTCTATAATATTCTGGGCCAGGTACAGGGTTTACATAACAACTGTCTAGCCTCTTAGTTCACTAATGGTTTATTTTTAAAAACGACGACTTCTTGGTGCAGTATCATAATGAGACATATTAATGTCAAAACTTCCACATGTTAAAGAAATACACTTTTTTGAAATTTTAAGAGACTGCATCATATTCTATGTGATGTTTGGTGTATGGTTAGGCTTTCCTGTTTTCAGTTTCTAATTTTGGTAAATTCTGGAGGTTTTTTTTTTCAGTGTTTTCAAGTGATTTCAATACCTTAAAAAAACTGTGGTTATCAGTGATTACACATTTTCGCGCCATTAAAAACAACAGAAACAGTGTTTTTCCGTGTTTTTGGTACGTTTTGCTTTTATTATTGCTTGCTTTCTGCACGGATAGTGTACGTACAGTGTATATGAGGTCCAAATACATTTTTACAAATCAAACTTATCGTAGCAAACCATACAATACTTCTTCAGTGAATCTTTGGTCATGCACGCTCGCTCTTTCCTTCCCATGTAAACTTTTATCTGTGAAAAGGCCCTCTCAATATTGGCACTTGAGACAGGCAATGCCAAAACAGCCAGTAGACAATTTGCCAACTCTGGCCACTGACATAGCTTTCCATGCCAATGCTGATGCACCTGAAGATTGCGATTCTCTGGGACAAGTTCTGCAACAAATGCTTTGAACTGGGCGCATATGCCCTCAGAGTTATTGAAGCGGTCAAAAATGAAGGAGAACTTTTGATAGTCCAGATAAAAATCCTCTTTACGGAAGGGATCTAGAACTTGTGCAGAGTACCACAGTGAGGCTGCATTGACTTCAAATGCCATGGTTGGTGAAGGGACATTTCTATGCATCATTGCAAGCCATTTCTCATACATTGCAAAATAAAATGTCCTGAATTGCTCCTCAACATTTCTTTGCTTACCAAGTGGCAAGCAATCAAACATGGAACATGTTGCAGTGTCAAAGTTACTAAAAGTGTTGCTCAGCCTACTCTCAAGGAGATGTTTCACATCTATACCAATTATGCTGAACACTTGGTAGACGAGGGTATTTTTAGACTCTAGTTTTTTAATTATGTCCACTACAGCAGTCATGTTCTCCTGTAAAAATCTATGAATGCAGTAGAGTACTTTTTTTCACATCACTATCAATATGCGACCAAAGAGCCTCACATTTCTTGCCTTTGGCATCATCACTTAGCAAAGATTCTGTAAGCGATTGCCACATGGATAATATAGCATTCATGGCTTCTCGGACTGAGAACCACCAGCTAAATGACACAGTTGGGACGACTCTTTCTTTGATGCTACACAAAGCACAAAATGAGAAATATTTGTGTTTGAGTTCCCGCGCAGAACAAAACAGTGCACCAGAATGGACTAAAAAGTCAATAGCATTCTTCATTAACTCTGAAGATTGTAAAGATGCTTTCAGCATACCATCTCGCAAGTGGCAAGGATCTCTTACAGGGAAGCACTTCAGCTCAGGTATATGTAGCTGAATCACTGCAAATACAAACAATATCACTCCAATCTTTGTTGAACTTGGTAGGAAACTTTTTGCAGCAGCTTAAAGTGACACTAAGCTCCATGTTTTACAAAAGTCTGGTGTCATGTTTTCACCACTATCCCAGATGCTTGGGGACAGCAATCCTTTCACATATACCTGTCACTACACCTTGCATTGAATGTTTAAAGCCTGGGGTGTTTGGCAATTCACCTACTATCAATACTGACTCGCTATATAAGGGGGCTGATGTATCAAGGGGTTTACCCATTCTCTGTGGGTAAATGTGATGGTACATATTGGGAAAGATTCTTATGAAACCAGCCATTATACCAGTGAAAGAATCAAACATAGCCAAAAAATAAAATATGATTTTGTTATTTCTGATTCTCTACAGTTTATAAAATAATTAAACAAGACCTAAACCATGCTTCCAAACCCTCATCTTTAGACCAAAGATCACAAAACTGAAAAAAGCAAAAGGAAGAAGAAACAATATTTTAGTGACATCCCTAAACAACAATACTCAAGCAGAATAGTGTTAGCCCAGTCTTTTTTGCTGCTACCTTGTATAGCAAAGTTACATTGTATTGGTCCTTTCAGGAAGAAATAAAAATGACTTTTTCACTCTCCTTTTCCTTTCTATGAATGGCATTTAGTTTGTGGTTGTACTGATGTTTTTTCAGTGTTTATTTGTTTACACTGGTGAGGGCTATTTCCCTTTCGGTGGGGTTTTAGCAGTTATTATAGGTTTAAACCTAAAACCAAATAGCCTATGTATGGTTTACATAGCAAACTTTTTCAGGGCTCAGCTTGTGCACGAGCTCTGAGAGCTGAGCCAGACCCTTGGCTTGGTTCTTCCTGTTGATTTGTTGGCTCACCCACCTCCAGTGGCTCCCTCAGATCCTAGGCCTCAGAGCCGCTACATCTGCCACATTATTGATAGCTATGCCGCAGAATCCGGGTTCATTATCAGCAAGAACAGGGTTCTCCAAAGTCGATCCTGGAGGGCCTGATCCATGCCAGATTTTTAGCATATTCCCATTTAGATAAATGAAGTTATCTTACAAATCTGTCATGGATCTGGCCCTCCAGGACCAACTTTGGAGAAACCTGAGCAAGAGCATTCAAGATTTCTCTAAGCATAGAAGACTTTGGGCAATACAAAGGGCTTTAAATTGCACCCTTTGATTGGTAGCTAGAGCAGTGCTCTCCAGGCTTCAGACTTTGAAGATCGAAAACTCTGTATTCTTTGCAGCTTAATCATGAGATATGTAACCAAGACTAAATACAGGCTGTTCTAGTAGCCAAGTTTGAATGGGACTACTGAGCAATTCATCTCACTCGGGAGAGAAGGCAGGATTGTTCTCAGCAGCCATGGCGTGTGACAAGAAGAGGCTCCAACCTGATGATGAAACGATGCCAACCGATTAATGACAATCCTCAGGGATTTTGCCTTTTTTCACAAGGGCTGTGGGAGGCATTCGGGCCGAAGAGGGGGCCTTGATGGGCCTGAAGATTCCCTAGAATCAATAACTCTATAGCTTGTCTTGTGTTTCACATTGCCGTTAAGCACCAACTGAGTCACAGCTGCCAGCCGAGGGCTTACCTTGGCGGCAGTAGAAGCAGCTTGTTGCTCCAATCTGATAGAGAGCTTTGTCTCATCGGCATATGACAACCCATGACCACCACAACATCTGGTCAGGTAGAAGGCAGCAAATGGGACTAAAAGGATCAGCACTCCCAGGCTGCCCTGTAATAGATCTCTCAAACTACTGCAAAGAGGACTCATTCTACCATGCATACGGCTTAAGTCCACCTCACAGCTTAAGTCCACCTCATGCTATCTAGAAATCTATTGAGTTCCTAAAAGTTTTTAAGTTACATTGTTACTCATTTTCTTTTTTATAGAACTGAATTTATTGATTTTTCAAAGAAAAAAAGAGCAAAAACAATCAAATACAGTAATAAAGCATTTCGTCTGACTGACAAAGGGCCTGATTACGAGTACCGCCGAACCCGTGATGGAAGTGCAGTGGCGGTTGGGGACCGCCGCACCAGTGGTCCGACCGGCGTATTACAAGTACGACGGTCGGACCGTTTTGGGACTGCCGCAACTGCCAGGGATCCATGATCCCTAGCGGTGGTGCAGCGATGTGAGGCCGCAATATGCTTGGCTGGGTCGCTGCGGCCCCGCGAAGCATATTACAAGTTTCCTCGCTGCCAGCGGTCTCATGGTGGTGTGCACACCCTGAAACTGCTGGTGGTGAGGAAACCAAGGGGGCCCTACAGAACTCCTAGTGCCTCACGCCCCATGGGAAGCATGCAGGGGGGCACATGGTGTTCCCCCCTGAGTGCATGCACGCCCAGTTCCTGCACGGCATGGACTTGGCAGTCCATGCTGTGCAGGAACTTGCTTTGTTGTTCCCACTGCGGTGCCCTTTTGAAAGGCACCGCTGTGGGAACGCCAAAGGACCGCCCGCCAGACTACAAGGAAAATCGCATTCTGGCGGGTGGTCGAGTTTGGCCGTGGCCTGCCGCCCGGCTCACGCACCGCCAAACTCATAATCAGGCCCAAAGCAACTTCTTACTTTCTTGCGTTTATCCAGGCACCACCAAGATTGATAAATCGGCTCTAATTTTTTGAACACCAGTCCATGTTCTTTATACACATCACTAGTGTGGGGATTGTTTCTCACCTCCACTGTCTATCAGCATCTCTGTTTGCCAGCAGTGTACCTAACCCCACCAAGATTCATTCTTCCCTTAAACCTCAAACCTTAATCCACGCATGTTTCCCCGCAAAATCATTTTAGGTGAGAAGTCAATGGGTCCTCCCAACACCACTGGCAGTGTATAAATGATTGGGCATCAGCACGGCTTAATTATGGGACATGGCCTTATCATGTGGATGAAATTGCCCTCTGCCATATGACTTCATGTACAGCTGGGAGATTGTACCCAACACATCTTCCATATCCATTTGGGAGCAAGGTAGATCCTATGTAGGTATTTAGATTTGATCAATCTCAGCCTGTCCGACACTGCTATTTTTTGAGGTGCAGGTAAGGCATCTCTCCAATCAGCCTCAACCATGGGGGCTAAATCCACATTCAGTCGCATTCTCAGGTCAGATAGTTTGACTGGGGCATTAGGAAAAATGCTACCCCTTTGAATTAACCGTTCACAACCAAACTGCCTCTCCTAACACTCGCTGATTTTATGCTGGTCTTTGACCATGTACAGAACTCCACTGTCTTTCGGCTAGGTTTGAGCTATAGAAACACCACATACATACTACTTCCCATGGTTAATTGGTATACTTTTGAAGCATATGCTTCTGTGGTCACTGGGCCTCCAATGCATGTCTCAGTTACAGGCATCAGAAGAATTGTGATTTGTGGAGTTCACATTCTCCTTGTAAGGTGACAAAGGTTTTAATGAGGCCTCCCTCCCATATATCTCCCAATTAGGCTATCCCTACTTGAACCTATAACTTAAAGACTTGTAGTCATGTTGTATGTGTCAACCATCTTCAGTGCGAGAGTGGGGTCACTTGTGTAAGTTTAACTTTTGCTAGGCGGCCTTGATGCACCCCAGGGAAGCGGCCATCAAGGCAAGGCTACGATTAGTTCAACTTAAAATATTACACAGGATATATTATAACCGAAGTAAAATCTTTAAGATGAAACATGCGAGTAGCCCCAATTGTCTAAGGTGTGTCCCAGAGGAGGGGACTTTCATACATACAATATGGGGATGTCAGGAACTTGGCAACTACTGGAGAGGAGTAATGAAGAGAGCTGGAGGCGGTGCAGGGCCTGGAGATACCAGGAACACCCCAACAGGTAATACTAGGACTCTCTAACGATGTGGATATGGCACACAGACACTTGGGATTTTGCATGTTAGGGTTTATGGTGGCCAAGAGAGATGTGTCCAAACTGTGGGGAAGAGTTATGTATCAATGGGGTAACCCGCAAATCCACTGGACTCGGGTGCAAACTGGTACAAAAAAGATTGTCTCAGTGGACGATAATCAAACACAAAATACAAAGATATACACAAATGGTCTATGTTGCTAAGAACTTTTGAGAACACCACCTTCGGTTTATACCATCAAATGGTTGTGATTTAATCTCATCACCAATTGGAACAATCAATACATATACATAGTACAATACATGTAAATCTTAAAGTTTTAAAATTGGTGCAACCTAAAGGAAGGGGAGGGAGGGTTGTGAAAAGTGCGTGATGTGAGGAAAGTAAAGGTAGTGTACATGTGAGCATCAAATTCAATATTTACAACCTATCCAGCCAACAACTGGCTTGTACATATATGAAAAATCAAAACATCAAAGGGATGCAGATAAACAATCTGTCATCCATGTTTGAAAGAAAGAAATGGTCAACGTTCGACCCCTATATGTGGCAGGGAGCTTTATTCCTTGCGGACGGGGTCTTCATCAGGACTAGGGCACAGACGCGGAAACACCAAAACAGTAAGAAGGATTCAGGCTGACGTAGAAAAGAAAGGGCCTCGCAGGCTCTCATATGACTAGCTGGCGTGTATTCCAGGCAGTGCTTAATTTGTAAAATATGAAGTGCAGGTGCTCAAATGTTTGTTGGAGGCCACACCTACTTTTCTTCGGCTCCACCCATTTTCTCCACTGGCTCCACCCACTCTTAGCTCCACCCACATCCTCAACTGGCACTGCTAAAAGTCAGATGTAATACCCGATCGCATGGGAATATCACACAAAGGCACCCAGGCCAGAAAACATGAAAATCCCACACATAAGTACTCAGACCAAAACGTAACACAAAGCCACCCAGCCTCAGGCCAGAAAGCACGAAAATGTCAAACAAAGGCACTCAAGCCAGTGGCGATGGAACAATTTTCAGAGTGTTGGTGTTGCCCTCAATGTTACATCACTAAAAAAGTCATAACATTGTGAAAAATCCAAACATCACACTAAGGACAAACATAGCAAATGAGCCTTACCCATACCGGCGGAGGTGGTGAGGGTGTGGTTAGGTATGTTGCAGTGGAGCATTTTGAACACCACTGCTTGTTGAGTGGTGTTCAAAAGACTCAGACTTTCACCCTGAAAGTCACGGGTTGTGTTTGTGACTCAAGCCTGCAACTTAATAAGTTCTCTTACTGTCTTAAATCCTTATTCGTAGGGTCACGGGTTCTAGTGTTGATCTGACTGCTCAAACCAGGAGTCACAGTTTCTGCCCCTGAGTCAAGGCTTCAGGTTCAGTGCAACAGGTTCTTCTTTAGACCAAAGAAAAACCTCTCCAGCCAAAGACCAGTGGACCTGTACTTGAGTCTCAACTTGAGGGCCACAGGATCAGAACCTCAACCTGGGGCCCACAGGATCAGAACCTCAACCTGAGGCCCACAGGATCAGAACCTCAACCTGGGGGCCACAGGATCAGAACCTCAACCTGAGGTAGACCAATTCTACTAACAGCTTATCTTATCTTATAAAAGCGGATCGCTACCTTAAGGATTCACAGCGCTGTGAGTCAGAACAGTGCACTTACAAAACGGCTTTTAAAAACGTGCCTCATTTGCTAAAGTGGATAAAAAACACCTCATTGATAGCGCCATTAGCTCTAATGCAATCAATGAAAATGGGGTCCTGGCCATCGGGTGGATACTAAAAGACAACCATATCGGGGGTGCAATGAGCCCCTCTCAGCCTTATGCCCCAGCACCACTGCACCTGCTGCGCTAATGGCACCTACGTGATATATTCAAATCTGAGGGAGAGGATTCCCCCAGTGGCCCCTTCTACTCTCTCTCTCTCAGGGGAGCCCCAGCACCCCTTTCTCTTGCTCTGCCGTAGGTGCTTGCTCGTGTCCTATTTAGGGAAGAGGCTGGCGCAGCAGCGACTATATTTGACACCCGAGAAGGAGGCACGGTAAACAAGATCTCCGGGAGCCGGACCGCAGCTGTCCAGATCTGTCACCACTGCTGCCGGGGTAGGAGGCGGTCATGGAGAGGCGGGAACAGGCAACTCGCCGGAATTGCCCCAGCCCCAAACGCACATCCCTCTGTCTCCTCAGCGCGCATCTCCGCATCCCTGAGAGCGCAGTACCAGACCTGCGCAGCCCACACATGAGCACGAACGGTCCCTCAGGACCGCGGTTTTAAGCGCAGCCAAAATATACAGAGGCCTACGTGGTCCAACGCCCGGCGTCCACCTCCGCGAAACTCACATACATGAACTTATCACAAAAATGCACGTTGTTTTGACCAAATAGTCACTTCACAAGCAGCGCTTTTCGCCTATGCACTTGGAGACACCCAGATTTCGCTAGCAAATTCTGGGAGCGTGAGCGCGGAGATTGCCTCGCAATTGTCATCCCAGCTCTCCCCCAAACGCCCCCCAAAAGAAACCTGGCGATTACTGGTTGTATGGACTACCTGTGTTTGCAGTGGCAGCACATGCTACGACAGCACCTGCCAGCAGCAGCCCAGACAAGGAAAAAGGGGTTTCCCCACCAAATCCCGGTGCATACAGCGCCCCAACCCCCACCCACGAAAGAGTGGCTCCCGGAGACAGTAACAGTTATTATATTTAAAATAAAATTTATTTACATATATGATATATACCCGATTATGAATCTTCCTCTGGGGTTCAGGGGCAGGCTAAGTCAAGTGACAACTAAGTCCCGCCACCACCGATGCCCTCAACTGCCACGCCACGGTCGTCGGGTGGGGGCGAGTTGTTGGCGATGACTCGTGGTGGTGGCAGGTGGTGTTGTGGTGCTGCGCGCTGCTGCGGTGGTTATGCTGGGGCGGGCCACGGGCGTGCCAATGTGAGAAAAATCAAATCTGCGCACGTTGCCGCAGCCCGGCAGCCGCACATAACAAAAATGCAGCCCAAATCTCGGCCCGGGCCCCTGGGCCTGCGCCCACCCACAGCATGGCAGCAAGTTAGTGGCACTGGCACCGTGCCACGCAACACTGACTGAAGCACTAAGGCAGGGCCGCCGCGGCGTGTAGAGCGCAGTGCGCAGCCATGACGCCATCATCTCATCAACACAGTAGTTTAGTTATTATATTTAAAATAAAATTTATTTACAAAATGTTACATATACCTGATTATGAATCTAGGCTAAGTGTTGCCCTCAACTGCTCAACACGCCACGGTCGTCGGGTGGGGCCGAGTTGGCGATGACTCGTGGTGGCAGGTGCTGCGCGCTGCGGTGGTTATGCTGGGGCGTGCCAAATGTGAAAAAAATATGCGCACGTTGCCGCAGCTCGGCAGCCGCACCAGTATAACCAAAATCCAGCCCAAATCTCGCCCCACCCACCCACAGGCAAGTTAGTGGCACTGGCATTGGCAACACTGACTGAAGCGGAAGCACTAAGGCAGGGCCGCTGCGGCGCGTAGTGCAGCAGTGCGCCGCCATGAAGTTATTATATTTAAATTTATCTAGATCAACTTACCGTACGGCAGGCAAAGTGTCTAAGTCCCACTGTAGACTGTAGACCCGGCCCTGTCAATTAAGTGCTGGTGCTAAGCACCGGAAAGCACCGGCACAAATTAAGCCCTGATTCCAGGTAAACATGAGCCAGAGTTGATGAGTAACTAGTGGCTCGCGGTTGCTGATGTAAAACCTGTCTGACAGCTAACGTTAGCTGTCGGACCGGTTTTACATCAGCAACCGCGAGCCACTGGTTACTCATCAACTCTGGCTCATGTTTACCTGGAATACACGCCAGCTAGTCATATGAGAACCTGCGAGGCCCTTTCTTTTCTACGTCAGCCTGAATCCTTCTTGCTGTTTTGGTGTTTCCGCGTCTATGTGCCCTAGTCCTGATGAAGACCCCGTCCGCAAGGAATAAAGCTCCCTGCCACATATAGGGGTCGAAACGTTGACCATTTCTTTCTTTCAAACATGGATGACAGATTGTTTATCTGCATCCCTTTGATGTTTTGATTTTTCATATATGTACAAGCCAGTTGTTGGCTGGATAGGTTGTAAATATTGAATTTGATGCTCACATGTACACTACCTTTCCTTTCCTCACATCACGCACTTTTCACAACCCTCCCTCCCCTTCCTTTAGGTTGCACCAATTTTAAAACTTTAAGATTTACATGTATTGTACTATGTATATGTATTGATTGTTCCAATTGGTGATGAGATTAAATCACAACCATTTGATGGTATAAACCGAAGGTGGTGTTGTCAAAAGTTCTTAGCAACATAGACCATTTGTGTATATCTTTGTATTTTGTGTTTGATTATCGCAAACTGTGGGGAAGGGCACAGATCTCAACTGTCACAAGATGGAAAGAGGGAATGAATATGTATATGGAAGCGAAATGTGAGGTGTTTTAAGGCAGAAGATGCCCTAAGAAATTCGAAAACATGTGGGGACCATGGAGGGAATATTAAGGGATTGATGCCTTGCAGGAGATTGTAGGAGCCAACAAGGAGTCAAACTGAAAGTATAATCCACCCCAGACGAGGTAAGAGATGGGGGCGTCATCAGGATGGAAGATGAGAGGCAAGCTTGCATGAGAGACATTGGGGGCATGGAGAGGGGAGGGGAGAAGCTCTACTGCATAAATGTGATTTAATCAGACTACACTGTATGCCATATTATGCGCCTGTAAAATAAATAAAAAAAGAGTTCTAAAAAATAAGTTACCTTTCAGTGTGTCCATCAGACAGCTTTACATCAACATTCTATTGCAATTTTGGGGAAATGTCTCTGGGATCTGCCTCCTGTGTAAAAGATTAATTCCACCCGTTTCCTCTATACGTTATTACTCATTTTTAAATGGTTTAGCATTGTACAGTAGAATGAATAGAGGTCAATAGTTAGTTGATTTATCTTACCTAACCCTAAAAATTCTGACTGTCTAATGTCCGTTCACCACTATTCATTTTAGATCATTCAAGCTAAATTCTTTAAACGCAGAGATCATTTACTTTCCTGCCTATTCTTCCCTGTCCTTCTACCTAACCCTACAATCTTTCCTGTTGATACACTGACCCTGTCCTCCACAGCCAGGAATCCCAGAGTGCTATTTGATGCTAGACTAAACTTCAAGTCATTTATCTGCCAAAACTGCAGCTTGATCTCCGTTACTTAATGTGAGGAAAATATGCCCTTACGTTTCACACTAGTTTCTAATTAATACCCTTATTAGGAGAAAAAAATGAATACTCCAAACATCTTTGTTGGATTACACAAAAGTCATTCTCGCTCACAGAAAAAATCATCAAATTTACTGGAAGTACTCTGTTCAATCTTCCCAACATAATATTACAACTGAAGACCGCTTACAAGACAGCTGGCTTTTGGCCAAACACAGAACACTTACGAGCTTCTTACAAGGGTCTTAAGGAAGTCCTTGGCACCTCTTCTTCCCGTCTCTCCCACATTTTCTCCCAATATGCCTCTCTACTATGGTGTTCAGTCAACTTCTCTTGGTCATCCTAAAACCATTCTGCTTTCCATCTAATTTTTAGTCCTGTCAGTTACAGAGCTAGTCATCCCCTGCAACTTGAGTGCCATTCCATCACTCGGAGCATGCAAGGCAGCACTAAAAGCCCTAAAACCAATAATTCAGGAAACAAATGTGAGTCCCATCCACAGGAAGGTTGTCAAAGAGCTAATCGCAAGTCAAGAGACATCAGGAAGTTCCGCCAACAAGAACTCCTGCACGAAGAAAAATCTATAAGTGTCCAATTACAATTCAGCACCACTCGCTAGAAGCAACCAACCTGAAATCAACAGGATATCCTGTGAGCAGAGAAATCCACCCACAATCACAATAAAGAGCCAGCCCAGAGCCAGCACCTCTCAGTAAAACAACTAATTAGTATGCTACAGAACGTTACGCCCACAGCAACTGTTCCTCATAGGAACAACTAGACAGAGCCAATCCCATCTCAATACCATTCATCAGAAGCAAATAATCAGAAAACAATAGCAAGCCTCACCCACATGAAGAGCAGCCTATATGAAGGCTTATAAAGAGTCAATCCGAAGCCGGCAACACTGAATAGAAGCTTACAATCATGATGCAACAGGGAGCGCGACCACTCTCTTTCTTTAGGAAGGTTTCAAGCATCACTACAATGTCTGAAGCACAGGGCAACTAAGACAAGGACCTGTTTGTCCTCTTAGGACATGTAAGGAGCCAAGGGCCAGAACACCAATATCTTATCACACTCCTACCAACACAAACCTGCACAGAGCACACATACAGTGCCAATGATAATCGTATTTACATTTCCCTCACCATTGCATAATAAACATACTGAACACACACTGCATCTCATGCTCGTCAACACACTGAGTGGGGCAGGCAGCAGACATCACAGAAAATACCAACTCACAAAATGCACATCTTCTGCACAGAAACCTGGATCACTACTACTCCACATTTATCACTGATGTCTGAACTCTATCACAATGCAAATCTAGCACGCTGATCACACACACAAGTAGTAGCCTTGTAGTCATCTACAAGTTCAAGTGGCTATGCAAACTCTAGAAATAGTCCTCAAACAAATATTCTAATTTCCTCACATGCTTCTTCACTGTCTGCAGCCCAGTCATAATCCACCTAATTTACAGACTCCCGGAACTCCTCTCTTCCTTCAATACCAAAATCTCTGTCATGTCCTCAGCCTCAATCAAATAGTTAAATAACATTTTCATTGAGTTTGTCAAAATCTCTAGGGATGCATCAACAAATACCATAAAGTAGCACTTCTCAGCCTTCTAACAAAATCTGACACCTGAGATCATATTGCACTTATGACCCTCAAAGGCAACACTCTCGGCTTTGCCCTCTTCTCCCTGTCCATGATTAGCGATCACCCACCCATTCTGAGGGAATGGACAGACCACACCTCCATCTCCCTCGATTTCAGCTGTTCCTGTTCACCTCATTGCACCAAAACAGCCCTCTGTACTGGAGATGTATTTATTCAGAGGCTACTCTAGTGACATGCAGAAGCATCAACTGATCTCAAAATTCTCCTCAGCAGCCTCCAAAAATGGCATCTGCTTACTCAACCACCTCAACCACACAATCTATGTCAACATAGACGCCCACACTTCTATGAAGACACTATCAGCACAAGTGATCAAAGAGTGCAGACACACTATGCAAGGCATCAGAAGTAATGAAGGGCACAGCTCCAAAAGTCTTCAGAAGCAATAATATACTTTCCATTAAGCACTAAGAAACTAACACCACAGCCAAAGCAACCTCCTACACTAACCTCATTGATGCAGCCTTAAGATTAAAAAGCTATTTAAGCCATCACGCATTGTGCCAATCGAACATTTCCAGACTGAACTGATGCTTCTGTCTTGACTTCAGTACCTGATGCTTGCACAACTTTTCCTGTAGCCACAGTGACACCTACACAGATCAAGCAATGTCACAGTGGGGTTAAACCCAGAAGGGAAATAACTCCAGAGGCAGATGAGAAGAAGAAGTTGAAAGGAATAAATAAGGAGTTCATGTGAAAAAGAGTATCAAGACACTAAACCAACCTGGACTGAGTAGTGAAAAATCTGGATTCAGAAACTTGCAAGAGAAACTACAGAAGATTCTTGAATCCAAGGAAAACCTGTTTGGAAATATCATTCTAGATCAAGGGGCAAAGAGCATGACAGAAAATACTATTGGCTGTACTGTGGTGCATGCTCCCCTGAATTCAGCAACTTTTTATACAAAGAAACAGGAAGTGACATCACAGGAAATACAGGCACCATCATTGATTGGGAAGTAGCATTAAGAATCCACTGTGTCGGGGGCGTGGCCAAGCCGGCGACGAAGATGACCGCCAGGCTCTGAAGCTCCGTTGAGCTTTTCCAGCCCACTTACAGATTCCCTGCACAAACGACGTCCATGTGCCTGGTGTTGCGGCGCCAGTGATAGCGGAAGATGGACTGTCCCTGCCGATCCCACTGCTGCCTCGTTGTATGCCTGCCTCCTTCCCGGCGGGCGTAACCTGCGGGAGCGGGGGGTCGAACTGCGCGCCACTGCCGCGGCTCGGCCCGGCGGCGAAAAGCTGGTGAGGTGTGCTGTGCCCCCTGCCCCAGGACATTGTTGAAGCCCCGATCGGCTGCGGAGTCGAGGGAAACTGCCGCGCGACATAGCGGGTCTCCTCGGAGACTTCCCAGGGGTGCTGCGACTCGGCGTGGGAGTCGGCGATAGGAGTGCTGTCCCGGCCGATCCCCTGTCTGTCCCGCTCTGTGCCCATTGTTGGGATCTGCTGCAACTGACGGGTGCGATCGTGCGCCCGTACTCGGCGCGTGGGCCGCGCCTGCCTCCTTCCTGACGGGCAGTATCTGTGGAGCAGGGGAAAGCAGATCACAACGCGACCTGCGGCCTGGTTCGGCCAAGAGATATCGGCGGTCCGCGCTGCCCCCCTCGCCCATGAACATTGAAGGTAAGGGCGCATTTCTATACGTCGGCGTTGCCTTTTGCTACACAGCATTATTGACTGGCTTTACAGGAGCCTTCCCGCAGGCACCCTGGGCCTCTTCGGCCCACTCCACGCCTCATTCGCGCCGCTAGCTGCCACTACTGCTGCAATCCAAGTGCCGGTCTGGAGCTTGACGAGCTCAGCAGAGTCTGCCCACTTTGTGCCACCTGAGGGGCAGTTACTACACCACGAAACGGGAACACGGTGGCACGGTGCGCACACATCGTCGACCCCCTCCACATTCAAGTCCACCGCGGCTGGGGTCGGTTATATAACCTGATAACACAGCGGGGTTACAGTGCCGGACATCTGCCAGTGCTAAATTGTCGTTGAGTCCACAATTCTTCTGGCTGCTCTCCTCTCGTCTTGCCAGCGTTCTCTGGTTGGTCTCCCACGTCCCAGCAGCACCTACGCCTGCCAAAGCACGTCCCCTGACGGGCCCTTGTCCTCATCGGTGACACACCTGATGCACCAAATTCCGCTCCTTACGTAACGGACACCGCCATCTTACGTCCCTCTTCATACACCACCGGGGTGGGGGCTGATAGGGCAGGAACACCTGCTGGGGCCTGGTGGGTCACGGCAACGCTGCTTGAACACGGCATGGGCCGCAAAGACCCGAAGCAAAGAACTTTGCCATTCGAAAAAGTAGCTGACACCGCTCCACAACACGACCCCACCATGGCAGAATCAGTGCCCCAAGGGGGACAGGAAGACGTCCCCTCCGACTCCTCGGCATCCTTATTACAGGAGATGAGAGCGGGTTTTAAGGCATTGGACAGTCGCTTTGACTTACTTGACAGAAACATCTCAAGCCTGGGCTCCAAAATACAAGTTCACGACAGACGACTTGATGTGGCCGAAGCACGTATCTCCGATATCGAGGAAGGTACTGCACAATCTGTGAAACGCCTGGAGAGGGTAGAACGCATTTTGAAAGAGGTGGCCATAAAAAATGAAGACTTGGAAGCACGCAGCCGCCGCAATAACCTCCGCATTCTTGGCGTGCCGGAGACAACCCCCACTGGCCGCATGGATCTATTTGTTGAGACTTTACTGGTCTGGTTATTCGGCAAGGAATCCTTCACTGCTGGTTTTGTGATCGAGAGGGCGCACAGATCACTGGGCCCTCGCCCCAACCCAGGTCTTCCCCCCCCGGCCAATAGTGGCACGCATCATGAACTTTCGGGACCGGGACACGGCGCTCCGTCTGGCTCGCGAGAAAGGCGACATCGACTGGCAGGGCGCAAAACTTTCCTTTTACCCAGACTTCACGGCCATGGTGCAGGACGCACGGCGCAAGTTCAATGGTGTCAAAGCCACCCTGAGAAACTTGGGACTAAGATACAGCATGCTATATCCTGCCAGGTTGAAGGTCGACGTCGATGGCAGGGCCCGAATTTTTGAAAACCCAACAGAAGCGCAGGAGTTCTGCCGAGTATACAAACAAAATAATCTTTCTTCCAACAGAGCGATCGCAGGCCCATCTCCTCCTCACAGTGGATCAGACGCAAGTGCTGAACTGTTCTCCAGTGCTGGCACGGGGTGACTCCACAATTTGACTCACGTAACCTGTTCGAATGTATCTTTAGGGAATCTGTTTTTTCAACATCCTAACACCGACATTTCATTTAGCTGGTAGCTTACCGGGGCGTTGCCGCCCCCCCTTGGTGTATCCTTTGAGAATGGTTTGGTATAATTCGGGGTACTGTTTTCCTGATTCTTTATTGAAATGTACAATACCTTGGTACTTCATATTCTTTGTTATCGTGGGAAAGGCCCTTCCCTGGGTAGGGATCGGCTGGGTGGGGGGTGGAGGGGGGTTGCTTAACATTGAAAATTCTATCACACGTGACATTTCAAGTTGTCCAAAGCTGTTCCTGGTTATTTGCTGTCGCTACAACTACAACGTTGAGAATGCTGTCTCGAATACATGGTTAGGCTGGGTAACGTAGAGGGTCCCTCTGACCTCATCCTGTTGTCTTGGAACATACGTGGCCTGAATGATACTAGGAAACGCAGGCAAGTGCTCCACTACTTGACAAGACATAAGGTAGATATCGCATATTTACAGGAGACACCTCCCCAAAACGGACAGGGCACATTTTGGAACTAGTTGGGGTTCACACAGGTATTTTTCCAACTACAGTAATTACGCGAGGGGTACGGCCATTCTAATACACAAGCGAGTCCTTTTTCGCTTTCACTCCATGATTCAAGATGACGAGGGAAGGTTCCTGGCGGTCTCCGGAACCCTGCTGGGCAGAGAGGTCACGTTGCTCTGCGTTTATGCCCCGAACACGGACACGCCGCAATTCTTCCACTCTCTTCACACTCTCCTCATGCGACTACAACCACATACGCTACTCATAGGGGGAGATTTCAACCTATTACTGGATCCAGACAGAGATAGCACCTCCAAATCCACAGACGTAAAGCCTAGGGCCCGACGTGCACTTCGAGAGCTTTGTGACTAGTTCAGTCTATTAGATGTCTGGCGTACACGCCATCCCAACACGACAGAATATACTCACTATTCGGGCCAACATAACACTTGGACGAGGATCGACTACTGGTTGCTCTCCCCAGACATTTATGGTTGGTGTGCAACAGTGGGGACCCTTCCCAGGACATACTCCGACCATTCCCCGGTGACACTACTCCTTAAGATCCCCCGCCCAGAGGGCTTTGAACGGCAGTGGCGATTCCCCAGCCGTGCTCTGCATGACGAAGTGTTTAAAGAAGAGATAAGGGAAGCTATAGAGGAGTATTTCGCCATCAACACGGGCTCGGTGGCCACGTGGGCAGTTCTATGGGAGGGTTTCAAGGCCGTAATCAGGGGAGCCTGCATAGCCAAACATGCCGGGGTCCTCCGGGACCTCCGTAACACACTGGCACGGTTAGAGCGGGACCTCCAGGCACTGGACGAGGCAGCCACAACTCACACACACTCCACATATGAGAACAGACGGCTGGTGTTATTGGAGGACTACAGGGAAACAGCTGACCGGGAGATCCTATTCTTGGGGAAATATCAGAAAGCCCGACGCTATGGCGAGGGGGAAAGGCCTGGCAGAGTGCTCGCCCAACTCCTACGCCCCCCTTACCACAAGACCTACATCACTGAAATACATTCCCCTGATACACACATGCACACTTCCACAGTGGATATTCAAAAAAATTCTTGGAATTTTTTACTACCCTGTATTCCACCACCATAGGGAGTGATCGGGAAGCCCAAGAGTGATATTTAGACGAGATAGCCTTAGTGTATCTCGAGAAATACATGCAGGACTTATTGGCTGAACCCATATCAGTCGCAGATGTACTATTAGCCATTGAAACTATTCGGGGATCTTCCGAACCCGAGCTAGATGGCTTTACCGGAGATTTTTATAAGGAATACAAAGAGCTGCTAGCTCCAAAACTCATTGAGGTCTACGCTGAGGCACTGGAGGCACAAATATTGCCCCCCACTTTCAGAGAGTCGGTCATTATCCTCCTCCCCAAACCTGGTAAGGACCCTACTCAATGTGGCTCGTATCGGCCACTTTCTCTCCTCAACCTAGATTATAAAATTTTGGCGAAAGTCATCGCTAACCGGTTGTCCCAATTAATGGAGTTCATCATTTCTCCGGCTCAGTCTGGTTTTGTGCCACATCGCTCCACTTCCCTTAACCTCCGCACACTTTTTTCGGTTATTCACAGGATAAACCCCGACACTCCGGCGGCAGCTATCCTTCTCGACACAGAGAAAGCTTTCGACTCTTTAGAATGGCCCTTCTTTCTTGCTGTCATGAGACGCATGGGCATGCCCATGGGTTTCATCGCCACGACAACGTTATTGTACACTAACCCTACTGCTCGGTTGCGCCTAAACTGTACGCTTTCTGCCCCTTTTCAGTTATCCCGTGGTACCAGACAGGGATGCCCATTGTCCCCGCTGTTATTCATTCTGGCCATGGACCCTCTGGTAAGGCACTTTCAGGAACGGCATTTACACAGGGGCCTACAGTTCAACACTGGCCCCCTCTTGGTCTCTCTATATGCAGATGACACGATCCTCTATGTCCGACATCCTCAGGATAACTTGCACGAATTGATTAGGGAAATAATTCGATTTGGTCGCTTCTCTGGTTTAGGAATAAACTGGCGTAAGTCAGTTATATTCCCGCTGACAGCCAGCACAAAACAGTAGAGCTGTGAATTTCCTTTAGAATGGTGCTCGGACTCTGTGAAGTATTTAGGAATCCATATACATTTAAACTCCACTCAAATAATACGACTCAACTATGGGCGAGCAGTCGACACACTCACAACCCAAATAGAGAAATGGCCAAGGCTGCCCCTGTCTATGGCAGGCCGAGTAGCAATCCTGAAAATGGTAGTACTCCCTAAATTTTTATATCTTTTTAACAACATACCCATTCCTCTCACCAATACCTTTTTTCGCACACTTCGTACCCTTTTGACCCGCTTGATTTGGGGCGGAAAGCAGGCACGAGTCCGATGGGCAATCCTTACGTTACCGCATGAGAGAGGGGGATATAATGTACCAGATCTTCAGTTGTATTATTTAGTTGCGCAATGCAGCTACGCTTATTCGTGGTATCACCCCGACGCCCGGATCCCATATCTACGGCCGGAAGCTGATCTCGTTCTTCCTGAAAAGCTCGCGACTATCCTACCTGTGGGCCTCCCTAGACACCCATCTGATATCCAAACTGTTTCCTCCACGAGCTGGGCATGGAAAAAACTAGGCCGAATCACTGGTACAGAAGTTCTTTACTCTTCGGCACTGCCCATCGTAAACCCCCGTTTGATACCAATTACG
The DNA here is from genome assembly GCA_963921515.1 of Calotriton arnoldi. Taxonomy (NCBI): domain Eukaryota; kingdom Metazoa; phylum Chordata; class Amphibia; order Caudata; family Salamandridae; genus Calotriton; species Calotriton arnoldi. The sequence continues at coordinate 1,391,704 of CAWUFW010003513.1, read as the reverse complement.
GGAGAACGATTGGTGCAGCGCTTCCTCCTGACATCTGAACTCTCACGGATGGGCGACCTATATCCAAACGGTCACATTTTTTCTTTAATGGAAGACGCCAGGTTCCAGACAGGTACCATCATGGATAAGTTTGTCCTGGGCCGAATCCGCTCGGCCCTGCGCCCCACCTTCCCAACCTTCCCGGTTGAGCCACCTTCATTCCCTCCTCTCACTATGGTCATTGACAACGCAGACAGCACACATCTCATTTCAAAACTCTATAAAGCATGTGCTGCATTCAAACCCATAGACGACAACAAAGTCCGTAGTGCTTGGGAAATAGACTTGGGAACGACACTTACAGATGAACAGTGGGCCGAGTGCTGCTCTGTCACACAGGACGTTTCACTGAACAGTAGGCACAAACTCCTGCATTTCAAATTTTTACACCACATATATTTCACCCCAGCGCTAGCACACAAGATAGACCCCTCCAAATCGCACCACTGTCGCAAGTGCTCCGCCCCTCAAGCTGATTTTGCACACCTAACATGGTCCTGTCCGAAACTGCGTAGCTTTTGGGAGAGCATACATTGCACGCTAGGGAAAATGATCAATCTCTCTCTAACCCCTGCTCCAGAGATAGCCTTGTTGGGATACACAGTGAATTTCCCTAAGAAAATCAGACGGTTTGCAGCATTGGGTCTGCTGTTGGCGAAACGAGAGGTGGCCATTCATTGGGGGCGTAAGTCCGCACCAACCACCCAGAACTGGCTGCAGAGTCTAGCATATTGCAACATTAACAGTGACCTATACGCCAGTATGATGCCTAGCTCGTCCCGCCCCAAAGACATATGGGGCCCATACCGGTCATATATCGAAACACTACGTCACGATTTAGAACAACAAGTGGAGCAAGGCATAGTGCCAGAAGGAGTGGGATAGCCATAGCTTTGCTGACCTTTATATCCCATTGTTTTATTGAAATTGTATGACATTACTATATGTGTTAAATCCGTAATCGAAAGATACTAGTATTATCGGTTTGTATTACAAGGGTGTGAAATTGTCGACAGGGATCTCTCAATTTAGTTATTACACTGCATTTTGTGTTTCATATAGCCTCCATGGTCTGCGAATTATGTTGTTGACAGCTAACCGACAGTTGAATCTTCATGGATGTATGGGGATATTATATACAGCTGCATTGGCGACAGACGATTTTTGTACAACGTGTTAAGAGTGATGAAAAGGAAAATAAAGTTAATAAAAAAAAGAATTTTTAAAAAAAGAATCCACTGTGTCAACCATCTTGGGTTGGGAAGTCAATTCAGCCTCTGCCTGGAGCATTTGGACATGGAAGATTCCAGAAAACAAGAAGTGGTAAGACAGGAAGTACAAGAGCCCTCTTGGATTGGGAAGCAGCCACAGGGATCCACTGCACCTATTATCTTGGACTGGGAATAGTGATATAGTCTAGCTCCGCCTCATACTGGAGAACTATGGAACAGAGAAGACATCATGGAAAATTTCAGGAAGTAAATGGCTTCCTGAAATATATAAATTTTCGTAAACACTTTTTCCTCCTAAAATGTTCATTACAGAGGATTAGGATTTTGGAGGAAAAAAGTGAGTGGATCTGCAAGCTCCAAATGCAATTATGGCATTCTCTGCATCCTCGAAGGGCAACACAGATAGTGGTGTTCTCCTAGGTTCTCACTCTCCAGGACCCCAGTTGCAATATTTTATATACTTAACCACCTAGCTACGATCAAAACCCTTACTTCAGGTATGAGCTTCATTTCAAACATCCTCAAATGATTGTCACCCTACTTGAACAACAGACACCAGTTTGTCAAATGAACATCACAATAATAACAAGCATTGGCATAGCCAATAGGTCTCGCCTTTGGGACCGTATAAGTGTTTAGCCATGCAACACTTGATGTTGTTGCACCAAGGATATTGTGCTGCATAACTAAATACTTATAAGGTCCCAAAGGCGAGACCTATTGGCTATGCCAATGCTTGTTTTACATGGATTTCACTGAACTATGTGTTAAAACCACGTGTTGCACTGAGGTAAGTGCGTTTACTTCACTTGCTGACTTCAAAGCCTAGTGAAGCAGGTAACAAAACGTCAAGACAAATAAGCTAATAAAGTCCTTTTTTGGCTAAAAACAGGCAAGAGTGACGCTAAAAACAAGTCGAAGGTGAGAAAAACAGTATTCCGACGTGCAACATAATAAGGGGATTTTAATTTCTTTTATTTCCAAATAAAGTATTTGCTTGCTAAACGGCAACGTTGCGTTTATGTTTCTAATTATTATTTTTTTAAACATTGATAGATTTAGTCTGTAAATGTGTTAATCTAGGAGACAGCTATTTTCGAACAAAAAGATAATTTATATAGTCCTACAGAATGGTATCTTTGTTGTGACCAGTATCTGTGAATGTTCTTTTGTCAGAGAGTGAGTGAAGTGGTCTAAATGTAGGGATGCTAAGCTTCACACAGAAACACAACGCTACTTCCCAAGCATTCAAGTTTTGTTTGCTTGTATTACGTCATATTTGCAGGGCTTTTTGCACGTTTTGCAATGATAAGTTTAAAACAGGAGAAAACGTATGCAAATATTTGCATTCTTTAAATAACTGGTATAGCGGACGTAAAACTATATATTATTGAAACGCCTAAGCGCGACCTTACCATAAACAAATATTACACTTTGTAGGATTGCACTGCAGAGTAGTAGGTTGGCTGGCTGGAAAAATTGATGAAAATAGTAAATGGTGGCTACATAAATAAACCTAGGGATGTAAGGATGGATGAAATAATGAATGGATGGATAAGCATACACATAATAGATGGCTGAATTGACTGTTGAATGGGTGGGTGGGTGGACAGGTGGCTGAACGGGTTAATAGATAGGTGGGCGGATTTTTTTTTTCACCCTGTTGTGATAGGCTCATTAACAATTGTTACGGTACCTGCGAGATGGACATGCACTTTACGCGTATCTCACGTTGTGTAATATGGTGTACACGGGGCTTTAAGTGGGCTGAAAAAAGTGGGGAGTCCCTGAAAGGAGCGTGGCTTAAACAAATACACTAAAATCGAGCACCACTCTGCCCACGTATTTGCACAGAATCCCAACTGCATCTGGCACAAGTGATCACTGCTCTGTGCTATTTGCTGAGAGGCAAAGGATTAAAAGGCTACGTATTCTGAACACCTTTTTGACCTACAGGCACTGACTTCCACAGCTCATTTGTGCCAGTTATGAACACCTGGCTATGACTGAATTCAAATTATGCACTAGGCAAGAGTAATGTGCTGCCTGAAAAAAAAAAGTAATACAACATCCGGGAAAAATCAAACACTCGTAGGGAATGCAAGATTAAGCAAAGCTTGTGAAATATAAGCAGCAACAACATAGATCACCTTAACGTTTTTACACCCATCGTTCACAATTAGATGAGTGTTTTTGAATGAAAAGCTAAGGACATGAATACAGGGCCTGAAAGACACCCGTTTAAGTGTCCGATTTATATTACTAGAGCCCTGGGTGTACGGGTCACTGAATTGATGTTTGTGGATTGAAGCACGAGTTTAATGAGACAGGCAGGGGTGAAGCGAAAAACAAGTTGCGGGCGAAAAGTATTGCGACGCTTTACATAATAAAGTTATTAAAAACTCCTTTTATTTCCAAAGAAAGCATTTGCTTTTTAAACGGCGATATTGCGTTTGTGTGTTTTGAATTGTTTTCTGTTTTAAAACATTGAATGATTTATCTCCTTTGTAGCAGGATGATAGATTAACTTTAGTTTGAGGTTTTTTATACTGTTCGGGTTGAAGTTCTGAATGCTGCATTTCCAGAAGAGGAGAGAGAGGAACTGAATGACGACGATGTAGTTAAGAGGTGCGCGATTACCCTCTCCCTGGTAATTGTGTCCAGAGTCCATGTCTGGCAGGGCTCTCTCTGCTCTGAAGCGGTGGGATGGGGTTAGGCGCACAGAGAGGGGTGAACAGCAGTCTGGAGTGAGATCATTTAAGTCATTATAAAATTGCATGTAAAAGGAAACACGCAGAGGGCAGATTTCACAGCTGCTGAAAAAGCGGTTCGTGAACGTTGGACCGTATTAGCTGAGAGTGAGGACCCGAAGAATGAAGAGTCTGCAGAAAGGAAATGTGGACGCCAGGTGGTGGGAACAGCGGAGCGGCGCAGAACAGTCTCCATGTTCAGTGGGGATACTTTGAGGGGACTGTGCGCTCTCTTTCTGGCAGAAGAGATGGCGGGCTGAGTCACTGATCCCGGAATTCGGATATGCTGATGGAAGGCGAGATTCATGCAAAACAAGCAGGATTAGCCTTCGAAAGACGCCCAAACATGAGCGAATCCTACCAAAGAAGCCAAACAATAAGAAGTGCGAGCAAGACGGAGAGGCGGAGCGAGGCGTGCACGCGTGGGAGAGCAGTCTGCTCTTTTTCGAAGCACACACTCGTGCTTGTGGCGCGCCCCTGCGCGCTCCCGCAAGGTGTATGCCGCCACAAGCACGAGTATGTGCTTCGAAAAAGAGCTGAACGACGGCTAAAGGTCTCCAATGCAGCGCATGCGCGCTGCATAGGCGAGACCTAAAAAGCATCCTGTAAAAGTAGAACCAGTCGCACAAAAGTACTTTTCTTACTAATGCATGCCTAGAATGCATGCTAAAAAGTGAATGCAAAAAAATGGTAAATGCTAAAAACGCAATGGGGTTTTAGAGCACTTGTCAAAGATAGCTGCCAGCTGTGGGGAAGAGGACATCTATTTATAAGTAATCACATGACTGAGTCCTGGAACATAACGGAATACTTTAGTTTATTGATAGTTTGTAGGAAATGCTCTTTAAAGCATGCCTTCAATTACTTTAAATGTTGTACCTGTGTTTCTGTGCCCAATAAAATAGGTTCCTGTGGCTTCTCAGTCTTCCACAAAAGTGTTTCTCTTTTTCTGCTCCTCTGCCAGAGAGACTGTGCCATGTTGAGGGCAGGAACATGCTTTTACACGACAGCTGAGTGGTGTGATATTCCAGGAACACATTTTGAAGTAACAAGTATCATACTAACACGGTGGAGGGCTCACCTTGATGAAAAAGCTTTCATCAGGCAGTACATTAACTATTGGAAAATACTAAGGGTGGTGCATTTAGGTCAGAAGGCAGGAAAGTGTACTGGCAACATTTTTTTTATTGCCTAAGTTTGGAAACCAAATACGATCTTTTCTCCGGGGTGTACAAAATGGCATGTTGCCCATCATTGCGTACAACTGGCCCCCCTCACGATGGGAGGACACACATAGGGAGTTTGTTTAGCCCATATAGTATATGTCATCATTTGTCAAGCCTAATGGTCTCTGGATTTACCTAAATGTAGGACAATCATAAGCAACTACAGGAGAGGTTTAATCACTGCCAGTTGGGCCCAAGATTCGATGTGTCATGTAGGGTCTCGGCTGGATGCGAATGATGACTTCAGAGAAGGGCTGGACACCAAGTCCACAGCTCCAAAATGTTCAAATATGACAACCTCAGTACCGAAACTGCCAGTCCAAATAGCAAAGGCAAGTTTGCAGGAAAATGTTTACACTAAGTCAGACTGTAGACCCTCCTTCTCTTAAGCTTTTAGCAATGATCTGATCAATTTCATCCTCTCACAAGCTCTCATACAAATGCACACATGATTTTGACACAGACTACTGTTTTTTGAACGGCCTACTGCACATGCTCATTTCACCACTGACTTGTCTATCTTCCAACACCTCCTCAATGCACATCTTTTCTAGGTGAAAAATACAGTCTTCAGCTTCTAAATTCCAAGGAACGGCAGAATGGGCTATTAAAGTTTATGTTTGTATAAATGTCAACAAAAGGCTCAGATAAGAGGCATGTGTAAGAGGAAATCCTCTGTTGCCACTGTGAGGAAAGCCATTGTGAGAAAGAAGATTATTAGATGGGATGGTCCACCACAAGTAATAATGTCACTATTCTTGTTAGGTCCAGTAAAGATTTCAATATCTTAAACCGGAGTTCAATACCTCGTAGCTCTAGCACAGAGCAGACATGCATAACTTAAGAAAATGTGTAAAGTATTTAGAGATACCAAAACAGTTAAAAAGTCGAAAACACAACATAAAAAATGGCCAACTCCAATTTATAAAAGTAGAAATGACATCAAAACTACAGAAATTCCAATAAGGGGAACAGGAGACATGAATTTTTGAAGTTTTAAATAAATTTTAGCATCAAAAAGCACAAAGGACTCCGCATGCGCATGGAAAGGCCAGTGTATGAAGTCAGGGGCTGCCCTCAAAAATAGGGGGAACCCGCACCGCATCACAATGCTGGAGACTAAAATACGCACATATAAGGGATGACCACCTGCGGTCCTGAATGGGCTCCCCAGACTTTGTCTGGGGAGTGGACATATGGAGATTCGTGGGGTATGCAGGTGGAGTATTGAGAGGGCTTGGGAACTGGGCACCTGGTTTTTTTCAGTTTTCAATATTGTGTCTTGCGCATTTACTTTGCCACATAAAATTCAATAAAATGTGTTAGAAAAAAACAAAATGCACCAACCGTGGGAAACTGGTTGCGCTAGACCGAGGCAAAGTTAAGACCAGCCGTGGTCGATTGACGGTTAGATACAAGGACTGGGCTCATCCTGGTCAAAGAGTTAACTTACGTCTTAGAAACAGTCCTGGTCGTCGATGGGTATGTTGAAGGTGGGAGTAGAAGCAGTACTCTATGGAGATGAACTGCAGGAGATGGGGTCACGATGTGGTCGTCAATGAGGCATGAAAATTTTGGGTACCAGCGCCTTGGCAGTCCTTGATGTTGAGCGAGTCCTCGTCAACTGTGGCATTAAGAAACAGCAGAATGACGCTGGAGCGGCCTCGTCGTCGATGAGTCTCACCATAGAGCAGAGGATGTAGTGAGAGCTACGGAGGAGTCAGCCTGCCGGCAATGCACCCTCACTGGTGTCAACTGGCAAGTTCATCCCGGTTCCACAATGGTTCTCCAGGCAGAATATCAGGAAAAAGTTTCTAAGTCCCAGTTTCTAGGGTTAGAGTGGAGGAGTACACTCTGGCCTTAGGACTTTAGCGACCCCACTTAGGGATCAGAACTCACTTCAGTAGAAGTCCCCAGGTAGTGGTCAGCTGGGCTCTGCAAGAAAGTGGGCTTCTTGCAGCTTTTGTGTCCCTGAAGCTTAACAGGAGGTCAGCCAACTGACCCTTAGAGTCCACTTCCTTGGTGCAAGTGTGAGCAGGTCCAGCCCATAGCATTCTCTGCATAGGTGACAACAGCAGGTGCAGCCCTTATTCTGTCTTCCACAGGTACAGAGGTGTTCTGGGTACTGGGTGTGCAGGAATTCATGGCCAGGGCCAGCTTGTGGCGGATGGGGGCAGCTTCTGACTAACACCTGGCAACACCCTGACCAATAGGGTTAAAAGTTCCCAGGGGTGACCCTACCCACATTTGCTGCACTTCCTGTGGGTTTTACTGTACATTATCCCACAGTGCCTCTCTATTCTTAGAACTGACACAAGATGGCAAAAATGTGCTTCCTCTCTGCAGAGATCCCTGTGCCCACCCATTGGTGCGGCTAAGATAATGGGCAGTCCCTCCATTGTGGCCACTTAAAACCAGTCTGGAGTAGCTACCCCTCCCACTGAGTTTGGCTGCAGGCTGGCTAAGAAGACAAAAATGAGGCAGGCTTAGGTGTGAGCTACATCGGCTAATAACAGGGTAGGCCTTTCTTTGAAGCTCAGGAAGGGGCTGGGCACAGCCCTCCATGCCATCCTGATCAGGGAGAAATTCCATCTCCCCACACTGAAGCCCTTTCTCCACTGTCTGGGAGGGTTGATGAGCACTAACTAGGGCAAAACCGGTCCTGGGTTGCTTGTGTTCAGGTGCAGGGAGGACCTGACCAGACAGTTCTGGTTGGACTGTTTCCACAGTTGGACTGGTTTTTATCGGCTGGGTCTAAATTGAGGTACATAAAAACGATGGACTGGGATGCAGCCCGAGTAATTACCAGTGACTGAGAATAATTCAAACATTCCATCACTCCCTTTTTTGTATACTTTAGTGTGTCACCCTAAGTGGGACAGGTATGCCCAGTCATAGGTCTTGAGCACACTGTCACTGGAACCAAGTTATACCTGGTTGATGAGCCCTAACAAGGGTGAAACCGGTCCTGGATTGCTTGTGTTCTGGTTCAGGGAGGACCTGGACTTAAAGTTCGGGCTGGACTGTTCCCACTGGAGCATGGTTAAGACTAATTTGCATATGGCTGGGTCCAAACTGAGGTGGCATAGGGTGGGATGTGGCCTGAGTAATTACCAGTGGCTGTGATGAATGCAAGCACTCAGTCACTCACATTTTTGTATACTTTAGTGTGTCGCCTAAGTAAGACAGGTATGCCCAGAGGTGGGTCCCGTGCATACTGTGTCAATGGAACCAAGTTATACCCGACTGGTGAGCCCTGACTGGGGCTAAATCGGGCTGGACTGTTCCCATAGGAGCAGAGTCCAGACATGATTTGTATATGGCTGGGTTCAAACAGAGGTGGCAGGGAGTGAAAAATAACAATGGACAAGGATGCGGCCCGAGTGATTACCAGTGGCCGAGATTAATTGAAGCATTTCATCCATCGCTTTTTTGCAAACTTTAGCTCAGATTTTTCCCGCTGAGCGTGGTGGGTCGGACACGCTGAACTCAAATCCCCACTGTATAGTGGTGTCACACAGAAAAGCTGAGAATATGGCTGAGAAGACAATCCCTGAATGTCCTGGACCTTTAATCCAGGCCAGCGACAAAGGTCCTCCCAATGCTTGCGGCATAGCTTCCCCCACCAGGTATGGATACCCACTGTACTGCAGCACGTGGCAATGTCCCTCCAAATTTAGACCCGCACTGCACTACTCAGCTGGGTCTCAGGACCTACATAAAGCTGACGGAACCTCTGGAATAATAATCATCAATAATCACCAGTTCTTCATTAGTAAATGGGGGTGGGTGGGAATCTCATCTTGTCCCTCAGTCATGTTGGTAGTTTAATGAAGAAAAAACAGCATGGTGGACAAGGAAGCTGTTGTGGTGAAATGATGGCTCAGAACGACCAGAAAATGGCTGACTTCCTCTTCCTGTAGGTGACCTCTCGTTTGTAGAGATAGGCGTAGATCTTGGCCCTGCATGCGGGATGTAGATGTCCGCATTTAGGGCAGACTCTCTGCATGTGGGAGGGAACCATACGCATGCGAAGGACAAACCTCTGCATGTAGGAGGGACACTCCTGCATGTAGAGAAATACAACTACATTTAAAGGATCCCAAAAACTGTACCTGATATTGTTTTAGTACATCATGTATGTATTCATCTTGGCTCATTATATTTGGGTCTGTAGACTATCTTTTCTTCTTGACAACGACACCGTCCTGTTAACACAGTTTGCTTTTTTGTATTTTGTACCCTTTTTTAATTAGAACTCGTAGAGCATTTACAAGCTATTGGTTTCAGCAGACAAGATCAAGATGTCTGTTACCTGTTATTTGTACTTTCATTACACAAATCTATAATATGTAAGCAGTCATCGTAAACCGAGTCTTGTTCTTTGATAATCAATATAAATTTGTGAAATAAAAAAAAACGTTTTTGTATTGTATTGTATTGTATATGGCATTTATAAAGCGTAACAAACACCCTACGGGTACCCTGGCACTAAAAGTACATGTATACAAACCAACGTCAGGCAAGAAAGGACAGAACCTAAAGAAAAACATTGCTCAAAAGAAAGACAGGAACACTATCTGGGGAACAGCCACGTTTTGATCCTTTTTCTAAACAAAGACAGGGTACTGCATTGTCTGATTTCAGTTGGGAGTGTGTTCTAGAGCTTTGCAGCAGCAACACTAAAAGATCTTCCTCCCGATCTGACCTTATTGAACCTGGGTATCTTTGCCAGGTAAGCAGAAGAGGAACGAAGGGTCCGGGTAGGAATATACCAGACCAATTTCTTCTGCAACGGTCTAGGACCGAGTCCATGTAATGCCCTAAACCCCATACAAAGGGATTTAAAATAGATTCTTTGATGCACAGGGAGCCAATGTAGCTCCGATAGGCTCATTGAAGCAGAAGAGCTTCGAGGTCTAGACAAGGCCAGTTTCGCAGCCGTGTTCTGGACACGCTGCAGTCTCTGTATCAAATACTTTGGGGACTCCAGCAGCAAAGCATTACAATAGTCAAGTCTACTTAGGATGGCGCCTTGAACAACCAAGGCTCTGGCCGAAATTGGGAGCAACGGAAGAATCTTTCTCAGAGCCCTAATGAGGCCAAAACAGCACCCCACCAACTTGTTCACTTGCGTCTCCAGAGATAGGTTGGCATTGAACATAACTCCCAAATTTCGCACCGTCTTAGATGGCGCCAAAGTGGTAGATGAGCCAAGGGGCCAGAAGTTGTGAGGAAGAGGCCGATGGACCTTCCCAACTGCGCAGTGTACAATTTCGGTTTTATCCGAATTGAATTGCAAGGAGTTGTTCCGCAACCACTGCGCAGTGTCATGCATACATGCATGAAAATCCTCCAGGGCGTTGGGTGACGTTTCATCAAGAGAAATAATAATCTGGGTATCATCAGCATAATTCACCAATTTTACATTATGAGCCCGAATGATATTAATCAGTGGGCTCAAGTAGATGTTAAATAAAATTGGGCTGATGGCGGATCCTTGTGGAACTCCATGACAGATGTTAGTAAAGGCTGACTGGAAAGGGGGAAGGGCCACTGCCTGACACCTGCCAGATAAGTAGGATCGAAACCAGTCCAGGGCAGTGCCCACTACTCCCACCTCCTCTAAACGTGTTAGCAAAATGTCATGGTTGACCGTGTCGAAAGCGGCAGACAGGTCAAGCAAAATAAGTATTGCTGATTGTCCCCTGTCTGCCAACAGACGCAAATCATCCAGCACGGTCACCAAGGCTGACTCTGTTCCGTGTTCTGGACGGAAGCCGAATTGTACATCTGCCAGACAGTTGTTACGTTCTAGAAAAACTGACAGAGATTTGCTAACCAGACGTTCAAGGATCTTCACTGGATAGGGGAGGAGAGAGATGGGCCGATAGTTACCCGGACAGGTTGGATCAAGATTGGATTTTTGTGTATGTATGTTGTAAAGCATGAGTATACTAAGCGAGAGCTTGAACCTACATGTTGTAAATGAAAAGTGATTATTATATAAATTAAACAAGTAAAATATTTTCTACTTAAGCATGGCACGTTTGTCGATGCAATTATGTAAATTAAACACAGCTGTTTCAGGATGGTATATATGGTCAGTCCATCATTCATCATTAACAAGAGAGTGTCCAATCACAAATACAGCAACCAAACTAGCAGGTCAAAAAGAAAATGAGTTAACTAGTTGACCTCGAACCGGAATACCCTGCCCTCTATTCCGTACCCCACCCTGGGTGCCTGGATATGGGCATAGATCAGGGTTAAGTTCTAAATGTAAGCCAGATTGATATGTAGTGGTAAGGTAATGTGTGAGTATTGCATTGTAGTGATTAATGAGTGTGTCTGAGATGCCAACACCAGATGCACATGTAGCTCCAATGTAAGTTGTTGTTACTTACAAATGAACCACGTCACCGAAATCCCAGCAACGAAGTGGCGTACAAGAGATGACCGACAAAAGATGTAGCTGTTGTGTGGGCTTCCAGGAAAGGGAGAGCAGAGTGATGCAGTCCCTGGCACAACAGACCTCTAGCACATCGATAGTGTCAGCAAAGTATGATGTCAAAAAGGTGTGCTGAGGAGGCTGAAATGCCACATGGGTACAGTAATGACACCAAGCACACAAGGGAAATGGTCAAAGGCATAAAATTCCCTTGCCACTCTTTGCCAGTGACTCTGGCTTTCCGATAAAGTGGTGCACTCTTCTGTTGATGGATCTCAGTACCTGATGCGAGCATTGAGAATGGATTGCCTGTGAAATAGCAGCAATGTCCAAACTGACCCTCTGGAAAGATCCAGTGACCATAAAATGGAATGTAGCCAGTATTTCGAAACAGGCAGGGATAGCTTGGGAGTAGGCTGTAGATGAATCAAGCTCCTGCTACCAATCTGCAACCATGTCAAGGATCACATCAGATGAGAAGCAATATCGCGAAATGACTGCTTCCCTAGACGTCCCAAATATATGTTTGCCCCTGTAAACCTGCTCTCGCCTCCTAAAATAATTATTCCTCAAACTGAGGGGCAAAGCAACACACGTTGACTCGCATAGTGAAAACAAAAAAAGTTGTTTGGTGTGCAAATTAATGTGTTATGTGGTGAGCCTGGATGTGACTGGATGGTGTTGAAATGTGTTTCACCTGCAGATGGGTGGTGGAGTTGAGACCAATCAGTCCTTGCATTAATGGGTGTGTTTGGAAGCGTTAGAAGCTTGGTTTTAAAATTGTAATAACATTACACAGTATTTCCTAAAAAGCTTAAAGAAATATTGGATCTTAAAAAATTTAAGAAAAAAAGCTTCTTTTATGCTCCAATATATTTCTATTGTTATTTTTTAGCGGCTTTATTATTTTGCATGTGAGATTGTTGCACTACCAGTGGTTGGCCATATGTGTTGTAGTACATCTTGTAGTAAGCATTTCCCATTTTCCCGCCACTCTCTCTGCCTTCGCAACAGTAATATAAAAACATGCGAACATGTATGGAGATCTCCGCAGTCAGGGCAGAGGTCTACACATAGAAAAGATAGGATCGGAAGTGGATACCTCCACATATGGGTTTGTGAATAGCATTTTTCAGTAGGTGTGGCCCTTTATATCAAACGTAAAGTCATTGTTCCATTAATACACGTCATGGAGAAATTCAGAATGGCTTACAAAGACCGTAAAGAGGATCACAAAACAACATAAAATAATTTTTAAAAAATCGACACATCATCTCACAAAAAGCCAGAACAGTCATACACAACGGACAACAGGATGGATCGTGTGGCGGCAGGTCGTTCTCCAAACAAGTGAGAACCTTGTCAATTACTTTTTAAATATCCAGTTGTACTATGCCCCTCTACCAAAACTTGCCAGAAACTTTGTGGTGAATAACTCAGATTTTTAGCAGGTTGGATCGGAATTAGACACAACAGCATGGACAACAGTGCAAACACATGGGGAGCAGGTCCTCGTGCCAGCTCCCCATCTGCTGCATGTCGCTCGCCTGACTCCAGCAGCCTGTTTTCTTTTCTTTCTTTCCACTGTGTTATCCCTAACCATAATCGTTGTCTGCATAGACATTATCTGCTGTAACATTGTACCTCATTAGCCTTTAACTTTATATCCAGCCTTTAACACTGTATTTCCATCTGTATAGCCAGTAACATTGTATTTCAAGCCCCCAACTATACTCTTTGTTTTAACTTTGTATTACTCAGATCTACAAAGCCGTTTCACTGGTTGTTTTCAATTTTTATGTAATTCTGTTGTTTTGCCCCGCTCCCCTCGCCACTGCTCGCTTTTCCCGCCATTTTCGCCGCTCTTTCCTGGCTCCCAGCGCCCCTCCCTTCATCCAGGAGCTACTTCATGGAGGCCGTAGCGGGACACCATTGAGCAGGTCCGCGTGCCAGTTCTCCCTTTACTGCATGCCGCACGCCTCCAACTGCCTGTTTCGTCTTCATTTTGTTCCACTGTTATCGCTAACCGTAATCATTGTCTGCATAGCCATTATCTGCTGTAACATTGTACCTCATTAGCCTTTAACTTTGTATCCAGTCTTTAACACTATTTCCATCTGTATAGCCAGTAACATTGTATTTCAAGCCCCCAACTGTACTCTTTCATTTTAACTTTGTTAACTTTGTATTACTCAGCCCCTCATAGCCGTTTTACCGGTTTTGTCTTTTTCTGCAATTCTGCTGTTTTCTGCCGCTCCCCCGTTGCCGCTCGCTTTTCCTGCCATTTTCGCCACTCCATCCCTCTCACTTCCCACCTCCCAGCGCCCCTCCCTCCTCCCAGGACCTACTTTTTTTTTTAAACTTTCTTTTTTCATTTTATTTGCATGTAAAAAACACAACAAATATATTTGTTCACGTAAAGCAATTTGCCTAGTACAAAGTAGAAATAGCCACTCAAAGTGGACACAAATACTGGATGAAGTGAAAAGCAAATATAGCTGGTTATGGGAAACCGACAATGACATAGTTCAGCGGGGATTGAGGGAGACTGGCATTGTGGGGCTACAGTATGGTGCTGGAAGAGCATGGAGTTTTCTGTAAGATATCAGGTAGACACTGGCTCTGTACTCAGCTGGCAGCATTTTCAGTATTGCCGTTGTTTAAGGTTACCAAGTAAGCACGTAAAGATTGCCTAATGTCTTTGGGCCTTGAAGTCGGGGCTGCAACATGGCATTCATCTGGCTGGTGGTGTCACAATAGATCATGTCTTTCAGCCAGTCATCCATGATGGGGATTCTGGTGCTGCCCCAACATATAGCTATCCAGCGTTTGGCTAGGAGTAGTGCAATTGCAACAAAGTGTCTAATGTCCGAGGGGAGCGGTTTAACATGGCCCAACAAGACCAGAGAGGGATCAGGGTAACGGCGCACTCCGCCATGACTGTGAGCAAGGTATGTATCTGTGTGCAGTAGGTATGAATGACAGTGCAAGTTCATGCATGGTGTATGAAGTCCGCTCGGTCTGCCCCGCATTTCGGGCACTCATGTGAGCATGTGGGGTCTACCTTCGCAAAGCCTATAGGTGTTGTGTATGCTCCATGGACAATTTGTAGTGGAGCAATTTATGTCTATGGTTGGGAGAAACTAGCTTGGTTTGCATGCAACAAAAATTCCATATCTTGTCTGTAATTAGGTGGCCAGATCTGGTTCCCCAGCCCTGGGGGCCCTCTCGACCCGGACTGATTTTAAAGCTGGGCAAGATTGATACAGACGGGACACTAGGCGAGAACTGTCTGTAGACATGATTACCAATGTCAGTGGAGGGAAGTCTTCAGGCTTCACTGGGTAGGCTGGTATTCTGTCAAGTAGTGTGTCCTGTATTCGTTGTAGTATGAAATGGTCCGTGTGTGGTGTTTCCAGAGGCTGCCTCATGAGTGATAGAGTAGCCACCTGGGAAAAGGTTGCCAATGGCAGCAATGTGGTGGTTACTCAGAGTGCCCTGAACCGGCCGTTCATGGGTCAGCAGTAGCCAAAGGTTATGTGCCAGGGGCAATGCCAGGGAGTAGAGTAGCTCACCTCCTAAGTTTTTTTTTTTTTTAAAGAGTTATTTATTTTGACGGTTTTGTATAGCGCGAACAAGACCCTTGCGGGTATCAGAGCGCTTTACAGGGCAAATATAGGTGATTGACATATACATATAAATACAATGAATTATGTGAATACAGTACTGGTAACTATTAGAGATTAGCACATATCTACAAGAGTGTATAAGAAAGTTCAGGTGAATTTGGACAAGAGAATCGATTTCACTTCTTTTTTTAAAAAAGCAGCGGACGGATTAAGTCTTGTTTCTGGGGGTAAGGCGTTCCAAATCCTGGGGGCCATTCCTGAGAAGGTACGATTGTATGTTTTCTTCTTGGAGAAACGTTGTGGTTTAAGTAGAAGATTATCAGAACTCCTGGTAGATCTGTTACCACCCGATAGTACTAGTTTCTCCGGGTTTTGTGATGCAATGCCTTATGTGTCATACAGATATATATATATATATTATCTACTGGCGGTCGCCAGTAGATAGTTATAGTTACAACCTATTATCCATAGGAAATCCGCGACATTCTATTTGAAATAACTCTCTTGCCGGTTGACGTATCTTCGCGAAATTTTCAAACTTCGTGGGGCGCTCCGGTCCGCTCCTACCCTGAAAGTCTCGGGGTGATACGTCAAGCGGGGGCCGAGAAAAAGGGGGTCCCAAAACGCATTTTCCCCATGCATTTTTCCATAGGAAACTTTAGACACGGCTACAGCTCGAACTGCTGAACGGAATTACACCAAATTTGGCAAAGAGGTAGTTCTTGGTTCAGAAAGAACCCTTTTGTTAAATGGTGTAAATCCGTTCAGTAGTTGCTGAGAAAATCAAAAGTAAAAGTACATATATATCTATGGGCACGGAGGATTCGCGCACCCTGAGCGCACCCTGCGCGCACCGTCCCGATCACGAGCTGCATGTTTATTGGCTGTCAGCTGGCTGTCAACATTCCGATTCAGGAAATGTTGGCAGCCATTTTGTCCCTCGGTAGAACCGAGGGACAGAAACAAGTGCGCAAAGCGCACAAAGGGGGCAGGGTAGAAACACCCTGACCCCCTAGGTTTGCTCAGGGGGTCCCAAAGCCGATTGCTTTTCCACATGGGGAGCAGCATGTCAGCTGCTCCCCATGTGGAACAGCAATGCCGGCTCCCAAGGGACGTGGGGAGCCGGCGGGACTGTGGGGGGATTGGGGACCCCCCACAGTCCCCAACGGAGAGGCCAGCCCCGGGGATGGGGTCCCCGGGGCAAATAAAAAATAAAAAAATGGAAAGGCCGGCCCCGGGGATGGGGTCCCCGGGGCCTTAAATGGCCTGAGGAGGGGGCCACGCAGCCCCTCCCAAGAAAATAAAAAGGCCATGCCCCGGGGGATGGGGTCCCCGGGGCCAATACAGGCCCAGGGAAGGGGGCCACGCGGCCCCCTTCCCGTTTTTTTTTTTTTAATTAAATTAAAAAAAGGGGTAAGGCCCTGGGGATGGGGTCCCTAGGGCCCAAAAACAGGAAAAAGGAAGGGGGCCACACAGCCTCCCTTCAGGGACGAAAAAAAAAAAAAAAAAACGATCGGGCCCGCAGGCCCCGCCCCCTTCCTTCACCACTCTGCAAACGCGCCCTGGCGCGTTTGCAGAGGGGGAACGAATTCCCCTTGAATACTGGGGGTCCCTGGGGCCAACTAGCCCACCAGGAACCTCCAATATGCGCCAGGGGCTGCGTTGCAGAGACGTGTAGAGAGGCCACACCCTTTTACACCTCTCTGCAACGCAGCTCTGTGGCGCTTTTGGAGGTATATGGTGGGCTAGTTGGACTCCGGGACCCTCAGGATTCAAGGGACTTAATCCTCAACTTAAAACGCGCCACGGGCGCTGCTTGCACAGTGGTGAAGGGAGGGGCGGGGCTTCAGGTGACATGTGTGCAAACAGGTCCCGTGGCGCGTTTTAAGATGGGAATTAAATCCCTTCAATCCTGAGGGTCCCTGGGGGCCAACTAGCCCAACAGGTACATCCAGAAAGCGCCACAGAGCTGCGTTGCAGAGAGGTGTAAAAGGGTGTGGCCTCTCTACACGTCTCTGCAACGCAGCCTCTGGCGCATATTGGAGGTTCCTGGTGGGCTAGTTGGCCCCTAGGGACCCTCAGGATTCAAGGGGACTTAATCCCCCAACTTAAAACGCGCCACGGGGCGCGTTTGCACAGATGTCACCTCAGGCCCCGCCCCTCCCTTCACCATTGTGCAAATATTCTTCTAAAATCATCCGAAATACGAATTCCGATTTACTCACCTGTTATCAGGAGAGACCTCAGTGCTGTATCTTTCAGCCCAGTACTGGTCCTGAAAAGTAATTTTAACCGTACTTACCAGTAACTTGAATTTCCTTCCATAGGCTAACATTGACTGGTTTCACTTGGAAATTCTTCTAAGTGTGGAGTTTTGGAACTTTAAAATATTCCTCTAAAATCAGCCGAAATACGAATTCCGATTTACTCACCTGTTATCAGGAGAGACCTCAGTGCTGCATCTTTCAGCCCAGTACTGATCCTCAAAAGTAATTTTAACCGTACTTACCAGTAACTTGAATTTCCTTCCATAGGATATCATTGCCTGCTTTTTGCTGAAAAAGTTTCTAAGTGTGGAGTTTTGAAACTTTAAAATATTCCTCTAAAATCAGCCGAAATACGAATTCCGATTTACTCACCTGTTATCAGGAGAGACCTCAGTGCTGCATCTTTCAGCCCAGTACTAATCCTGAAAAGTAATTTTAACCGTACTTACCAGTAACTTGAATTTCCTTCATAGGCTAACATTGACTGGTTTCACTTGGAAATTCTTCTAAGTGTTGATTTTTGAAACATACAACTATTCCTCTAAAATCAGCCGAAATACGAATTCCGATTTACTCACCTGTTATAAGGAGAGACCTCAGTGCTGTATCTTTCAGCCCAGTACTGGTCCTGAAAAGTAATTTTAACCGTACTTACCAGTAACTTGAATTTCCTTCCATAGGCTAACATTGACTGGTTTCACTTGGAAATTCTTCTAAGTGTGGAGTTTTGGAACTTTAAAATATTCCTCTAAAATCAGCCGAAATACGAATTCCGATTTACTCACCTGTTATCAGGAGAGACCTCAGTGCTGCATCTTTCAGCCCAGTACTGATCCTCAAAAGTAATTTTAACCGTACTTACCAGTAACTTGAATTTCCTTCCATAGGATATCATTGCCTGCTTTTTGCTGAAAAGTTTCTAAGTGTTGATTTTTGAAACATACAAATATTCCTCTAAAATCAGCCGAAATACGAATTCTGATTTACTCACCTGTTATCAGGAGAGACCTCAGTGCTGCATCTTTCAGCCCAGTACTGGTCCTGAAAAGTAATTTTAACCGTACTTACCGGTAACTTGAATTACCTTCATAGGCTAACATTGACTGGTTTCACTTGGAAATTCTTCTAAGTGTGGAGTTTTTGAACTTTATAATATTCCTCTAAAATCAACCAAAGTACGAATACCAATTTACTCACCTGTTATCAGGAGAGAATCCAGTGCTGCATCTTTTAGCCCAGCACTGACCCTGAAAAGTAATTTTAACCGTACTTACCAGTAACTTATATTTTCTTCCATAGGAATCCATTGTCTGGTTTTCAGCAAAAAAGTTTCAAAGTGTTGATTTTTACAAACTACAAATATTCCTTAAAAATCACCTGTATGACTTAAACGCATTCTTTCAACTGTTTACAGGAGATGCACCAGTGCTGGATCCAGGATCCAACACTGAGTAAGAAAAAGTAATGATAACAGTTTTTACCTGCTAAGTGAATTTCCTTCCATAGGATAACATTGGTGATTCTATGAGAAAAAGTTTCTAAGTGTCAACTTTTAAAATACAATAATATTCCTTAAAAATCACGACTGTAACCAAAACGCTTTTACTCAACTGTTTACAGGAGATGTACCAGATCTAGGATCCAGTCCTGTGGTTAGAAAAGTAATCCATAAAGTAACTAATTGCATTTAACTAGAAATTCACATTGAGCTGAATGTTGCATTGTGTTTGAAAATGTGTTGCCCATTGCAACAACTGTAACTACTGTACTTAAAAGTCTATTGCCTATGTGCAAAGTATTTAAACTAAAGTAATTCATTCTGAGAAAGTATTTTTGTAATGTAATGTATAATGTAATTACAATGTAATTTAAAAAATAAAATATGTAAAAAAAATTGTTTCTAAAAATGTAGTAAATCAGTATGAAAAAAATTAATATAACAATTAATACATTTAAAAATTGTCATTTACAAAACCTTTGAAATTCACTGAAAAACCGTAGGTATCAGGCACGTTATAGTTAGAAATTAGCATTTAAAAACCTTTGAAATTCACTGAAAAAACCATAGGTTTCAGACACGTTATAGTTACAAATTAGCATTTAAAAACCTTTGAAATTCACTGAAAAAACCATAGGTTTCAGACACGTTATAGTTACAAATTAGCATTTAAAAAACCTTTGAAATTCACTGAAAAACCATAGGTTTTAGGGACAGTTATAGTTACTTGAACATTGCACTCGTACAAAACCCGTGAAATTCCCCGTTATAGTTAGTTCAGCTAACTATAACTCGCGCCCCGCAATGCACTGCTGATGACGTCACATATTACATCACTCATGACATGGTCAGTGACATCACTGATGACATCACTGATGACATCTCAAATGACATCACTGACGACATCACTGATGACATCATCCACGTGATAATCTGATGCACCTCCTCACACCCTAATATAATCTTTGATACACCCACTCTAAATTACAGACTGCCATTCGCAAAACCATAGACACTCCAACACCAATAACCACATACCCACTCACTGATTCTTAGGTCTACACACACACATCCACTCACTCACCCGTACAGTCACTCATACTTACGGTCACTCAGTACAGGACTATCATATGCACTCTTACTCCTATATAGACACTCAAACAACGCCACTCATCCATAGAGATACTCAGACACCTAGTCAGTCATGCAAATAATTAAACACACTGCCATTTACTCACCTATACAGTTATACACACACCAGCTCACTTACTCATACAAATAGTAGCACATTGTTACGCTCTTATACAATCACTGATACAAGCACACACTCATCCATACAGCCACTATCACAATCACTCACTCTTGCTTATAGCTATTTATATACTCCAACACACATATATACTGCCTTTCACATATGTAGTTACTCACACATGTACCACTGGGACATACATTCACTCACTAACACACTCTTACACACACTTACCCACCCATACAGTCTATCACAGATGCACTCTTGAAACCATCCACCCAGTGAATCACCCACTCACACATCTATGCACAGAGTTGCACACACCCCTCCCACACAAACACTCAGGCACCCATACAGATACTCAGACAAGCATTCAATAACTCATATAGACACTCATTTAGCTATTCACAAACACATGCAGCCACTTACACAGCAACAGACAGACGGATACAGACATTCACCCAGTTTAGTCACTAACCCATGCATTCAGTAAGATACGTTAAATCACTCACTTATAGAGTCAGTCACGCACCTACTAAATCATCCATACAGACACTTACACACCCACTCATTCTTCAATACGTCTTTTCCTATATATATTAAAAATATTTAAACTTTACAGAAACACACAGTCACTGGATGATGTCATCAGTGATGTCATTTGAGATGTCATCAGTGATGTCATCAGTGATGTCACTGACCATGTCATGAGTGATGTAATATGTGACGTCATCAGCAGTGCATTGCGGAGCGCGAGTTATAGTTAGCTGAACTAACTATAACGGGGGAATTTCACGGGTTTTGTACGAGTGCAATGTCCAAGTAACTATAACTGTCCCTAAAACCTATGGTTTTTTCAGTGAATATATATATATATATCAAACTAGACCCGAAGATATCAGGAATCAGAGCGCTTTACATGAGCACCAGTTTCGTTACAGATGGACACATTCATTTTTGTTAGGCACGGGGAGATTAAGTGAATTGCCCAGAATAACCGGATGCTGAGCGTCGTTCCCGAGAATCGAACCAAGTTCCCTAGCTTCGAGGTCGACCGCTTTAGCCGTAAGGCTACATCCTCTACCCCTAAGTATCTGCGGAGTTTCGCCCAGGCCCAGCCAGTGGTGTACAGTGATTGAATGTTAGTGGGATCCCGCAATAGGCCTAGTGGCAGAATGGCAGAGAGGGGAGTATGTTCCACCTGATCCCGTTCTGGCTGTAAATTTGGTATTCTAGTGTCTGGGTAGTACCAATAGTAAGAGAAGTGGCATTGCGCCACCAGGTAATATAAATGGAAGTCTAGTACTCCAAAGTCACCTCTTTCATATGATATCGTGAGTGTCTTCCATCAAATTTGGGGCCGTTGGCCAGATCAGGCGAAGCAATAGACTTCCGAGTGTGGCGAAGAAACTCTTGGTCAGTGGAATTGGGATGTTCAGAAACAGGTATAAAAAGAGTGGGAGTACCACCATTTTGATAATGGCTATCCTCCCGGCCATCGACAAAGGGAGTTTGATCCATCTCTCAATTTGAGTAGTGAGCTTGTCTATTGTGGGCCGTAATTTACTCATATCATCATGTCTCTTCTGTCGATGTACGATGATACCAAAGTAGCGTGGGGAGTTAAGCACCATATTAAGGGGTACTCCACTTCCAAGGTGCTGTGGCGTCTAAAAAGTGGGAATAGATCTGATTTGCTCCAAATGAACAAGCCAGATAGGTGTCTGAATCTAATGATTTTCCGGATGATTGGGGGCAAATGTGTGTCAGAAAAAGTAATATGCCATCTGCATATATGAAGATTAAGAGCGGGTCATGTCTGAACCGTAGGTCACGGTGTAGATGACGTTGTTGGAGCTGTCAGACAAAGGAGTTTAGTGCGATGATGAAGAGTAATGGCGACAGGGGGCAGCCCTGGTGGATTCCTCTGGATATCAGGAAAGGGGGCGTGAGGGAGTCATTCACTCTCAGCCTGGCTGTAGGCATAGCGTATAGTAGCATGATGAGGTTAATAAAGACACAGGGAGGCCTAGTTTAGTCAGGGTCACCTTTAGAAAGGGCCGTTCTAGTGAATCGAATGCTTTCTCTGCATCGACAAGTGCGACCGCTGCTTGTAGTGCTGGTGATATTTGGTTTAATACGGCAAACACTGGGCGCAGGTTGAGTGTGGTGGAGCGTTGGGGCACAAATTCGGCTGAATGGGGGATAGGATGTGTTCCATTAGGAGCGAAAGGCGTGTCATGAGCACCTTGGTCAATATTTTATGATTGTAGTTCAGGAGGGATAGGGGTCTGTACGATGCGCATAGTTGTGGTGGGATGCCGGGTTTGAGCAGTAGGTTGATGGCGGCTTCTCTGAGTGTGTGTGTGTGTGGGGGGGGGGTCAGATTCGAGCGACTCTGCAAACATTTTAAGAAGATGGGGGGCCAGGATCTGTTTGTAGGCTTTATAAAAACAGCCGGGAGGGGGGTCTAGCCGGGGGCATTGGAGTCATCCAGGGCATCAATCGCCTGAATTACCTCCTCTTTAGTGGTAGGGGCCGCCAAAAAGTGCTGCTGGCTGTCCATCAGCCAGACCATCGCTACCCCTACTAAATAGGATGCAATGGCATCAGGATCGTCTGTGGAGGGCGCGGTGTATAACCACTGATAATAGTCTAACATCATCATGGCTAAGCCTGCATTGTCCGTTACAGTCGCTCCCTCGTCTGTATGGAGTTCAGTAATGTAAGTGTTAGGAGTATTGGGGCATGCCAGTCCAGCCAACGTGCGGCCGGGTGTCTCGCACTCAACGTATCTGCGTGTGTGGGCATTCTTCCCAAGATAGGGCAACTCACAGTCTGCAAACTCTCTAAATTCTTGCAGTAGCACCGAGCGTCGGTGCAGGATTGAGTTTGGTTGAGCAGAATCACTGTCAACGTAAGATAGTTCAACTCAGGCTAAGTCATTTCGGATGCTTTTAAGGACTCCGGAATGCTTGGCAATGCGCACACTCCGTGAATAATTGCGTCCCGTAACTCAGAGCGAAAGACCGCGTCGTGTAGTGCATTTCCACTGTATAGTTATTTCACTGTTGCAGGGATTTTCAATGGCAATTTTACCAGGGAGTGGTCCAATAGTGCGCGAGGTAGATGTATTTTGTCTTCGATCCAGTGGAATGCATTTTAGATAAGAACCAGTAGTCTATTCTGGACCAGATATCATGAGGGGCAGAGTAGAACATGTAGGACCTAGTGACAGTGTGTTGGAAGCGCCATGTGTCAATCAGGATGTTAGTATCTATGATATCCTGCAGGATCCCCACAGCACGGGGTTTACTGTGGCTTTTTAGGCCTGTGGTGTCTAGCAGTGGATCGTATGTCATGTTTAGGTCACCGCCGAGAAATATGAACTCAGCCTCTGCCCTGCCGATAATTGCTGATAGTTTGGTTAAGAAGACTGGGATTTCTATATTGGGCGCATAGACATTGATGAGGAGGACAGTTCTGGCCACTGGCGTGCCCGATATAATAACATACCACCCCTCCCGGTCTGTAAAGCACTCATGGCAGGTAAAAGGGACATTTTTGTCAAACAAGGTATAGACCTCTCTTGAATAGGAACTATAGATGGCAAAAAATCAGTTGTCTCCCCAAGTGGATTCAAACATGCAGGTGTCTCTGTGCGCCAGTTGTGTCTCTTGTAGGAATGTCAGTTTGACGTCATGCTGTGCTATGTAGAAGAGTACTTGCTTGCCTTCCCAGGATTATTAAGTCCTCGGATAATCCAGGTTAGGTCCAGACCCTTCTATCGCCTATGTGTGGTCCCCATGCCAGAGGTAGTATAGAAGTGAGGTCGCATTGCGTGCCGCGAGAAGTAATGTTGCAGTTGGATAACATGCAAAGAAACAAAAAACAGATGTAACCAATTCAACTCCCCCTCACACCAGACTGAAGCACCTGGTGAATCCCTACTCGAAGGTCCGATTACACCACGGGGGGTCCGATTACACCACGGTGGTCGGTGCCCTTTGTGAACATGGTACTAAAACTGCAGTGCAAAATAGGTGATTGAGAGTTTGAAAGTTAGTGGTTCCACGTACAGCTCACAAATATAGAGTCAAGGAATTGGTTTTCATTGGGGATATGAGAGTGAACATGATCGAAGGGAAGGCCACGTAGACGTCTTTTAGTCCGGTGGTTTGTTGGAGGCGAAGTGGCTGCATCTTTAGGGCCTCGGTCCGGTGTGGTATGGCTGGAGTGGTTGCGCTCCTTGCCGCGAGATTTGCAGAACGCTGCGGCATCTGCAGGCAAACTGAAGATACATTGCTGCCCGTTGATCTCTAGACGAAAGCGGGCCGAGTAGAGCATACTGTATTTGAGCCTCTGGCGGTGTAATATGTTCTTGACATCAGAGTACTTTCGTCTCGCCTCTTGAACCTCGAGTGTGAAGTCAGGGTACAATGCTATAGTGGGTCCTTGATCCTGGAGGGGGCCCCGCTCTCACGCCAGACGCAAGGCAGTTTCTCGGTCTCTGTAGTTCCAAAGGTGGCCGATTATTGGGTTAGCAAGTGCTCCGGGCGGGGGTCAGGCCGAAGGGATCCATTGGCACATTCCAGGATGAAGGTATCTGAAAAGACTTGCCTGATAAAAAGATCTGAGAGTAAACGCTCAACAAAGGAGTCGGACGACCCATATTTGTGGATTCAGCATTTCCAAGGATCCTTATGTTATTGCGTCTAGACTTCGCCTCTAGGTCTTCGTTTTTAGTCGCAGTAGCCTTCAGTAGTCGCTCTGCCTCCAGGTGCTTTGCGACTGCGGAAGTGTCCCCCTCGATGCAGAGATTCGTTGTTCTGCACTGTCTATCTGGACTGCATGGTGGTCGATCTGTTCATCTAGTCGGTTGAGTCTGCTTTTGAGTGTGTAAAAGTGTGCGTCTATGGACTTGAAGCTTGCATGCAAGTCTGCCATGATCACAGCCGTAACCCTCTGAATGAGTCAGTGCTGACGTCAGGCGGGGGTCCTCAGTGTGTCGGAAAACAAGTTCTGGCACCTTGTCCCTTTGGGTTGGTCAAAAGATGATAATTTGTGAGCAGGCAGATATGTGGCATAACTCACAAAGTATGGTAGACCCTATTCGCAATGGGAGCTGTGAGTCCCAGGCAGGTTGCAATGCAGTTGCGCAAGGAGGATGACCAGTATTTGCAGCACTTATGGTGCGAAGGAGATTGGTGAGGGCAGAGTGCAGCAGACGTTGCCCCAACGCAGCAATCAAGGCCAAGATCACAGCCAGGGGGCAACGTGAACAGAGTGATACCCGTTGCAATGGAGGAGTGCAGTCAGCAGCAGTCCAGTAAATCTGTTCTGTGTCAGCCCATCTCCCGCAATCTCATGTGGTCTTACAGAGGTAATGATGGTGGAGAGGGAGGGAAGAAGGATGCTTACTGCACGCTGCAACGCCTCATGGGCCTCCTCAGCTTCTCTGCCTGGGTACGGTTAGTCCGCATGGCTCGAGGAGCATAAGGGAGTGCAGGAGTTGTGCTGGGCATCTGTGCTTATGGTCCTCGCAGCCCATAGCTGGCTGCCCAGAATCAGGGACAGCCGCGGTGATCACGCTCAGACAACGGCCACTGGGCACAGGTGTTGCAGGCAGGCCTGGTGCAGGATCATGGCTGCGACCCAGTCCGCCACATGGCCAGGCTCCCTTCTGCCTGTATTTGCATCACCAGCGTCAGCCAAGGAGCGCAGTGGGTGATGCGGTGGGCAATGCAGCCGCCAGCCAGCGAGGTTCGATAGCCCCATCTTCAAGCTCACCCACGGCGACAGTCACCATGGGACATCCAAGGACAGTGCTGGCTCACCAGACCGCAATCACCGTTCTTGCGTCTATTGCGCCCGCTTACCGAGGATCTTCACTCCTCAGGGCGCTGGGGTACGATGCCCCCATTAATGCAGCTGATGTTCGGTGCTGTCGTCAGATTGAAGAAAATCACCATTGTTGTCAAGCTGCCTTCCCCGGAGCTAATATGCCACATGGCCATCTTGGTCGCCAGTATGACCACGCCCCATCCCAGGACCTCCATAATGGAGGCCGCAGTGCTGAGGCCTCCATTAAGGAGGTCCTGGGAGGAAGCAGAGGCAGTGGGAGCCGGGAAGTGGGACGGAAGGAATCCTGGCTGTCCCGTCACCTGAAGCTACACCACCGAGCTCCTAGCCGTGGACCCGCAACAACTGCTATCGCACCTTGCCTCGATTGACAGCACTCCTTCTTTGCCTGTAACACTGGAACACATGCTTGTACGGCAACCACTACCACGCCAACCACAACAACACCAGAACACCTCTTCTGCCTCCTGCTCAACTCACCATCTCTCTAAAAACACGCCACCGAGATCTGGGACACCATCTCCTCCCTCACCACCACATCATCTTCCTCACCGAGACTTGGCTCAACCCCGCATCGGCACCCAACATTGCCTCCGCAACACCCAATGGCTACAAGATTACACACCGAGACCGCATCAACAGACACGGAGGTGGAATCACCATCATCCATAAGGAAACAATCCCTTGCACCACCACCACAGACTACACCACCCCGATCATGGAACATCTCAACTTCCAACTCCACATCGACGGCAAAGCCACCATTAGAGGCATGCTCGCCTACAGACCGCCGGGCATTTGCTCCAACTTCTGCGATGCCATCCCTGATTTCATTATCCCGCTCGCCATCGACTCCAAGCACTAGGTCTTCCTCTGAGACCCCAATTTTCACCTCGACGACCTAGACGACACCAACACCGCCAACCTCCTTGAAAGCATGAACACCCTCGGCCTCTCTCAACTCGTCACCAAGCCCACGCACCCCGCAGGATACACACTCACCCTCATTTTCACAGCCAGCGACAGAGTACAGCCACATCACTGAACTCCCCCGCACCCCCACGCCATCATCCACTTCACCATCACAGATCCCCCCCGCATCCCCACCAAACTACCCAGCATCTCTCCCTGAAGCTGGAACAAAGTATCAGAGAGCCAATGAACTAACGCTTTCAACTCCTCCCACCCAGGCACCTCAAACAACCTAGAACAGGCTGTCAAGAACTTCTCCGCCTTGATCACCAATTGCGCCAACAGAGTTGACCCCATCAAGCCCAGAAAACCGAAAAGAGCCTCCAAAAAGGCCAGCTGGTACACCATGTAACTGAAAACTACAAAACGCAAGTGCACACAACTTGAAAGAAGGTGGCATACCAACAACGACACCACAGACCGAACATCCTACAAAACATTGCTCAACCAATACCACCAACTCCGCAAAAGGACGAAAAGGAGTGCTCTTGCCAATCTGCATCGAGGCCCGTGCCCACTACAGTAGAGAACTATTCAACATTGTCAGGGAATTCTCCAACCTCTCAGCCTCTGAAAACGTCATCACCCCCTCCCAGGAACTCTGCGATACCCTGGCAGACTTCTTCTACAAGATCTCAGACACCTACAAAAACCTATCTTTTTTTTGTTCGTTTTTTACGGAGTTTTATATAGCGCGAACTTGACCCGAAGGTATCGGGTATCAGAGCGCTTTACATGAGCGCCAGTAGGGTTTACATGAGGACACATTTATTTTTGTTAGGCACGGGGAGATTAAGTGATTTGCCCAGAATCACAGGATGTTGCGCGTCCTTGCAGAGATTCGAACCCAGTTCCCCAGATTTGAGGTCGACCGCCGTAGCAGTTAGGCCAACTTCTCTCCCTAACCTACTGCCGCGGACATCCTCAGCCTCATCACTCCCACAGAGGCAAAACTTGACCACCTGCTAACCACCTGGGACCAGCTCACCAGTCAAAACACCACCGCCATCATGAACTCCATCCACTCAGGAGCACCAACAGATCCCTGTCCCCATCACATCTTCAACCTTGGTAGCAAGTCGATCAGCAACGAACTCATCACCATCCTCAACGCATCCATTACCCCGGGCGGCTTCCCAGATGAATGGAAACACACTGAAGTCATACCCCTTCTCAAGAAACCATCCACCAACCCCAGCGAACTCAAGCACTTCCGTCCCATCTTGCTGCTCCCCTTTCCTGCCAAGGTCCTTGAAAAAGCCATCAATCGCCAACTCATAGAACACCTGGAGAACAAGCAGCTTCTGTCCATCTCCCAATCTGGATTCCGCACCAACCACAGCACCAAATCCGCCCTAATCGCTGCCATTGACGACATCAGAGCCCTCCTTGACCAAGGAGCAATGGCAGCCCTGATCCTCCTCGATCTTTCAATAGCATTCAATACCCTATCCCACCACACCCTGATCAAGAGACTCCACCACATCAGCATTCAAGGAGATGCCCTCAGATGGATCGCCTCCTTTCTCACAGGAAGAACCCAGAGATTCCACCTTCCTCCCTACACATACAAACACAAGAGCATCATCTGCGGCATCCCTCAAGGCTTATCCTTCAGCCCCACCCTGTTTAACACCTACATGACTGCCTCGGCCGACATCATCAGAACCGATCGACTAAATATCATATCCTATACCGACGACACCCAGTTCATCCTCTCGCTATCAGAAGAGCCCTCCATCATAAGGGCCAACTTTCATAGGTGTATGACGAGCATTGGCAATTGGATGAAAGACAACTGCCTGAAACTGGTGATCTTCGGGAAGCAACACCTCCCCACGGACCGACTCCTGGTTGCCTTCAAAATAGGACCTTCATCCATGCCAACAGACCATGCCCGTAACCTCTGCATCATCCTGGACAGCAAACTCACCATGAAAAACCAGATCAATGCGGTCTCCTCCACCTGCTTCCTTACTCTTTGCATGCTCTGCAACATCTTCAAATGGCTCCCAGTCAACATCACACGAACAGTCACCCAAGCCCTAGTTGCCAGCCGGCTGGAATATGGCAACAAACTCTATGCAGGGATCACTTCGCACCTCCTGAAGAGACTACAGACCACACAGAATTTAGTGGCCAGACTCATTCTTGACCTCCCCACACAGACCCACATCACCCCACACCTCAGGAAGCTCCACTGGCTCCCCATTCAGAAGAGATGGTAATTCAAGATACTAATGCAGACATACAAAGCCCTGCACAACCAAGGACCAGAATACATCAACCACCGTCTGAACTTCCACCAACCCTCCACCTTGCTCACACCCTTCGCATACGTCTAAGCCACAGCGGAGGTCGTTCCTTCTCCTACCTTGCAGCCAAGTCCTGGAACGACCTTCCTGTTCACCTCAGGACCTCACCCTCGCTGCTGGAAATCAGGAAAACACTCAAGACCTGGCTGTTTGACTGAGCCTCCACAGCAAGAGCCTCAGCATCTGGATACTCTCACCAGTGATTAGCTGCACTTTACAAGTTGTACTTGATTGACAGGATAGAAGGGCATGGGAAAACAGCAGCATTGCTTTAACTTTTAGTGTAAAAGAATTCCATAAAAGGTTCAGATCAAAAGTGAATTTCCATATGCTTTAAATAATATTTGCCTCTTTAAAAGAAAACACCATTGCGCCACTGACTGGATGTTTCTTCAAAGGAGTAAAACCTGTGACCAGCAGTAACCAAACTAAAACACACAACATACTTTACATAAAACACTATAGTGTGATTAAAATTTGATTGCTGCTAGCAGAATGAGCGCTATATGCCGTCGCCTCTGTAAACCCAGTGCATTTAGTCACAGGCTGGGCAGCAATACCCTAATAAGTCCCAGAGAGATCTGTTATCCTAATTCCCCCGATGAAGAGGCATACTGAGGGCCAGGAAGTCACAGACAAACAGCATCTGCTGTTCATCAGAGAAAGAGAAGGTGAATATTTACACATGCTTTCAACCCACGTAAAACACCAGAAGAGCGGTTGGTTGATGCTTATTGACCAGCCGCGACATGAAAGATCAAATCACATTAATACCTTTTGAGTTACTAAACTGCAAAAACTAGACAAAGGTCTTCAGAAAATGTTCAACTCTTCTGGAATTATCAATAGTCCAGAACGTTATGGAACAAAATGACGACAACAAAACTTTCAGTGTGGACTAATCCCCACTGTGTGACAAACTTAGTCATTATCCATTTTATATTGTACATTGTAGACATTTAAATTCCAGAACATTTCTTTGAGGGGGAAAGCTATGCTAGATATTAAAATGCTTACAGCTCATGGCCAGTGCCATATTTCGAATGCCCACTAACAGATTCCACTCATTTGGGTCTCAGAAGCAGGTCTTCTCTTCCACTAAGGAGGGGTAGTTGAGTCTAAAACTTTCACTGTCATTACCAGAATATATTTTCGTTTAATAATCTGTTTCATAAAAACATGACATGTCATGTTTGCAGAAAACACGAAATATCAGCAAAGAGCTAGCAACTTACTTTTCTGGTGGATACTTTATCTAACTGCAGACATCTCACCTTGTGAATATTTCCTAGGCGTCAGACTGGATCCATAAACAATGAATTCTCTCTTCCTCCTTAGAGGGACGGGTGAAGCTAAGAATGGCGGAAGGATGGGGGTGCGGAGCTAGCCACGGAGAGAGATGGCCGCGTTCTGAGCGAGCTCCTCTCGAACGCCTAACATATCCTGCATTATCCTGCAACACACAGACGCTGGTCGACAAGAAACGACGAGGGACGGCTCGGACTGACGGAGGGAGCCTGAAAGTGCAAAAGAAAAATCCTCCGGAAATAAAAATACAGGTACGGAGTGTCGGTCGGAGAGTTGCGGCCCGCCCAGAGAAAGTGAAACTAAGACCGCGGGCAGCAGTAAGAGACACTGCCGCGAAGCACGGCACGCAACTCGGCTGAGGAGCGTGGCGGAGACCGGTGAGCTCGCACAGCCGCCTCTGAGAAAAAGGGAGATAAAATCCATTTATTGGGGATCCAGCCCGACAACGATAGCGGAGTACGAGGGGAAGAGGAGGTGCGCACGACGTAACGGTGAGCCCTATGTGCGCATAAATAACCGCCTCGGGGGAGTAGGAAATGGAAATGTGATTGAAGTAACTCTGTGGCGCATGAAGTGGACATAAATTAATAAATAGCGCTACACACAATCTGATGCCTAAGCCACGGCAGCACCAATTATAGAGAAAGGGTGTCTGTGAGACTCCTACGCGCCCGCCCCTCGGAAGTGAACTGCGCAGTTTGTAGACATAACGCGAAATCCAGAGGCCGGGAGCGACAAACGGCATCTCAGCCCCCTGCATGTGGGCAGATCCCCGATCAGAAAGTGGGCGATTTGTGGAGGAAACAATAGGGAGAAGTGACGCGGGGGCCTTCGCGTGGTGCCAGCAGAGCTCTGAGGATATAGAACCACTAACTTGGGGGGCAGCACTGGAGATTGGGAAACTGCTCTCCTCGCCCCTCTGACGCACGGAACAGCTCTGTGGAGGAATATACCGGGGGATGCTGGTGCACAAAACCTCGCTCCAGGACCATTAGGTGTAGGCGGTGAGCTGCGAAACAGTAACCAGACACTACAGAGGACACGGGAGGCCTGAGGAAAAGGCTGCAGGCACTACTGCAGAAGAACGAGGGCGTACGCGACGGGCTAGTGCGCCCAGGCAACTTACCTACAACTCTTCAGGCAGCAAGTGCGCTGTGAATTACACCTGAGAACTCGCCACTAACGGGCCGCAGAGGCCGGGGGAAAAAAAACAACAAAAAAAACACGCCAGCTGGACACGCAATATCTACTGCATTTAAAAACTGGAGACTCCAGGTGGGATAGGCCCATATTTGCATCTAGTCCAACGCCGCTATTCTCCACAGAATTAACGTAATTATCCAGAAGGGAAAAACAACTACGACATGGGCAAGACGGACCGGAATGAGCCCAAACTCACTTTTGACCAGGCGAAAAAACAGTTAGACCACGGAACGGACGATCAACCATCGACGCAGCAGACTACAGGAGCGGCAGGTGGAGTAACAAACGATGATGTACAAGCTATGTTCACCATGATTCAAGCTGCATTGTCCAACATTGATGGGAAAATAGACTCGCTGACGTACAGAGTCGACAGGATGTCTGAACGTATAGACAAGCATACAGAAAGAATAGACATGGCCGAGCGCAGAATATCTGAAGCCGAAGACAGCCAGGTGCAGATGGACACGAAACAAACCAAGATGGAGAAACAACTTGTGGCAATGACTGCGAAAGCGGAGGACTTAGAAGCGAGGTCCCACAGAAACAACATTCGATTAACGGGAATATTGGAAACGACGAACACCGGACCGATGGAGCAATTCGTGGAAAAACTACTCATATCCCTGCTAGGACGAGAAACGTTCTCTGACATCTTCATAGTAGAGAGGGCACACAGATCCCTTGCGCCGAAACCACCGACCGGATCAAGACCGCGGCCGATCATAGCAAGAATCTTAAATTACAGAGACAGGGACGCAGCGCTTCGAAAGGCCAGAGAACTGGGCAAATTGAATCATGAAGGAATGGATATCTCCCTCTATCCAGACTTCACGGCATCTGTGCAGGAAGCGAGAAAGAAGTTTGGCATAGCGAAACAACAGCTCAGAGACCGAAACATACAATATGCCATGCTATATCCAGCCAGACAGTCACGGACGACGGAAAGTCACGGATCTACACTGAACCTCAAGCAGTGCTGAAGTTCCTACAACAGAAAGGACAGACGGGCACACGGAGGAGATCGCCAAGAGGAGACCAAGGAGAACAATCTAATACATCGTATGTAGAATGATTGGAATAGTAAGCACAAATATCTACTACACCACATGGTAACTTGTAAAGTAGGGAAAAATAGAGCGGAACTAATATGAAGTGGCGGCTACCCAACGAAGCTGGGTTCTCCAGACACAGTCAACTTGATAAGAACACTGAGAAGATTACCCGGTGCACTGAAGCACATGCCCACTATCGGATGTGTGGTAGGGGGCACACACAAGTGTGCACTGGAATGCGGGATTGGACTGGCGACGAGGACCAGATAAGTTGAAAGACAGTATTTTTGTTTGTCTCCCACTGGAGACACTATTTTTTCATGCACAAATCTGTTGATATTCTTTGCACTCCTGGTGTGCTGGTATCTGGCCCGCTCTGAGCTGGAGATACGCTGTAAATTTATTTGTAAATGTGTAATAACATGATGAGCGTCTGTTATATAAGTTGACAGGGCGTTTTCCCATGTGGTTTTAGATCCACAAGAAATGGGATGGCAGCTCTGACCCCTTAGTGTGAATCACAACAATTTATTCATTGTTGTTTCTGCTTTTCTTTGTTTTTGTTTTTTGGGGGTGGGTGGAAATAGTGGGTAAAATGGAGTATTGTTTTGGGATTGGCTCCGCTAGAAGGGACAGGGCGGAGTGGGAGGCGGGTGGGGGATGGAAATGTAAAAAAGTCTGGTCAGCATCGAATAAGCGCATATCTATTGCTTCACACCAACACATGGTATACAAAGGGGTGAAGGACCCAATCTGGGAAGACAACAGAAATGGCTGACACCAACTCAAGTACCCGTAGACTGACGTTCATGACCTGGAATGTCCGCGGACTTCAAAATCCGCAGAAGATACGCAGAGTCCTGGCATACTTAGACAGACACGGAGTTGACGTGGCCTGTATGCAGTAGACGCACCTTACCTCTCACACGGAAGCTAGAGTGGGCACGAGATGGGCGACATATCGTATAGCGTCCTCCTACTCCACGTACACAAGGGGAGTGATGGTGCTAGTTAGGCGGGGCACGCCCTTTCAACCACTAAATACTATCAAAGATGACCAAGGCCGGTATGTAATTGTACACGGTAATTTTGGGGGCACAACACTGACACTAGTGACGTCGTATGGCCCAAACACTGATGACCCCAGTTTCTATGCAACTATCTGGTCCAAACTTAGCAAATTGCCCAAAGCGACGGTAATATGGGGAGGAGATTTTAACACGTGTCTAGACCCAACCCTTGATCGATCCACAGGGAATGATAGGTATGGCAAACAAGCTGCTAGAGCATTGAGAGAGGGCATGGGCGCATGGGATATGACTGATATATGGCGAATAAGACATAATAGACAAAGAGAAGGTACCTGCACGTCCACAACACATAATACATGGTCTAGAATAGACTACTGGCTTATCACCCAAGATGCATGTACGTGGACAAAGATGATTGAACATTAACCCAAAACATTATCTGACCACTCACCAGTCCGTCTAACGCTGGATGTCCCTACCCATGTACCTAGACAATTCACATGGAAACTGCAGAGCGGTGCTCTCCTAGACCCAGTGTATCGTAGTGAACTACAACAAGCCATAACGGACTATTTCGACTTTAACTCCGGGTCAGTGGACAGTGCAGGATCGCTGTGGGAAACGTTTAAGGTAACAATAAGAGGGCATTGCATTAACAAACATGCTGGTATTCTGAAGGATATTCAGCAGCAACTGACCATGATTGAAAGAGACATAGCACAACTAGAGGAAGAACATATAATAACGCAAAACCCTGAGCTGCTAGCAAAAATAAGGGGGAAAATGGACGATTATCAGCAATACG
The DNA here is from genome assembly GCA_963921515.1 of Calotriton arnoldi. NCBI lineage: Eukaryota > Metazoa > Chordata > Amphibia > Caudata > Salamandridae > Calotriton > Calotriton arnoldi. The sequence goes on along the minus strand of CAWUFW010003513.1, from coordinate 1,356,812 downwards.
CAGCTGATGAAATAAAATATAAATCGCGCAGATTTACGGCGCGAGTGTACGGAGAGGGAGGTAGACCGGGACGAGCCTTGTCCAGCAAAATAAAACCGGCGCCAACAACGTCATACATAACACAAATGGTAGAGGACGACAACCACACTTTATACGACACCTCATCTATTTTAGATTGCATTAAAAACTATTTTAGCAAACTATACGACATGACAACAACGGTTACCCCACCAGAAATAAATCAATATCTGCAGGACATTGCCATAGCATGGCTGTCTGATAACCACCGCAAATTTCTAAGTCACCATATCACCAAAGACGAAATTGTAGACGCTATAAACTCTCTCCCAAATAATAAAGCACCTGGCTTGGACGGGCTTCCTGGAGAATTTTATAAAGTATACAGCGATCTGTTGATACCATATCTGACTGAAATGTATGAGGAAGCATACGAGGACGGAAAACTACCCGCTTCTCTAAGGGAAGCCCTCTTGGTAGCGCTTCCCAAACCAGACAAAGACCCCACAAAATGTGACTCGTACCGACCGTTATCTTTAATAAATATAGATGCAAAGATTTTGGCAAAAATCATCGCAACCAGAATACAGCTCCTACAGGAGAAACTGGTATTGCCAGATCAGGCAGGGTTTGTACCCAATAGATCCACTACTCACAACCTTCGCACCATCTTCGCTCTATATCATCACTTGGACCCAGACATCCCGGCAGCGGCGGCCTTGCTGGACACGGCGAAAGCCTTTGATTCCGTTGAATGGGTATACATGCTCACAGTATTACGCCGAATGGGTTTTCCAGAGCCATTTCTGAAATGGATAGCGATACTATATAACGACCCTAGAACCAGAGTTCGGATAAATGGGTACACGTCAGACCCTATAAGTATAAGACGAGGGACGAGACAGGGATGCCCGCTCTCCCCTATCTTATTCACGTTGATACTAGAACCCTTGGCTTGCAAGATTCGACAGTTACACTCGGAGGCGGCACTGCAATTTCATCTCCGCCCCCTCAGCATCTCCCTCTATGCTGACGATATGGTGCTCTTCACTCACAATCCGAATACACACTTAAATACACTTATAAGAGAATATGTTCGCTTTGAGCGATACTCAGGCCTACGAATAAATTGGGAAAAGTCGGCGGTTATTCCGCTCACATCGGCCACAACACAGCCGAGTTTGGACTATCCCCTGCAGTGGCATACGGACCCGGTAAAATACTTGGGCATATGGGTACATAGAGATCCGGAACTGGTGGTGAGGGAAAATTATGGCAGAGCAATGACGAAATTGGATGAACAGATAGAGAAATGGATAAAGATGCCCTTATCGCTAGCAGACCGTATAGCCTTGCAAAAGATGATTGTACTGCCAAAATTTTTATATTTATTTAATAATATCCCTATTTGGTTAACACAGGGACTATTCTCAAAATTGAGGACAGCAATGCAGAAGCTCACTTGGGCGGGAAAGCAGGCCAGAATACGCTGGGATATTTTGACGAAACCATACCACAAAGGTGGCTTTGGGGCCCCAGACCTCCAATTATATTACTATTGCACGCAGGCACAACACGCGCAGTACTGGCTGCAGCCACATGCCTATATCCCACACGTGGCGGTGGAGAGGGACAGTGTGTATCCAACACCCCTGACAGCCTATGTATCGGACCCCAGATCCTTTACTCACACTAACAGGATTCAAACAGTTCAATGCACCTCAAAAGCCTGGTATATGTTAGCGCGTCGCGCCGAGAAACTCCCCGTGTATGCACCAGCACTTCCAATTGCACATCATCCGAAACTGTCAGTCACGCAGGAAAAGGGGATGCTACAATTGCTGAACGAGATGAAATTAAACACTATGGCAGATATATTCCCACACGGAAGATTTATTCAGAGGGAGGACCCATCACTAAGTGTACACAATACACCTATGAAGCGGTTTGCCCATATGCGACTGCAGACGGCGATGAAAGGACTATACGCCTCATACCCGGAAGAACCAACTGCATTGCAAGCCCTACAAACACTACTTATTGCACCCAGCCGAAAGAAACTTGTCACTCGTTTATACAACACGTCACAATTAGAACAAAGAGGGATAGTGAACAGATCGCTCAATAAATGGGAAAAGACGCTGGGGGACACTATAAGCGAACAAGACTGGGAATATAGTTGTATGCAGTTGCAACTGATGACACCAAACTGTAATTTACGCATAGTCCACTTTAAATTCTTACATCAATTCTATTATACACCGACTCAATTACACAAATATGGCCTTCGGCCAAATGATAAGTGCTACAGATGTGAGGCTTTGGGGGCTGACTTCTTGCATGTAGCACGGACCTGCCCACAGATACATAAATACTGGGAGGAAGTTACGGGAGCACTCACAATCATGTTATCCGAAATGATACCAAATGCACCACGGGTGTGCTTACTGAGTATATATAAGATAACACCAGTTAAAAGACGGAAATTCTTGGCTGTAGCACTACTACTAGCAAAGCGCCATGTCGCCACTAGATGGGGTAGTAAACGCCCCCCTAGATTCAAAGAATGGCTCAAGGACATGGCATATTGTAGAGGCACCTTAGAGAAATACGCGGAAGAACTACCGCAAGCATCAAGACCTAGAGACTATTGGGAACCTCTGTTGCAATATCTCCAAAACACGCAGGCAGATGAGCAAACATTATGACAAACGAGGTGACAGTAGAATATATGACCATCTCGTCAGCTTATCGGCGACGAGAGGAATAGAGATAACGTTTCTGTTTTTTAAATAAGTGCGAAAAAGAAATGTACAAAGGGAAAAACAGTAAATTTGTAAGGTCAGTACGTCTTTTAAAACACCTAGAGACACGATGAGTAACCCTGAGTGTTGCTGTTGGAAATGTGATCCCCCCAGATAAAGGGCGCAACTACTATACGTATATGACTGTATAGAGTGTGATGTAACACTATATTATACAGAATTGTGATATATTGTAAGGGATGCTGATTTCTTTGTTGACTGGAACCAAATAAACAAATTAAAAAAAAAAAAAAAAAGAATGTCGGAAGGATGATAGTCTGACTGTCATCAAAAGGATTAACCACTCTTGTTACAAACAAATTCAGGTCCTTATCTGGGAAGAAGGTGGTATAAGATGGGTTGACAGAAAGAGCCTGGTGCTCACTCACATGCCTAGCGGATGTTATGGTAATGAGAAATTTAACATCAGAAGTCTCGAAGGGCAACTGTGCAGTGGCCACTAAGGGGTGCGTATCAAAAGAGAAAGAACTAAGTTCAAGTTCCACAGAGGCATCATAAAAAGTTTTGGCAGAAACATATTTAGCAAGCATTTAAAAAATCTCATCTCAACAGGTGATTGAAAAAAAAACGAAGGCTGATCCGGCAACCACAAAAAAAAATTAAAGAGCAGATAAGTACCCCTTAAAAGTGTACAAAGCAAGTCCTTGCTGGGCTAGGGAATGAACTAACAACAAAACTTCAGACAACTTTGCTTGCAATAGGTCAATTTGTCGGGTGTCGCACGAATTCATAAATTTGGCCCAACGACTGCCGGACCCTGATTTTGTAGAGAGATGCCTCACTGCTAAAATGATATCAATAACTTCAGGTGTCAAGTCAATGGAGTTCAACTGCCACTGCTCAATCACCAAGCATGGAGATAAAGATTGGCAGGCCGCACTGCAGCACCTTGCACTGCTGCTGCGAAAGAAGATCCTCCTGAAGTGACAGCTTGATCGAAGGACAGATGCTCATGCCCAGGAGTACAGGGACCCACATTGTTGTGCCCTAATCCGGTGCCACTAGGATGACTTCGGCCCAGTCGTTTGATTTTTGCAATGAGAAGGCATACAGAAGTTCCGAGGGCCACTCTAAATGGAAGGAGTCTCCAAGAGAACTGCTTTGTAAACTCCAATGCACAAAAATGCCGACACCGCAGTAGTGAAAGAATCGAGACAGGGCTCTCTCCAAACTCGAAGAAGCCCTGTGCCTCCTCCACGTGCAACTGACATTTTTGATTGGCTAAGCACCTAAGGCCATGTTCTTTGGCCCTGGAGTTTAAAGATCCCGCAGGGAGGTTTATCATAGAAGAAATACATTGGCTGTCCAGCGACTACTAGAGGAGCAGCGCCTTCTGACATGGGCCCAAGACCTGACTCTAACCCACACTGCTAATGCAGTAAGACATTGTGTTGGCGTTGTCCATGAACCTCTGCATCAGCCTTCTTTTGATGAGGGCAGGAAGGCCTTCAATGCTAAGAGAATCTCCCTCAACTCCAACAAATTGATGTAGAGTCAAGTCTACCGAAGTCATGTTGATAGTGAACTTCCTAACATCGTTGGGGTTCACTATCATTTGGAGGTGGTTGATGACTGCCTGGGGCAAGCCCACCTTCAGCAGCCAGTCGTTGAGGTAGAGGAAAGCTGGCATCCCCAAAGGGGTGCTGTGACCACCACCATTAATTTTGTGAAACATTGAACAAAACTACTTTGTGTGCCGATATGCTCCTTGTGAAAGAGCGGAAGCCAGTCGTTAGATAGAGAGAGAGAGAGCGAGAGAGAGAGAGAGAGAGCGATAGATAGAGCGATAGACAGAGCGATAGATAGAGCGATAGATAGAGCGATAGATAGATAGATAGATAGATAGATAGATAGATAGATAGATAGATAGATAGACAGGACAGGATTTAATAACAAGCATTTACAATGCAATAGGTCTCGCAATGACATTATTTTGAGCTATTGGCATTGTAAATGTCATTGTTTTTTTTTTCCCCTTCGTGAAGCATTAATCAAATGGTGTAATGCAAAATGGCAATAGCTCACTTTGTTGTAACTGCGAAATCTATTGCATTGCATTTGTACTAGTGTGAGTTTTGTGAGCTGGGGAAGCTGTCTCCATGAACCCCCTTTTTAATTATCCCAAAGTCAGTCGCATCACCAGGATGTTAAATCCATTCTAGCCCAGCGAACCTCCTCCAAGTCAAAAGGTCCCTTTGGCCTTGAGGGAGACAGGGGGCCTTGAAATGTGGAGCCGAGGGTAGATGTGTGTGGGGAAGCGTGAGGGAGATGGGGGCTTGAAATCTGGAGCTGAGGGGAGATGTGTGTGGGGGAGACCAAAACCTGGAAATCTGGAACTGAGGGGAGATGTGTGTGGGGGGGTGCGTGAGGGAGATGGGGTCCCTGAAACCAGGGACTAAGGAGACGTGCATGTGGGGGAGACCAAAATCTGGAAACCTGTAGCCGAGGAGAGATGTGTGTGCGTAGGGGAAACGGCGGCCTTTAAATCAGCAGCTGAGGAGAGAAGTGCGTGGGGGTAGAAGATCGTTTATATCCCTATTAAACCTGTTTTCTGCACATTTATGGATGTTAGAAGTTGATACAACAAATGCTGTTTGATGTCCTTGTTCCATTATTTTGGGGCTGGTCTAACGTGATATCCCCCGTTTTCCAAAGAAATTCGAACAATGTCCCGCACGTTTTCCCGTGTTTATCTGCAGATTTGGACTCCCCCGAGGACACATTATTTTTTTATTTTGAGGCACGCGTGATATTCTCTTGTGCTGCAAAGATCTACTGGAACCAAATCACCGACGGCTCCGACTCGGTAACATTTCCGCGTGATAAAATAAGTGCCAGTAACTCGTGCAGGACTGTCGTTCGCGTTACAGCGCCAACACGCAGTAGGACGGCAGCAGCAGGCACTGTATCCATGAGGTTTCAGTTATTAGAACCTCAGTTACGAGTCTCCTTTTTTATTTTCCCTCAAGCAGTGGCGCATACACCTCTAGTAAAAAAAACTCCCACTCCTTCTGCTTCGCACTAGACTAGCGTGCCTGTCTCTCTGTTGTACTGATAATAAAATATGTTTTTGAAAATCTCACTTGAGAGCGGGTTATCTCCAGTGCCCCAGGTGTACTTTGAAGGTACCCACCCCGGCTCCTGTCACCTATGGACGGACCCCTGGAGACGGACTACTCTACAACTACAACGGGAATTATTTTGCGAAACAGCGCAAATTCGCCGACTATGCATCACTCAGTATTGGATTCTTGGCGCTGTTCGGCGTCTTCGTTTATATAAATCGTCTGCGCGCCCCTTTCTGTTCCTAGTATGAGGGGTTTCAGAAGTCCAGCGGCAGGTCCAGATTCTGTCAAATATATCGAATTACAGGCCTGAGGGACAGGCGGCGTCAACAGACACGTGTAGGTGCTATTATTAGAAAAAAAGTGCTTACCGAGCCACAGGGATCGCCGCTCAATGCTGTTTGGGAGGTGGGAGGTGTGTTCTCTGTAGGCAGGCATGCGGGCGTCCCATTAAGTAAATAATAAATAAATACCGAGCCACAGGGATCGCCGCTCGATGCCGTTTGGGAGGTGGGAGGGGTGTTCTCTGTAGGCAGGCATGCGGGCGTCCCATTAAGTAAATAATAAATAAATACCGAGCCACAGGGATCGTCGCTCGATGCTGTTTGGGAGGTGGGAGGGGTGTTCTCTGTAGGCAGGCATGCGGGCGTCCCATTAAGTAAATAATAAATAAATGAAAGGCCACGGGGACTGCCTGTTCTAATGCTTTTTTGTTATAGTTTTTATTGTTAGGTGGGGGCAGTTCATCATAGTAACATAACATAACGCGACGGAAGGCGTGCGGCGCGTGGGTCATGTTACAGGCCGTGGCGCGTGGGGATGGAGGCAAACATGGCCGAGACCTGGGGCCTGATTTTCGGATTGCAGCAGGTGGGGGCTCCGCGTGGGGAGATGTGCACTCGAGTTTGAGCTTGTGGTAGGTTTCTGAGGGCTCTTGTTTGCGAGGATCCGAGTCCTGTAAGTGCTTAGGTTCCCCCAGCACACCGAGCAGGCACACCAAGTTCAGCTGGCTGCTGTCTCTGGGAGTATTCCTGCAGTGCCGACCCTGCGCCTGGTATTAGAGGATATGGGCCGGTGGCAGTGTACTGGAGCGTTTGTTACAGTTCTGCGTCTCTGCAATATTACAGCGTAAGCCACATGAGGTACTGCACGATGCCCTGATATCTGAGCCGGGTTGGTTTAGCTGCCTGCATTGTTGTGAGGTTGCAAGCAGCATTGTTGTGATACTGTTAGCTGCCACACTCAGATGATGGAGTTCATTATTGCAATGTTATTGGTTCGGGGCATTATTACAGCACAGGCTGAGCTTTCCCTTAAAAACAATGCTAAACCAGCCACATCGCTGCAGTTTTGCAGACATCTGCTTTTGTAGTGATGATGCCTTAGGCTGCGCCAGAACTGCATTGTTGTGGTGCATTTACAGTGCAGTTATTAGCTGAAATACTACGTCACACGCGGACAAGTGACTCCTTTTATTATGATATAGTCTGTTAACGGCATTTATACACTGCAGGCTGAGCTTGCTGCATTGCTATGTTGTAACCAGGGTAAGGCAGACAGATTGCTGCTTATCAGAACTCGCATTAAGTATCTGTGACGTGGAAGGCGGCCTTGTCGTGATGCGTTCAGCCTACAGAGTTATTACAGTCCAGGCTGCATTGTTATGACGGCATCATTCGCGGGTGCATTGGGGCTCTGCCGCGGGAGGGGAGGTGATCGGCAGGGATGGTGGCTGGGGTCAGCCGAGTTAGGTGCGAAACGGGCCGGGGCCTCCGCGTGCCGGCAGTGGTGGTGGCGCGTTGGGGTGGGGGGTGCAGATGAAACGCTTTCGGCTGGCAGCTGTGGCGTTTCCCAGTGGATGGTGTGGCGCCGCGGTTCAATTGGTGCTGGGTAGTGTTTGTTGCCCCAGCCGGTGTTTTGCGGCATCTGGGGGCACCGTGGTGTCTGTGGCGGATGCACGGTGGGGGGAGGGGGAGCGGGGACGTAGTGCCGTCGGATGGTGGGGGGGTGGAAGGGGTCGTCGCCTCGTGCGGGCGCGGTGATGCAACGGGCGGACAGGGTGATGGGGCAGGGTTGTCGGTTCTCTGCCCTCAGGTCGACTTTTGGGCTGGCTCCGACTGGCATGCGGAGTGGATTCGGGGAGCTACTGGTTTCCTGGGTGGCGGGTTCCCCAACGGCCTGTGCCGATAAGCCTCTTCCTTGCCCGCTCCGCCGAAGCCCCAGGGGCTCTATGTAAGGCAGGGAACAGGCAGCCTAACTCCAGACGCGATGGGAATGGCAAGATCCAGCAGGCGCAGGGGGTCTGCAGCCTGTCTGCGCAGCTCCCACTCCGGGAGACGTGGCGCTACATCAAAACCAATCCCACGTCGGGGCTGCACTGGAGTGGAGCAGTGAGGAGTACCGCTGCCACCTTATGCAAAGCAGCTGGGGGCTTTGTGTGTTATAGCGCTGTGCTTGTATTGATAGGGCTGAGAGATTGTATAGCGCTGAGATGCCATGCCTAACAATAGCCGCGAAGCACTCCCTACCGTAATCCATGCACATCCCTCTTCAGAAGATGATTGGCAGCAGTGAGAGGCAGTATTCTCCCGCACCGCTGGCTCCATGCTGCTACAGAACCCAAGCTTGTGCAGCTGCATGCCTCTCGGTTACAACCTTTTGTTCAGAAATCTGTTTACACGTGTCGCTCTGAAGCCCTGAAAACCCTAACTAATAAACCTTACATCAATTGTTTACATACTGCAGCGCGGAGCGTGCAAAAAGGTTAATCTGCAATCTGAACTGCAGCTGCACTTTACTCATGGAAATTAAGATTTTTTTTAACAACGAGATAAAACAGTAATTTTTAAGCAAAGTATATTGAGCTGTGGAGGCCCATTCCTGCACTGCGGATCCAGTTACAACATCAACACAAAGCGCATACTTGCTAAGCAAAGGGAATTCTCTCAGATTTGATCTCTCCCTCTCTCGCCTTCTGACCAGCCTTAAAGTTTGTCTGACTGTAATGCGGGAAGGAAAGTCGAGTGCCACGACTGTGCATTGTACAGCAGGGAATATTTTCAAAAACATACCCAATTCTGGAACGAGAAGATCAGCTGATTGTGATTATTAAAAGACCAAGTGCATAGTTTTCCATAAAAGTGCCAGCCTACTAGGGCCGCGACGTTCCATTTGCTGTGCAAGTTTCTTTCAGATTGGAAAGCAGACAAGCAGAGAGCGAGAGGCAGAAAGAAACACAAGCGCTCGCCATTGCGGGAAGGCAGCCGCTTGTTTATATTTGCATCGCACTTTCACTTGAAGTGAAAGCGTGATGCAAAAATAAACTCGCGGCTGAGTTGAGATAAGAAATTGCTTCACGACAGCCGTGAAGCAGACGAGCCAGTCCGGATGGGCCGGACGAAAGGGAGAAAGGGCAGTGGCCAAAAAGCATCATTTTCAATGGGAAGCCAGCGTTTAGCATAAACGCTGACGCGACCCAATGAAAATGATGGGCGGGGCTTCAAGTCCCCTTCAGAAATCTCCTCTCTCACTATATGTCTTGCCGAGCGATCTGCGCATGCGCTGCAACGCTAGGCGAGACCTAAAAACAAAAGGTCTTGGTTAACTCCAGACCTAATTAGGGGCCCAATTCTTAAAGAAAGTCACAAAATTGCACCCATGGTATATGTCCTTGCATTAATGCAGATTTCCGGCTTTCATAAATTCATAATAATTTGCCAAAGTAAATCGTACTCCTAGAAAATATTGGTGGACTGCTTATTAGCACCAGCAAATATGCAGGTGTAGATTTGCACAGGCAAAAATCTGTTGAGTATTTACAAGTTCACTTTCCCTCCAAACACTTTTTTTCCAACTCTGGAAGAAGTTTTATGTATGCCATTGTCAGGAGTACATTTCCAACCTTTCTCAGTAAGGGAGATTAGAGAAGAGCTGGCGAAACCCCCTAAAATAGGCACTCTAGTTCATTCGCACAGACTCAAAAGGGCATTCCAACCCTGGAACTATTGCTCAACTATTGCCAGCCCCAGTACATAGAGCTGCGGAAAGGTGGCAAAATAAGAAAATTGCTAGAATTCAAACCCTACTACTGTATGAGCCCTGGCATAATCAGAAAGGCTAATATCAGAGCTTTTATATAATGAGATTGCTGCCCTAATTTGTTGCTGCACTACGTGGCAACAAAGGGACAAGTGGATTTTTACAGGACAACTCTATTTAAGATGGAACCTGTCCCATGGACAAATAGATATTTTATCAAACTCCAAACCCCTGTTTAGCCTCTCCAAAATCCTGAATTTAGGGCAAAAGTTGGCAAGATGGAAGGAAATAATAGTTTAGGCATTAAAGTTGCCACCCACATGTGCCCCCTCCAACTTATGTTTAATCACAAAAACCCAATCCAAATCACTACCTGAACGTCTTTAATCCACAAAGAAATCTAATTACAGGAACCAAGAGTGTTTCCAATCCATACAGTGCAACTCAATCTAGAGTCCTGGCTGCTGGCATGGCATTGGTTTCTCGCTAGCCATATCTTGAGGATGTTGTCTCTCTTCTTTTTCTTGCAATATCATCTCAGAGAAATATTTGATATGGGGATGAAGTTAAAGGTTTATACCCAACTCAGCTGTCAGTATCTATTTGTGTTTTAAGCCCCTCTGACACTCCAGGAATGCAGAGTATCGGTTCAGAAAGGCTGGATTCATGTCGGATTTGCGGAACGACAGACCATAAAATCTTCTTACATGGATAACCTAAAAACCTGAAATGGATCGTGCTTTCCTGGACCCAGGTTCGTCAGCCTGGCCTTACATGATGCATCTCTTCTGATGACCCTTCCAAAAGTCTCATCATCACCATAAATACAACACAGCACACCCTGATTTCCACTTAACTGCAAAAATTCCTTGTGCAGCTTTATAAATATCAACCACACTGAAATCACTGGTAACTTTTAAACTGCATTACATCATTTACCTCGCAAAGCGTAGTTCACTCGACCTGCATTTAAGGATCACTCAACTGTACTGTCTAAATTGGATACATATGAAACACAAAATCAAAATGCAGCCAGTATGTATACATGACACACAAATATACCATTAAAACCCTCTGTGCCTGAAAAATATACAATTCCTTTTAAAGCTTAACTTCAGTAGTAAAAACTCAAATTACCTAAAAGCCCTGGCCAAGAACAAACCATCAAGAGATTAAACAATCTCCTTCATCTACACTACTGGAGTTTTCATCCATTATCCTGCACCTCTCCATCTCACAATACCCATGCCCATGCAGCCAGCAAAATTCAAGACCTCGTAAAGTCCACTGAAATCTAACTCTGAATATAACAATATATGGGTTCAATGGTCAGAGAATCTTCTAATCCCACTACCTACCTACTAATCACTGTGAGAAGTAAATAGTCCAAAGGTCACAGCAAATATGAATACTCACACACACCCCTCAACTAAAATCATCTCATTGTCATCAAACAACTTTCCATCAGTCATTGCTAATCACCAAACCAAAACTACATTAAATCTTTTCTCCTGACTGCATAACGTGTCCTACCAAACGGAAATGCAAATCTGCAAAAACTTTGACTTCAACAAACGCTCACTTCAAACACTAGAACAAGCCTGGGAAGGCTCAAAAGTAGACTGCCTTAAAACACGAACAGAGAGTTGAAAAAAGTAATTCACCTAACAATACTGACATCTCAATCCTACACCTACAAAAGCTAGAGCTACTCAAAGAAACTTATAAAGCTTCTTGAACTAGACTATGAATATTCACCTCCCCGCCACACTAGCATGTTTTAGCACTCCTGAAATCTGCAACCATTTTAATTGATTGCTCACTCAGAAAACTATGATCCAGATTCAATCACCCCTTCCACACCTCATAAAACTATATGGACAATCAATGAACCTTCCCAACTGGTCCTTCCTCTGACCTATTAAAATACTAGTTTGATCCAAAATCATTACACTGAATACTCTAGTGACCTCAACTCAGTCAACAGTGTGAAATAATTGCTTGGAACCTTTTCTTCCACCAGGATCACCATGACCTAAAATGCAGCACTAACCCCATTACCCCCTCCCCCGTCCACCTCCCCAACATTAAAAAAACCTTTTTTATTCCTTGCAAATTTCTTGAATGGGGTGTACAGAAATATTGTAGTTTAGTACCTGCACGCTTAAAAAAATGTAATGAGGACTACTTAATAGATCTCAAATACTCACAAGGCTTGACGTTTATTCATTTTGTAATAGCATCAGACCTTTTGCTACTGTGGATATACTGTGGATGGCATTTTTTGTTAACAGATGCTACTGATTTATACCATGATGCAAGGTTTTTAGAATGGCCTAAGTGCTCTGCACACCTTCAAACACTCCAACAGGATGGATCACCTAATTCACTCTGCTCCCCAAGTCTCTTAAAATGGAATCTGAATATATTCACCTTCCAATTGGCTCTTAAAGTGTTCTCCTTGGCGAGGCTATCTCGAAGTGCATGTTTCCAGCAGGCACAGTCTGAAATCTTCGCATCAGGCAAGAAGCCTTCCTGCTGACATACTCTATACCACAACACTTCATCTTCTGCCAATACCTTCCAAGTCTTGCTCACCTAAAATGAGAAATCAAGGTTAGGAAATTCAGATACAGAGAAAACCAATGACAAAGAGGAAGGACAAATCATACAGACCACCATGACTGCTTTCTCCAAATCAATATTTTTTAATGTTTGGATTTATCTTTCCTCAATTCCAAAAACTTGAAAAACACCTCTGGCTGCAGCTTAATACAAGACAGAAAGAATACAATTGACCCCTCAGAATCTCATAGAATACCTATGACCTTGTAGAGCCCTTTTCCTACATGTTTCGATTTGAAGTATGAAACTTACCTGACACATATACAAATGCTGAAGCACTACAACAAGGTTTTTAGACTAGGTGTACCGTCAGATGAAATCACAGTCTGCAACTGGGCATTTTAAGATACATTATTATGTGTGCCAGAGTGTCACTCTCTTTCGACAATCCGGTATGGAAAAGTTCTGAAAATTGGCTGATGGGAAGGTGTTCTCACAGACAGCAAGAAGCCATGTAAAGCAGCCACTCATGAATCATCAGACAGCAGTGGAATAAACAGTCATGGCCTTGCCAATTTGCAAGCTGTAGTACATTCTGGCATCAGCACTGAAGCAATGGGGCCAAACCAGCTGCTACTGCTGGTAGAGTTCTAGGACACCTGATGGAACAATCAAGCAGAAGGAAGTAGCTCCTTCATTATCCAAAACCTCTAAACACCTTACCAGCACAGAATACATGGGTAAATGAAGAATCTATTATGCAATTAAGACTGTAACAACCTGGGTGTCCTTCAGATGGGTATTTGAGTTGAGGCACCATGACTGATGGGGCACCACAAATCTTACCATATTCAACAGAGCAAGACAACTGGCTCCTTAGATACCGCAATAACTAGGGAAAGCCTTTAATGTTGCCTTATCACTGTACTGATATTCAAATACATAAATAGGTCTAACATTATGAAGGTTAATACACAAACACAGTAAATGTGGAAGAAAAAAACAAGTTTGGTAGCCTACAAAATAGGCCAATCACACAAGCACAAAGGCCAAGAAAATGAATAATTGTGTGCCCCGGTACTCCACACACTGGATTTCTTCTAGAGATTAAGGATTAAAGGTTTTCTAAATATTCACATCTCTTTATTGAGATAGGTAAGTGGTATAAAGAGAACGAGAAAACAATAGAAACAAGACAATGCACATTATAATAGGAGACATTTGTGGTGTTACATAAGAGATTGTTTCCAGAAAAAAACTCAGATAATTTAAAATGATATTCTGCCTCAATCATTTATTGATATTTGTATTAACCGCCTATACAAGCAAGGTGGCGGGTTATCTAGAATGTATTCTTCTGAATTGGTTTGTAATACTTTCTTGACTCACCCTTTTAGTTACTTTAATTATTTAAAGAGGAAATGCAGTATAGAGATAGATTCATCTTGCATAACAGCAGGTTATTCCACTACAATGGAGTAAAGGGTTTACCAGAATTTCATGAACCTTGCAAAAACCTCCAATCCTTGAGTAAGAAAATGTTAACTCTTGGTGATTTTAATGTTACAAGAGATCAGGATTACTCTTTAGCTAAAGACTGTTTAACTTTATTGAAATTACTAGGTTTCATACAGCAAACACACGAACCACACATAGTGCTGACTATTTCCCAGATCTTGGTCAGATTTTAATTTTTCACCATTAAACCAGGCAAAAATCCGTCAAATTCATAGTGTCACTCTTTGGTGCAATTTGCACCATGACAACTCTAGTGCTTTCTCCAAGGTCTCATCATCCATAGCTTTTCATAAATTAATGAGGAAGGGTAACTGTTAATTCTGAAACATTTTGGATGACAGGTGAATTCTGCTCCACACATGGTGGTGGGCAATGTGCATGATCACATGTCCAAGACGGTTATCTGGCTCCTAAAAGCACTGCAAGACCCATATTGACTTAGCTAAACTTTTACGCTGAATCAGAAAATACTGGATCTTAGAACAAAGCTTGAATCAGATCCTTCTTGTTCCACTAGCGACACAGATCTTTCTCTGGATATGTGCTGCTTCTACATTCCAACCATTTAAGCTGGTACCACCTTCATATGTTTTGCAGCTAGTGCAAAAACTGGATCACAAGAGAATAGTTTTTCTGCAAATCTGATGAAAAATGATATAATCTGACTGACGGGATAATTTTACTTGCTAGATCAATTTCCATAGCGAAAATCATACCCTGATGTTTCTAAAAAGGAAGGCAGTAATATCATAGGTTGAGAAAAGGAAAAGCTGCATCCTAAGCAGTCTGCTACTTAAAGACTGGTATCCATGCTGCCGTTTTTAGTTAAAACAACAGTCAGTCATGCCGTCTCAGCTCCAAGCATATCTTCAAGGCAACCTGTAGTTTTCAGAACAGGAATCCCAATTTTACACCCTTGAGGGGCTCATAAACAGCAAAACTGGATATTAGAGAACAGCTTTTATAAGTGTGCAATGGAGGCTGGCCTATGCCTTTGAACATTTTAGATTTGCAGTATCATTTGATGACATAGATCATTGGCTGGCAGAGGAATTGGGAGTGTAAGACTAGATATAGCCATTTATATTGAACTGCTATCAGTTCAGAGAATGTATGAATACCAAACATTGCTTAAACCATATGGTGCCACAGGACTCTGCTCTCTAACACCTTCTATTCAAGGTCAACATCATTACCTGTACAGATTATTGCTGCCCATGGTCTGCTAACTATAATAACATCTTTGAAAATTTTGCAGAACAGCTACTCTGATACTGAAATGGCCACAGCCTATTTGTTGCCAATAAAATCTTAGATGTCTACAAACGACATCTGTTTTACTGGGGTAAGTTCAGAGATTGTACTTTCTGCACCAGTACAGCTGTGCTTGCCGGATTTACATGGTCCACCTCGTTTGGCTTGATCTCACAACCCCAACATTTAGTGGCAAACCTGGGGGTTCTTCTTGATTCTGACCATGCATTTGAGCTCTACGTTGAAGGAATAGGAGCTTTCTCTTACTCGTGCCCTGCCTGTTTGAATTCACTCCATCTTTGGATGTGCAATAGTACATCCTTAACAACTTTCAGGAAAGCTTTTACAGGCCTCATTTGTTCTAGATTTCCTGGGACTGCTAAAGGGAGATGTATGCCAAGAGACCTAGTGTAGTGTGTTCTTTACAAATGTTTTCACCAGGTCAGTCGTGCAACTGACAACAGTAGTCAAGTCAGCACAATGCCATAACGACAATCTATCAAAAACAGGCCCTTTCCCGAGTACAAACAATATTTTATTGGTTAAAGCAGTTGTACTTTCCAAGCTGCATTATTTTTCAGTCACTTATTTTAATGTAACACTTAAACTAAACTAAAGCTGTTTTTGGAAGGTCAATCCGTATATTTGGTATGGGAAAGGATTACCAGATCTTTGGACACTGTGCTGGCTCCAGTAAAGGGCATAATCAAGCTAAGAATCATCTGTGTGGTTTCGAAATATATTCAGAATAAGGTTATACACCATTCAGAAGACTGTTAGCCAAAGAGGTGCTTTTACCCCTTTTATAAAGGATCCTACAAGGAATACCTCTAAGCGATTTTCAGGTGGTAAGAACTTTAATGTCACCGTTATATCCTTATGGAACCAACTATCAGTGTAACACCACTCACTTCCTACAGTGTCTTAAAATATAAATTAAAGTTTTGGCTTTGCAGTTTGTCTATTTGTTATTCTTGCTTGTACTGATATTATGTACTTCATAATGGTTTAGGGTATGCATTATTTTGTTTGTTAACAATGCATAGCTAGATTCTTCTAGCATTTGTTTGTGCTTTATACATAAAATAAATAATAATACCTCCTTTGGAACTCCAACTTTAACATTATAACCTTTGGGAGACCTCACTAAGTCCAAATCGTCTCAGTCCAATCAAAGTTACGGTAAGCAACATGGGTAGGGAGTGGTGGGTGAGGAAAGAGATGCATGCAAAGAATAATGAATATAAATATCTCCGTCACACAGCTAAACCACTTCTACTAGATTAATTTTTACCCTACTGAACACTGTGCTTAAAGGTAAATAAAAGTGGTACTGCTAGAAAGGACATCATTATTGTAGTGGTTCCCAATTGTTTCTTGTCCGAGTTTGCTGGCGTTAGTACTCTATGTAAAATAAAACTGCTAAACAACTGCATAGCCCCCATGCTTTTCCACTAAAACAAGCACTCTGCACTGGTTCTACCCGGTTGGCTTATTAAACTTTTCAGTAAGGCCATGGTACAGAAAATCCACCAATGTCAGAGGTAGTGTGCAATTATATGCCTACATACATGACAAAACATATGACTGCACTACTGTGCTCTGGGTATGCTGCAATTTAAAAGCAAAACATTGGCATATGGAAAGGAGTTGTGCCTCTGCCATGTAGGAAAACCTATTTTGATATATTAATAAGTGGCCCCTAAAATTGGCCTTGTAAGCCTATTTGGTTGGATGCTTAGTATATTAAAAAATGTGGTACATTACACATTGGATACAGTGTGCCTTCACAAGGACTAATTATCTAAAAGCGGTTTTCAGTGTGTAGTTCAAGCTAGATTCTGCAAGACCAGGCACAGATACAATTAAAACCCTTAATTTATACCTTCACTTCGGAAAATGATACAAAGTTGCTTTCCATTTAGCTTTAAAAAATCTAGACTTTAATGGAAATGTAACTTTGTTCTGACTTAGCCAAAAATGAATCAGAAGCAGTTGTGTCACTCCAGAAACCCAATACAGATTCCTGGCTGGAGTTAATGGCCCTGCTCTCCAAAGGACAATGCCTGGACTCTGGCCCAGGAAGTCAGAAGTGTTATCAACAACTGACCACTTTGAAAGGATAAGCCATCTAGGAGGAAGGCAGGAACAGTTGGCAGAACAAAGGACAGCCTTCAAACTATCTTTTGATTTGGAAATCCCAAATGGGGATGAAATGATCTGCTGCTATAAATTTCCAGGGCCCTCCTAGAAATTCTGGCTCCAGTCCCAGCAGACAGAGGCTGGATCTAAATAGAAGAATGGTTTAGAGAGAACCAAAGCCCCTACTAATAGAAGGAGCTCACGATTTTGGATTTGGAGCTTTGGAGAATATTTATCCATACCATCAGGGTCTCGAACAGCACCGACGACACTCTCAGCACCGCCGAACACATGCACTTCCAGATCCACACGGATCCCAACACCACCGTAAGAGGCACCCTCATCTACAGACCCCCCGGACCCCGACCCCAGTTCAGCGACTCCATCGCCGACTTCATCAGCACGCACGCCCTGACCTCCACCGACTACATCCTCCTCGGAGACCTGAACTTTGACCTGGAGAACAACAATGACAGCAACTCCTCCACCCTGATCGACAACCTCGGACTGAAACAGCTCGTC
The DNA here is from genome assembly GCA_963921515.1 of Calotriton arnoldi. Classification (NCBI taxonomy): domain Eukaryota; kingdom Metazoa; phylum Chordata; class Amphibia; order Caudata; family Salamandridae; genus Calotriton; species Calotriton arnoldi. The sequence continues at coordinate 1,338,865 of CAWUFW010003513.1, read as the reverse complement.
ACGACGCCGACCCACATCGCCGGACATACGCTCGACGCCATCTTCTCCTCAAGCTCCCACGTCTCCTTCAGCCACACCTCCGAACTCACCTGGACCGACCACCACTGCATCCACTTCACCTTCCGGAAACCCGCCGCACACCACCGCACCCTACAGATCCCCCGCAGATGCTGGAGCAAAGTCACCGAAGACCAACTCCAGACAAACCTCGCACTCAGCCCACCCACCAACCCCTCCAACCCCGCCGCAGCCGCCCGCAATCTCAGACGATGGATGGACGACTGCGCCAACACCTTAGCCCCGCTGAAAAAATCAACCTACAAAGACACCAGCAAGAGAGCCAGCTGGTTCACCCCGGAACTCCTAGCATCCAAGTGCACCTGCCGGAAACTGGAGAACAAATGGCACAGCGAGAAGACGCCGGACAGCCGCGCAGCCCACAAAGACGCCATCCGCAACCACCATCACCTCATCAGGTCCGCCAAGAGGACCTCCTTCAAAGACCGCCTCGACAACAACGCACACAACAGCAAGGAGCTCTTCAGCATCGTGAAGGAACTCTCCAACCCCAGCTCCAACGCCAACGACATCCCGCCGTCGCAAGCCCTGTGTGATTCCCTCGCCACCTTCTTCCACCACAAGATCGCCGACATCCACGACAGCTTCGACTCCCGGACGACCCCAACAGGCCCCGACACATCAGACCCGCCGCACCCCATCGACCACGACCCCCTGACAGCCTGGGTCAACGTGAACACCGAGGACACAATCAAGACCATGGGCACAATCCACTCCGGCTCCCCATCAGACCCTTTTCCACACCACATCTTCAACAAAGCCGGCAGCTCCATCGCACCCCACCTGCGCAACGTCATCAACCTCTCCTTCGAGACCGCGACCTTCCCAGAGAGCTGGAAACACGCCGAGATCAACGCCCTACTCAAAAAACCCAAGGCGGAGCCGAGCGACCTCAAGAACTTCCGGCCCATCTCCCTGCTTCCATTCCCAGCTAAGGTCATCGAGAAGATCGTCAACAGACAGCTCACCCGCTACCTCGAAGATAACAGCATCCTGGACCCCTCCCAGTCAGGATTCCGCAGCAACCACAGCACCAAGACCGCCCTCATCGCCGCCACAGACAACATCAGGATCCTGCTGGACAACGGCGAGACGGCGGCCCTCATCCTCCTGGACCTCTCCGCCGCCTTCGACACTGTCTGCCACCACACACTACGCACACGCCTCCACGACGCAGGGATCCGAGACAAGGCCCTGGATTGGACCACCTCCTTCCTTTCCGGCAGAACCCAGAGTGTCCGCCTCCCCCCATTCCGATCCGAAGCCTCCGAGATCATCTGCGGCGTACCCCAAGGATCTTCCCTCAGCCCGACACTGTTCAACATCTACATGGCTCCACTCGCACGCATCGCCCGACAGCACGACCTCAACATAATCTCCTACGCCGACGACACTCAACTGATCCTCTCCCTCACCAAGGACCCCCTCACCTCCAAATCCAACCTCCACGAAGGAATGAAAGCCGTCGCCGACTGGATGAAGTACAGCCGACTTAAGCTGAACACAGACAAGACGGAGATCCTCATCCTCGGCTCCAACCCATCAGCCTGGGACGACTCCTGGTGGCCCTCGTCACTAGGGGCACCCCCGACACCAACCAACCACGCACGCAACCTGGGAGTCATCCTCGACTCAACGCTCACCATGACCAAGCAAGTCAACGCAGTCTCCTCCTCCTGCTTCAACACCCTCCGCATGCTCCGCAAGATCTACAGGTGGATCCCGACAGACACGAGAAGAACAGTCACTCAGGCCCTCGTCAGCAGCAGACTAGACTACGGAAACGCCCTCTACGCAGGAGCCCCGACCAAGCTCATCAAACGACTGCAAAGAATCCAAAACGCCTCTGCACGCCTGATCCTCGACATTCCACGCCACAGCCACATCACCCCCCACCTGAAAAACCTGCACTGGCTCCCCGTCGACAAGAGAATCTCCTTCAAACTCCTGATCCACGCACACAAGGCACTCCACAAAACCGGCCCAGCCTACCTCAACAGTCGACTCTCCTTCTACGTTCCCAACAATCAGCTCCGCTCCGCCGACCTCTCCCTGGCCACCGTCCCGCGCATCCGGAGAACCACCACCGGAGGAAGATCCTTCTCTCACCGCGCCGCCAAGATCTGGAACACCCTTCCCCTCAACCTACGACAGACCCAAGACCTGCTGACCTTCAGGAGACGACTCAAGACCTGGCTATTCGATCAGTAGCGGCAACTCCCCCCTCCTCTCCCTCAGCGCCTTGAGACCCTCGCGGGTAAGTAGTGCGCTTTACAAATCTTGTGATTGATTGATTGATTGAATATTTATAGTAATGAACAGGGCCGGACTGGCTACCAGGCTTTCCTTAATAAACAAGGCAAAACAAATGTTTAAAAAAAGCACACTTTAAAGCTATTTGTTTTGCATTATTTATTTAGAAGCGCCGGCAGCTCCCAGCAACAAAATCAGCCCCTCAGCAGTCAACCTTGACCCCACCCTGTCACCCTAGCAAAAAACGCCCTGTAGCCAGTCCGGCCCTGGTAATGAAAAGGGGAAGTGCTACAGAAGGAGGAGGGCACAGGACAAGAAAGTGTATAGAACTGAGAAGGAAAATATTTCTAATGTTTATATAGTGCACACGATAAGACTGGCACCTTACAATGAACCTTCTCAGAACAGTTGTGTACCAGGGAAGACAACATGTGATTAAAGAATACTCTTTTGGAAGAAAAGAACTGCATGACTCCTGGCTCATGCTGGCAGTCAGAGACTTTGACTTCTCTCTAACGGTCAAGTAGTCCACCTCCTGTTTGACTGCTCTGGGAACACAGAAAAACAGCATGACTCCTGACTCCAAGAAGGACCAGCTGACAACTGAGGCCTGAAGCATGCAGAAGTCCTGACATGAGTGAGATTTGGTGGCTAGAAGCCTGCCCTGAGGGGCCTGAGGCCTGCAGGAGGGACCAGGAAGAACTTTCACAGCAGCTGGACAAGAGTTGGAAACTTAATGATTTTTTCAACTATTGGAGGACCGGGACAAGATGCTGAAACTTGTCCTGTAGGGTTGCATCCTAGATGGCCATGCAAACCTGTTTTGTCCCGCTAGAAGTTTTTGGCCACACAGAATTTGGCTCAATAGGACACTTGATGAAGGTATCCAGCCTCTAGGAACACTTCCTGGCTCCAGCTTATAGCCCTGCCACACTGTAGCATTCTGAAAAGCAAAGAAGTGTCCAAGTCTGAAGGTAAAAAATTGGACATGGGCAAGGCGGGGAAACCTTTCTCAGCAGCGAAGGCACCACAAAGGTTACAAAATCAAAAATTCAAAATTTGACCCACACCAAGCTATTGGCAGCAGAACCAATGGTAACCCACTCTTTGTATCAGACCAGCACCCTATCATGGTTGGCTTGAAATCATGCCTGGATCATGGTCAATTCTGAAGTGAGATTTTACATTGGAGCTTTACTTTTTCTAGAACGTTTTTTGCCTAAAAAAACAACAACAAAAAACACACCTTTGTTTTATTGGTCCTTTTGGAACTTGAAGCACATATCTCTAGGGAAGTGCCTTCTGCTTGTGGTAGAGCTCTCAGGGGTTCGTTCAGCAAAGCTTCAGCAATATTTTGAGACCTAACCAGGGTGTGTTTATTAAGTTGGCAAGGGTTTCCCCCTTTCCAAACAAATAACTCATTTCCTGACAGGTATTTAACCAACTGAAAGTAAATATCACACAAGTGTAGTCAGGGGGGTACCTAGCGCCCTTTTAACACATCGAAGTCTTCCGGTGCTTTGGGTCAGGCGGTAGAATTAGAGTTCTCTTTGCGCTTACCTTCAATACAGCGGGTGTCTGAGCAATATCTATATTTTTTAATTTTTACATACTTCATTTCTTTGCCCACTGCTTACAAGGTCTTTCTATGCACTTGGGTTTCTGGGTTTGAGCCGGAAAACAGGAGAATCTTGCGCTCATCCAAGCTTATTCCATTTGCACCACTTCAGCAAGTAACTGTTCTGTCACCTACTTCTTTCATACAGAAGGTGTGTAGCTCCTCTGGCAGTAATGGTCCCATCGTGATCTCTGGCGTCGAATGTGTATTTCAATTTTATCTTCATGGGTGTCAAATACGCCTTAACATGTAATTTTTCATTCAAGACAGTCCTGATAAAGGCAGCCACTGCTTAGCCCGTGCTCTCGAATACACCTCAAAAACAGAGAAATGACAAGCCCATTCAATTACTCTCCATTTCCTCAACTTTCTGAAGCACCAAGAAGATAGTCAGAGCTGAACCATGACGATACTCCCAGGGCACCACCAGATTTAACCTTTGTGCCTCCACCTCCCAAAGTTATGATGCAACAAATAACGAAGCGACAATAGGAATGGCTGACCTCATCTCAGCCACTGCCCACTGGGCCAAAGGACTCTCCTGCCCTTCTAAGCTTTTCACGTTAAGGGCAATATATCAATCAGGCAAAAAAACATATACCCATAAATACTTACTCTAATTTTAAGGATGCAGGAAATAGCCTTTCAAGGGTAACCAGTATTGCATTCAAGCCTGCTGTACTGTTTTAAAAGCATTAGTTCTCCGGCAACATTCAGAACTCCACAACATATAGATCCGAGGAAGCTGATGCTACACAAAAGGTAAATCACTTGCTTTACTGAAAATAACCAAAGTAAAAATCCTAAACGGTCATGCCTTCCTTTTGCAACCATGTGGTGCCATCAAACGAAGGATCTCTACCACAGAACCCAATACCAGCACCAATCAAGTCCAAAATCTCTCCCTGCTTAAAAACTCTTTCACTCCTTTAAGTTCACCTTACTTGTTCTGTAGGAGCTCTATTACCCACTTCTTTTTTTTAGTCAACAATACTGTTTTTTTCAGAAACATATTAACACAGTACCATTAGAGTAAAATTAAGCTATACCGTATAGTCGTATTCATGTCAAGCAGTGCTAAAACTATCATGTGCTAATAATATATCCTCTTTACCTGGGCCTTGGCTGGAATGCAAAACTGTAGGCTCCTGTCTGAAGGAGAAATGCATCGCAACAACATCAACCACAGAATTCCTATAGTCCAGTAATCCTTTTCAATGTATCTTCTATATACACACTACTCAACCTCAAGTGGTGAGCGGCATGCTTTCCTCCAGGTTGCCCACATCTTTTCCTAACTTTCTAGGGCAAGCCATTCGCTCATAGATGGTCTTTTTCACCCTCATTCACCAGTGTATCCCAAATCACCATTTTTCAACTGTTTGGATTATTTATTGCCCAAGTTTTGTGCAATATCCCTCTTTGCTATCATAACACCAAAGTTTGCCATTTTTTTGCGTCTTGGTATTTCCTCATCAACCCATGTCTCCATTATAACTACGCAATATTTAGTTTAGTTGTAAATTCAGAATGGCTACAAGTTCACCATTAATTTTTTCCCAGAAGGACTGTACAGTGTGTATTCCTAAATCAAGTGGTACATTGAGCCCTCTTCTCTCTTACATCTAATACTTACAGGCTCTGAAACTAAACCTACACAAAACAGTCTACCTTATGATGGCATACCTGGTGTAATATTCAGAACTGAATCAGCCATAGGCCACCACTCAGAGCTGAGGAAAGGCCCATTCCCACTTTATGAGCTCTAACATACCCAAGTTAGCTGAATAACTGTACTTCAAGATACCAATGGCATCCCTTGCGTTTTTTTTAGGATTGTATTAATAAAACATTTTTAAAAAAGACATAGCTTTTTCATCCGTTCCTCCATGAGGGCCCTGGCTTTAGTGGCATTCTGGTCTGGAATATTATTCTAGTCCAAATCGATAGTTATTTAGTGCATGCCAATATGCATAAGCACCTATACTGCTGGTTGATGGACAAATAATATTATTCATCGTGCATTTTTTCAGATGTTTTTTAGACCATGCTTTACTTCCGATCCAAACCTAGGGGCTGATTATGATGGCGGGCGGAAGCACACCCGCGGTGCTGGCGGTGGCGGAAAACGCCCTTTTCCGCACTCCATTGGCGGTCCTTGCGTCCGCCGTATTACGATGGGCAAAGATAGCCCATTTCCCGTCCGCTGCGGTGTTTCTGGAACCTCCAGGAATCCCCTTTCGCAGCGGTGGCGGACGGAGCCAAAAGGGAGGGACCGCCGTGCGAAATGCGTTTACGACCGCCGGTTGTATTACGATGCCACAAACAGCCCACCACACCGTTGTGGAGAATCCGGCCAATCGAGGATGGCGGTGGCAATACTGCGGATAGCACCATGTGTTCCTGTCCGCTGGGGAAACGGCGGTCTTTGGCCTTTCCACAGCAAATCCGACCGCCGCGGACGGATTTTCAGCTTTTCTGCCGCTGAATCCTGGAATCCGACCGCTGCGGTAGGGAGTTTCTGGCGGTGCATCCTAATCTGGCCGGCGGTTTTGCCGCGGTACCTGCGGGCGGACATTTCCCGCTAGCACGGCGGTCGGAATGCTTTTCCGTCCGCCATCGTAATGAGCCCCCTAGTTTGGAAATCCCGATTAGATCTTATGATTTATGCGCCTCTTTATCCTCTCTTTTGATTGGATGGCTTTTATGCTTCTCCTGCTTACTTTCCACACTGTACTTTTTAGATTGAGCCTGGGCAGCGCATGCGCTTCTCCGCGAGGCATGCTATATTGGAGTATGTACTTGAAGTCCCGCCCACACTCCACCCATATTTTTCATTGGCTTGTATCATTGTCCTTCATAAATGCTGGCTTCTGATTCATTATTAGGCTTATTAGTCCCTGCTTGGTACCGCCTTCTCTTCCTTTGTAACCTCCCATGGCGACTGGCCCTTTTACTTATGTTACTTATTACTTTACTTATGTTGCGACACGGTATGTCTTACTGAGTCTGTAGTTACCTAGGAAGGGTAAACCCAATACTAGTCTCTGGGACCTGGGTAAAGGACAGTACATAAGAACAGTGGTCCCAGAAAACGACCATACAATTCAAAATCCAAATTCACAACATAAATATAAAATCAAAACTGAGACAAAAAGTATTCGTTGCTCGTGGTGTTTAATTCGCACTAAGCATTGGTCTGTTGTTGACATAGTTCATATATTATTATATACAATGATATCCCTAGGTGGGAAAAGAGGGGAGGGGGGGAAAGGTGGAGTGATGGTGATTCAGGTGAGGTTGGGGTAGTGACTTCAAAAGTGTAGTTTGCATCAAAACAAAACAATATAATACTCAGAAGACATGTGGCTCCTTGATCGAGCCTATTAATCACAATATACACAAAAAGCTTGTATAGCCATGGTTATAGTTAACACAGTATTGAATCTCTGGTGTTAAAGCTGGCTTGATGAAAAAATTTCGACGTTTCCACCCCAATATATCAGTAGGCTATTCAAATCCTTATGCCGGGGTCTTCATCAGGACTGTGGTGTGAGGGTGGGTGAGGGGATCATAAGTCGCCTCTGATGAGAGGCTGAAGTTATGCGGGGGCCTGTGTGGCTCCTAATGACCGAGAGAGGGAAAACAGCACTATAAGGGTAGATGTCACTGTTGCATGCCTAATTAATCGGCTGATGACATATAGGGTAATCTGCGTTTGAAACTAAGGCTGGAACTTTCAAGTTTCCTGCGCGTCGCTGATCTGTGGAGACAAATCCGAGCGAATTATGATCCCCTCACCCACCCTCACACCACAGTCCTGATGAAGACCCCGGCATAAGGATTTGAATAGCCTACTGATATATTGGGGTCGAAACGTCGACATTTTTTCATCAAGCCAGCTTTAACACCAGAGATTCAATACTGTGTTAACTATAACCATGGCTATACAAGCTTTTTGTGTACATTGTGATTAATAGGCTCGATCAAGGAGCCACATGTCTTCTGAGTATTATATTGTTTTGTTTTGATGCAAACTACACTTTTGAAGTCACTACCCCAACCTCACCTGAATCACCATCACTCCACCTTCCCCCCCCCCTCCCCTACCTAGGGATATCATTGTATATAATAATATATGAACTATGTCAACAACAGACCAATGCTTAGTGTGAATTAAACACCACAAGCAACGAATACTTTTTGTCTCAGTTTTGATTTTATATTTATGTTGTGAATTTGGATTTTGAATTGTATGGTCGTTTTCTGGGACCACTGTTCTTATGTACTGTTACTGAGTCTGTAAGCACTATTTTCTTTAATGAGTATCTCCTGCTGCAGGCACAACGTGCCTTCCATACATTCAGCGCGCCATGCGCGCTTTCACTTTCAAGCAGCCCCGGACAATGTCGGCTGCCTCTTTAAAGTGAAATAGGTCTCTCATTTACAAGAGTTTGAGCTATTGCCATTGTAAATGACAATAGCTTAAACTCTCGTAAATGCGAGACCTATTGCATTGCAAATGCTTGTTTCTTTTGTGTTAAGATCTCCATGAGAGTGCATGTTTTCCAGCTGTCTCCCTCAGGTATGTCTCTACCCCTGCATTCCGTGTTGGTCTCCGTCTCCCATGTGATTCTCCCAACCATTGTGTACTCCCCCATGGCTACTAACCAACGTGCTTCTCCCCCGCTTATTCCACATTGCTCTATTGCAAATTGCTGCTTCTCCCTACCTCCACCCTCCATGCTGTTTCCCCTGACCTGTACGCTTTCCTCTCTTGCCTGTTGCTTCTCCTCCCCACCCCCACCCTCGGTATGGCTTTCTCTCACCCCAGACCTATGTTTCCCTCAGATTGCTCCCCCTACCGACACCTCCTGTGTTGCTTCCTTCAACTGCGCTTTAAAAAAACATAAACCACCATGTCATAGAGCCTTTCTTTAGTTTGTTTACTTTGGCCATACTGTACAACATCGAAGATGCTGTACAGCATGGCTAAAATCCATTGGCAACGCCACTAAGTCCCAAAGGTGAGACCTACTGGCTTTGTCAATACTGTTTTTAAAAAATTTGCTGGTCTTGTCTGAGCAGCTATATGTGTACGGGTTCGGTAGGTGTAAGTTTGGAATCTGTTTAAAAATCTTTTTTTTTTTTTAAATGAGAAATAAGAGTTCACTTTGGTTAAGGCTCTGAAAAGAAATTCAAGCTTCCTGATACACAAAATAGGCGGCTCGCAGCACAACGTTGTACACAGCTGTAACCAACCCTCTACCTTGAAGAATGCTCAAAACCCTTTCACTGCAAAGGTTCTTTTCGCAAAAATTCACAATCTGCCCACTTCATGAATTTGAATGAAGCAGCAATCAGACTGACACTTCTTGTGAAAGTGAATGAATGCTGGGACAGAGCCCTCCACGGAACGGCAGAACTCCGGCCTCGCTTCGCTATTTACCTAAATTAGGATTCCCTGTCCCTTCAAGGAACATGGGTTGCAATCAGGGCCGGACTAGCCGTACCGGGCCTCGGGCGTTTCCCTGGAGGTTGGAAGGATGGGGCCGGTTTTGCAGCAGTGTTAAAGGTTCTGCAATATCGGCCCCCAGTAACAAAAGTGCTTCACACTTCACAAGTGTGCCCCTCCACCCCCGTCCATCCCGCGGGCAGGTCGAACATAATTGTCAAGCCTGTTTTGGGTCCCCAGTCCGGCCCTGGTTGCAATGCACACAGAGGCACACTGTAACGGGACATGGAGTTTGCAAATGTTTGCAAAGCATAGGTGCATGTCTAAGCAAATTGCAAGGGTGTAAGGAACGCGTGGTGGCCGCCCCCTTCCTTTCTGCAATGCTTCAAGCTGCTTACAGTGAGATTCATAACGTCCACTACAATGGCAGTGCACTGCTGTGATTTACTAACTGTGACTTTAAATTGAGTCTCACCATCCACAAAGTCAGTAGCCCTGGCTTTGCAAATGTTTAGCCTTTTGTGCATGAGCCCCAGAAAAATAACCTGGATCTGCAAAAACTGATATGATTAGGCAAAAGAGGAGCTGGAGAAAGTGGGGGTGGCGTGGCACGTAAGCGAAAGCTACAACCAGCTCAGTTATTTTCGAAGAACTAAGAAACAAGACTGGTGTGTTGCACCAGCATCAGTACACTCTGGGAAGGGGGTCTCCTGAGAGAGGGTACTCTTAACCTCAGAAGCACTCTCCGCCGGCGACAGCCTGGATCTGCGGTGGGGGTGGGGGGTCTCTCGTGCATCATCTCACAATGGATGATGTTGAACTCAGAAGAGGGCTCTGTGGGATCAAGTGGCTGGAGATTGCTTCTTTGTGTGGGGGTCGCATTTCAATATGAACAAAAGCAGAGAAGGAACACAGTCTCAATGAAACTGAACCAGATGCAAATCCTTTGGGACCCGTGGGTGAGAGAGCTCACGGCTTGGACATGGACAGAGGCTTCTGCATAAAAACTGTGCAGCATGATGCTATAAAACGGATATTTCATTGCAGTGTTTTTCTTGTTTTGTCAAAACGAATGATTCTTTCTTACAAGGTGATTTTCTCCAGCCCCAAACCATACTCCAACTGCTATGCAGCTCCAGGTCACAGGCTCTGCTCAGTAGCAGATCAGAGGCTCGTCCTGCCATCACTGGTGATAAGATGCATTCCCCAAGCCGTATTACAACCCCCTGCCTCATGGTCGAATTTACAAAGGTCTGTCCTTCCAGAGGTGAAGGATGGAAAGAGACCCAAGGCCCAAACTTCATTGCCAATCGTTGTCCTAGTAGGATATTCTTGTAATGAAGAGCAGCACCTATCCTTCCTAATTCCTGCATGAAAAATGAAAAGGGCATTATTCAGCAAAACCAGATGCCACTTTCAAACAATTTCAAAAGTTAACATAAAAAAGTTAAATTCATTGTTATGACTGGAGATGTGATGAAGCTTGTATGTTTATTTGTGAAAACGTATCCTGAGAACTGATGTGATTAGGTTTCCTTTCCCAACCTAGCAGAAAAATCGCGAATCTACCTAGCTTAGGCAGCACTCAGGTTCACGGGTGTTCAGATGCTATTTGTTCCAACGTGGACGATAGCTGTTTTGTTAAGGTGTCACTAGTTTAACTGTGTCCTCACCTGAACGAAGAGGAGCAGCCAACCCAGGAAGTGGTCATTAAAAGATGGTCCTGAACAATGTTTCAAAACAAAGTATATTTTATGATGGGGGCTTCTAGGAAAAGTAGTTTATTGTAAAAGTGTCATTGCTGCTGAGAAGAAGTATATTGAAAGTAGTGTACATAATGTCTTGCCCTTCAGAGAATTGTTATTTTGATACAAATAAGAATATTGTGATTCCTTTCCTACAATTATTCGGCAGGTCAAGGTTATGCCATTGTCCCGGTTTCATACAGTCATGACCTTAAGGAAACCACTTACCCACACTATTCAAGAAGAACATAAATCTTCTATCTTGTCGACGGCGGCATTTCACTTTGTCTATAGTAAATGCCTGAGATTCAAATATATCAGACATTGGAAATGGATTCAACATCATCTTGGGGAAGCAAGTGTAAAAATGTAATTATCTGAATTGTCTTTCAAAATCGTCAAATATGAATCCTTATATCATAATAGGTTTGCAATATGTCCTGTCATTTATTGATCACGCCTGCAACCCATGGCACTGCCTTTGTGACCCCTGGCCTCAAAAGTTGCAAAATCAGTGCCAAGACAGCAGAGGCAGCTCACACTTATGGGCATCAGTGCTCGCCCTCCTTGTTTTGATGAGTAATACTCTATTATTCACTATCTGTGTAGTAAAAGGTGGAGCACAATTAGCTGGAACAGGATCTCTGCTGACACCTGAGGTAATTAAAAAATGCTTTTAACCTTCTGCGGACACCAGAGGTAATTAAAAAATGCTTTTAACCTCATGTTGTATTGAAGCCCGCATGAGAGTCAGTGCCAAGTAACGAGAATGAGTGAGGCCGTACCAGTGGTGGCGGTCCGGCCACCCGATTTCGGGTTTGGCTGTAGGACAAATGACGCAAGACCACCGCCAGGATCCTGATGGGGTGGCGGTGGGGATAGTGGCAGTGGCTTAGCCAGTACCACTGTGCAGTTTACGACATGCCTTACTGCCGAATTTTCATGGCGGGGATCCAGCCATGAAAGGGTCGGCAGAAAGGCAGGGAGAGGGCCCAAAATAGGGCCTCAGGGCATTGTAGCCCAGGGGGGTGTGCATGGGGGCACATGTTGTGCCCCGATTTTCTTCCACTGTTGTGTGTGCACTGTGTAGCATGCTAGACCTGCTGCATGGTACACAGGGCACCGACATGCAAGAGGGGGTGCCACGGCGGCGGCATGTGCTGCAGGCTCTCTACGAGAAGAAGCATGCCGCCGGCATGGCACCACTGCCGCAACACCGCCAGTACGGCGGTTAACTTGTAATGCGGTGGTTGGGATGCTGCCGGATTGGTTGCGTACTCCCGACTGCCGCAATGGCGGTCCGACCGCCAAAGTCATAATTGGGCCCAAAGCGTCAGTGAGTGACAATACATGAGTGACAGTAATAGTGGCTGAGAGTAAGTGAGAATGAATGAGTATGAGGGAGTATTGGAGAGTGCGTGAATGTAACTGTGGGTAGGAATGGTTGAGTCAGAGTGACAATCAGGACGTGAGAGTAAGACTGAGTAAGTCAGAGTGTAAGTATGAATGAGTAGAAGTGAAGTTGAGGATAAATGAATGAGTGAATCAGAGTGAGTGAAAATAACAGAGTGAGTGAGAATGAGGAAGTAAGAGTGAGTACAAGTGAGTGCGAATGAGAAAGTATGAAAGAGTTAGAGTAAGAATGACAGAATGACAGAGAGTAAGAGTGAGTGGCAATGGGTGTCCATGGGTGAGAAGGAGTGAATTAAAGTGAAAATGAATGAGAGTAAGACTGAGTGCCAGATAATGCAGCGGAAGTTGCCTTTTCTTGCTACATAATTGAGTCCACCCTGCTGTATATTTGGTCCTCCTCTGCCACCTAATTCTAGTGGCCCTACTTAACTGTTATTTAATAAAACATAGAGTACTTCAAAAAGAAAATGCCTACTTTCATTCAGCTGGTCTATGAATGGCAGGGCAAATACTAACTACGAGCAAATGTGTGCCTGTTTACGAGAAGGGCCTCAGAAACATATTTCAGGCCGCAAATGGTCCACTGTCTGTACAATGAGAATTCGGGTTACAGAGGCAACTATGGCAAAATGCTGACACTGGCATACTAGATGCAATTCTTAGCATGACAGACACTTGTAACAAAATACTGACACCCATAGTAAAATACAGGCTACTGGCTCACTAGAGGTAATTCTTGGCATATGGGTACTAATGGAAAAATGCTGGTGCGAGCACATTGTAGGTAATTCTTGGCATACAGGAGGATGACTGTCATATAGAAGGGGCGCAACCATAACAAAATGCGGGCTCCAACATACTAGAGATAATGTTTGCCATAAGGGTCATCCATAGCATGGACAGAATGAATCGCAAAATTCTGGCATATTTGAAGTCATTTGTAGCATATGGGCTGCCCATTAAAATATGCTAGCCCTGGCAACATGGAGATAATTTGTGACACCTGGGGGAGTTGGAGGGGGAGCACATTTTGAAAAAAAATTATGGGGTCAACTCCTGGGGAACGTCAGGTTTTATTCGCTTGGAACACCATGAAGGGACTCGAAAATGAATGAGTGTCTGTTTAGAGGCTATGGCTTTTTAGCACGTGTATGTAGAAATTGTGCTGTAAATGCAGTATTCAATGCCATTTAAAAAAAAAGAAATTATCTGGGGGGATAACCCCTCTCCCCCAACCCCCGCACCTATCTAGAATAGATGTGGCTCACAGAATTTGCTCACTCCTACAATTCAGGGCAAGTATTATGCCCCAGTACTTTCAAAGATCTTGTAAGCACCCTACTAGACATGGTATCTGAAATAGAAATCCGTCTCTGTTGTGGGATTATATTAATCATGCAGTTATTATGGAACTTCAGTGCTGTCAATTATTGAGATTTCATGAGGGTTAAGATCATGTGACATGACTTCCCAGGAAGAGTCGGGGTCAAAGGTCATATGATGTAATTTCTTGTGAAGTAATTAAGGTCAAAAGCCATGTGATGTCACTTCAGATGCTCCTGCCATTCCATTCATAAAGAAAATGTGTGTTCGATAAATATAATTCAACAGAACCATGCTTTTAAGGTGTAAAATTCTAACAAACACATGTAACTGTTATAATGAGTTTTAGACATATTCAATTTGAACAACAATTTTTTTCGATAACAGCTATACATGAACAAAGATCTGTGGTGTGGACTGCTGCATCATCTGCTGATAAGGTAACTTTTATGGTCTTGTTACTTACAAATCACACCAAGTATGCCCTAGTGCACCTGAATGATGAAAAATGGCTTCAAATAGAGTTTAAAAATAAGTGCGGGCAATAGGCACCACTGCCAAGTCTAGTGCCAAATACTGCTCCCTATCAGGAAAAGTCTGACCCTAGGTCTCAAATACAGTGCTTGAATAGAACCCGGAGAGCAATTACTGATCCTGTATTGTTGAGTGAGTGTCCAAAGAACTGCCACAACACCCTGTTGAAAGCTTTCTCCATGTCCAACAGTATCGTAGCCACCAGAAACCACATACCCGAACATAGTTACTGCCAATTTAATATGGGGCACTGCAACGTGGACCGAATCAGGTCATCTAATTTTGACCCATACAGTAAGCAGGGGACTAAGAAAAAACCCAGCTTTTTGGATTTAAATAGTGATTTATTGCTCACAATATTTTTATACATGTCAAGCTGATACAGCAAAGAAACCTGTAAGTCCACAGAGAAATCCGGGGTGCTGCAATCCATATTCACTTAGTCTAACTTCTTCAGAAGCGGCTGCTCCCTGAGAGCAACGTGCATTACTGAATACAGAGGAAATCTCGCAAGAGCATAGCCTATTCCCTATTTTTAGCTTACTCTATTCAAGCACTTAACATTCAATGTTATAATACAGAGGTTTTCGGTCACTGCAATTCCTAGTATTATTACCAATGTTGTTGCTAAGCGTGATTTTTCTGCTCACCCTTCTCAGGACCTGTGCTAACAAACACATTTTAGGGTAGCTCTAAAATCTTACTGGACGCTGCTACTACAGGAATGTTATGTCACGTTACTAAGTTCTGGCAGGAGTGGATAAAGAGCAACTGGTCCCGAAAGGTATGGGGATGTCGTACCAAAGAATTGTTGCATAGTCTGACAAGGACAAAAATCTTGTTTTTACTTCTTTGTCTTTAGTCTAATGGTGCCATAGCTGGGGGTATGCAGAGAGCCTCTGCTGATGTCGGATAGTCAACCAGGTAGGTGGAGGTGTCAGCCATGATGGCTTTATAGATCGTGCTCCTGGTTTTGAAAGTGGTGTGCGTCAGCAAGAGGAACCACTGGCTGTCCATAAGGGTGGTGGTGATTTGGTCATAATGCTGAGCAGGTAGCAGACCAAGTCCTTACAGTGTCAGCCCAGGTCTGGGTGGATAACTTTTCAGCTTTATACGATTGTGATTACACGGAGTCCCATATTTCGAATGCTCAAGTGGGTGAAAGGTTAACGATATAATGGGAGGAAGTGAGGAATGCCATTTTATCTCTTCCAACTGGCACGGCTCCTGGCCCCAATAGGATATTGGGGATTTGTTCAAATACTTAGTGGACCTCCGGGTGCCTATTCTTACTCTGCACATGAACGCAGCCATTCGCGGTTCCCTACCAGAGACCTGGCGTCATTCTGTGATAGTGTTTAAGGAGGAGGATAGCGCAGACCCTGCCTGTTATGGACCAATTTTGCGAATTGATGCAGATGTTAAAATTACTGGACGAGTGATCGTGGAGAGACTTACTTACTGGGCTAACAAGCACAATATCCTGCCTCAGCTCCAGTATGGGTTTAGACCAGGCCAAGGAACTGTAGAGCAGAATCTTAACCTATATTTCCAAATAACCAAATATACAAGAGTAAAAGGGGGATCGCTTCATTCGGCATTCATGGATCTCAGCTCAGCCTTTGATAAAGTTAATAGAGATAAGCTGTGGGTAGAGCTGGGATACATGGAGGTTGAGCCTGCTCTTACTGCTTTTTGGAGAGATCTTCATAATGGCCTCACAGGATCGGTAAGATTTGGTATTAACAGGGAATGCACGCCGCATTTTAACCTGAAGAGAGGAGTCCGTCAGGGTTGTATTTTGGCTCCTCTTCTTTTTATTATTTATATCAATCATCTGGAGGGGGTGTTATCTGAACAGGGCCTTGATATCCCAAGAGCGGGTGGAAGACTGCTCCTCGCCCTCTTACATGCAGAGGACGCAGTCCTGATTGCACGCATTGCGAGAAGTCTCCAACAACTTTTGATCCTTTTATTGTTTTTATGGATATCTTGGATTTGCCAAACAAATAAATTAAAAAAATCTCATATTACGGTGGTGGGCCCCAAGAACAGTAAAACATCAAGATTCTTGGCTCATTGACAGAACATAAGCAGGGTGGAAAATTTCCCTACTTGGGGATCATATTAGATTCTGGTCTCAGCTGGCAGCCTTTGCTAAAGAAAACAAGCATTGGCATAGCCAATAGGTCTCGCTTTTGGGACCTTATAAGTATTTAGTTATGCAGCACAATATCCTTGGTGCAACAACATCAACTGTTGCATGGCTAAACACTTATAAGGTCCCAAAGGCAAGACCTATTGGCTATGCAAAGCAATCTGAAGGTTAGAAGCAGATGGCTGGTAAAGTTTATCTTACCCGGATTGTAACTTGAAACACTGATTTTACTCTCACATGTATGTGGCTATTGCATTAACCTTTCAGACTCGTAGTCATATTTGAGCCTAATCTGCACATATTTAAGCTCATTTCAGCAGCATAGTCAACCTCACGACGCAGTCTTAGGCTGCCAACATACAGCAATGTCTCAAGCGGAGGAAGCAAGCAGTTGTAACTTAAATCACACAGGCCCGCACATGCAGGAAGTTAACAGGAGCGCTAACCATTACAGGGGTGAGATAGGCAGTTTGAAAGGCCTGTACCTACAGCTTTAAATGGCATTTAAAAACAATGCAGCATCAGGTGCATCCCTAAAAGAACGTCTGCCCCTTGTCTTGAGAGCGGGGGTGCTGTTGTCTGTCCCCAACTGGGAGAGACCTGAATGATCACGTTGCATACCAACTGCAGGGGGAAGGAGCACTGCAATCGGAAATCTACAACATCTCTGAAGGACAGCGGTACTAGATAAAGCAGCGTGTGGGGTACTGCGCCCGTGAGGGAGAGGAGGCCCTACTCACAGAAAAATTCGGCCACGAACTGCGCGCTGCCCTTCAAAGTGATGCCCTTCACTGGACGAAATGCTGGCGCGACATTTTTCCGATGTACTGCTGTACACAGAGCGAGAGCGCGCCGTACTGTTCAAATAAAATCTTGCGCGAAATCCCGCCCCCTAAAACAGCTAAGCCACGTGACCTTAGAGACAAAAATGGGACTGGGTACGACTGTGTATCAAGCTCTGCCAACATTGGAATATAAGAAAGATAAATATGCATTGTCCGGTTTAGTTGCGCAGAGATAAGATGGGTGGAATTCTGCAGTTATTACGTGTTTATGAAACTAAAGGTTTTACTCAAAATATCTTTTTGCGTTCCGTAAACTGACTCATTTTAAAGAGGGTAACATTTCTTAAAACGAGCTGAGCGCGGCAGCCTGCAGAGCTGACCAGACGCTCAGTGCATCATGGCCTTTGCCTGCGATTACCCGCACGGCCGGCATGTGTTTCCAATTATCGCACACGCGTCTGGGCACGATAATTGGAAACAGATGTCTGCCGCACGCGTAACCGCAGGGAAAAGGCCATGACGCACGAGCGTCTGGTCAGCTTTTCAAACCCCCTAACAAAGTCTTGCCAGAGCAGCGCTTGCGCGCTACTCGAGGCTCGACCTAAAAACAGCGTGTTTTAAGAGGGCCTTTTCTAGTTTAAATGACTTTTCTAGTCGACTAGGACATAAGCCAATTCAGATACTGTTAGAAGTATGTAAAGCAAAGTGCATCCCTATAGCCACCTTTGGGTGTGAAAATTAGGGATATGCTCCTATTGACCCAATCCAGGTTGTGGAAAATAAGTCTATGAGGCGCCTGTTAAGTGTGGTGTAGGGTACTCCCTCAGATAGTTCACGAATAGCTGGACATGGGTTACATCTCAGACTTTATTTGCCTTCATCCCCTTTTATTTTGGTGCACAGTTTGGCTCAAGGAGGAGTTAAAATGAAACGGGCTAACTATCGAGGATTGTTTGAGTCTGGACAACATGCTTCAAATGCCATGGTTGTATTATATCATGTCTGACTTCAAAGCCCTAAGGAGACCAGATCTTTTTTTATCCTAGTGGTATTGTAAAAGAAGATCTTCCTTGGTTGAAGCAGGCTTAATCTCTCAAGGTGGCAGCAGAGTGTGAGGCCTCTGCATTAGCCAAGCAGTCAATGCACCAGTACATTATGGCAAAGTCAGTTAACGGAATTGAACCTTATCTTCTTTTGGAGATGTCTAACAATCATAGACAGTTACTGACTTATTTTAGATTGGGCATATTCCATCAGCTCTAGGCGTCTGCTACAAAAAAAGTCTGATTTACCGGCTTGTGTATGTGATAAGGTTTCAGTCTGTGACACCAATCATATTGCTTTTAGTTGTCCTAGATTTAATTCTCTTTGATATAAATTTATAACACGGAGTTTAGACAGGATAGATGTGCGCTTTTATATTTGCAGCTTCTAACTGCACCCAAAATCATTTCTATGTGTCATGCTTCTTGGCAGGTGTTTTTAGTTAACATACTCGCTCACCCATTAGCACAAACCCTTTGTAACTCTTTAAGTGTCCATGTTATAATGCTGCTATTTCTCTTCGTCTTTTTTTTTATCGATTTTATGATGGTTTATATATTGTACCTTGGATTCTTGTACCTGGTGTTGTATTTTTATGGATGTTTATGAAATGTGTTTGATTTGTACACTTTTTTGATTTTTTTCAGAAATCGAATAAAGTTATATGATGATTGATGATTTGGTCATAAGTATTATGCTAATGATGATGTTTGCTCCAGTGTGTAGGATGCCCACAAAAGCGAGCCAGTGTGGAGTCTGGGAGATCCAAATTACTTCCGGCCAATTTGTTTTGGTCACAACGTTTCTGAGACCATTTTCTTTCATTTTTCTACATTTTTCTGTCGTCTTCTGACTAACAGAGAAAAGAGACGCAGAATCCCAGAGGGCATTATCTCCATACACAAATACATTTTCCTTTGAAGGGATGCACAAAGCTCTGCCTCGGTCACAGGTCTAGGAAACAATTTACCGGATGAAGATCGAGGTGCCTGAGATCTTTTGCCGATCAATAGACTCTGCCATGAACAGAAGTTACACAGAACTAGCCAAGACCAGAGAAAAGGAAGGTTGGAGTTTAATAGGCGCTGAAGGGATAAATGCCCAGGGAACAGTCTGAGGTGTGACTGAATCTGAAAGGGACTCTGCAGGCTTCCTGCATCGCCGTTTGACAAATTCCAATTTGGCGAGAAGGAGCAGAGCCTACCGCTTCCTCCAAGGGCACCTAGCGCTGGACCAGATGCTACCTCAGGCCTGGCCCATTCCGAATTCTGTCCCAGAGCACCAAGGCACAAAGCAGCTAAACCGCAGGAATAGCCACTTAACAAGGGAGGACTGATTCTGAAAAAACAAAGAAAATCACATGAAAACTTGAGGCTTTCATGTATTATTTTCAAATTTACTTAAGGGAAGACTACTACGAAAATAAAGTTAAGTCAGTAAAGACTATTGCTTTAATCAACGGTGTAGAATATCACAGAAACAATAGCTACCAAGACGGCAGAGAAAGGTGAAAATGGTCTGTAGTTCGATACTGAACGATGAAAAAGGCAGCAGATGGTTCTACAATCTATGCAAAAAGACTGCTGCATTCTACATGGCATTTTACAGGAGAGAAACCTGTCAGACTAAACCGAAAATTATTATGTGCCCGAGAGGGTCTTCAAAAGCAGGGGTTCCACCACATGCTACCACACCAGTCATTGTTCATCACACTGCCTTTGACCATTCACAGAGCCATTCCCAGCAGGCACTCGGGCCATAAATTGTGCTAGTCCTCCTCTTCTCAGTGCCTATTCTGATAAAGAATTGTTTAAAGTCCATTTATGAATCTTCTCCCGCACCCCTGAGTAAGGCCAGAAAGAACAAGTGAGCATGTCCCTTTCCCAGCCCTTACTTCCAAGATGGGTGGGGTGGGGATTGAGCGGGAGCCACATTACTGTTGATACCCATCTGGAAGGCTGGGTGGTTTAGCTTTGGAATGAAATAAACACCATCAAGCCACTGTGGGAGGAGGAAGCTTCACATTTCTCTCTGGCCCTTTAGCAAGGAAGGGATGCCTTCAGTTATGCATCTCGGCACTTAGGCAAGGCCGGCGTGCATTTTCAGTCCATCCAAGTTCTTTGGTAGGCCATGGGCTGGAGTGAAGCACTTTTCTTTTAACGTAAACATCTCCTGGGTATCATCACAGGCAAGGGAGAGCACCGGCAGGACATGGGTAGGGGCAAAGTATGCATTATGCTTCAGCGAGTCGCTCGTTTACAGTCCACTGGAACATTGCCTCTTTACCATCGCTTTGATTGGCTGGCAGCTCTGTTTCCACTGCTTTCTTCTCAAGCACTACTTTTTTTCTACTAAGCACTCCATGAGAGTACATGTGCTTTCGAACTGTGGCCCTTGTGTACTTCTCTTCTCCTCTACTCCATGTTGCTCTCTGTCGCCTGAGTGCTTCTCCCCGCCACCCTACCTGTTGCACTCGCCATGTGCTTTTCACCGTTGCCTCCACTCTCCCTCTGTGTTGCTTCCCCTCACCCACGCCCTCTGTGCTGCATTTGCTATCTACCACCACCTTTCCCGTGTTGCTTTGGCTTATCCCCCATGTTACTTTGGGTTCCTTCTGTTTAACCAACCCCTCTCTCCCTCCGGTTTAGCTTTAAAAAAAATGCTTTGCACGTTTTATTTTATTTTTAGTTATGATCCAACTCTGATCGATAACTAAAAAGAAAAGAAATAGTGCCTGTGTCATTTTGTAGGTGTGCATGTATCATGCATGTGTCTACAGAATGACAGGGCGCTCACGTCAAAGGCATTTTATATTTTTACATTTTAGCCACGCTGCACTGCATCATGGATGCTGTGCAGCAAGGCTAAAAACCATTGGCAAAGCCAATAGGTCAGAAAGGCATGGCTTATTGCCTTTGCCAATGCCTCTTTGTAAATCTACTGATGCCTGCAAACACTGGGAATGTCTCTGTAAAGTAAGGGTGGTCCACTCCCCCAAAAACACAAAAAGACCAGGACGCACCTTGATCACCATTTCTGAAAGGTGTACAGCGCAAAACAGACCTTTTTCTTAGCTTACAAACACTTTCAAATGCAAGGGAACCATCTTTTTCTGGAGCTTGCACTCAACCTTACAGCTTTTTTTAGTCATTTATTTTTCTGCAAAAACCAGCTAAATTCAGCCAAAGAACTTGTTTCACCCTGGTTTTCCCAAGTAGAGTATTTGATATACGTTTGTAACTTAAGCATGCATGCATGCATTTTTATTTTTGCACCAAAGATGGAATAGAAAGACACGTACCCAGTAAAAGGCACCAAATAAAGCCAAGCGCTGCAGGTCTGCCCAAAGGGTGCTGCTTCGTTTAGCCGTTTCCATTATTTTCCATATGACATTTTCTACGGGACATGTCATTCTAGGATCCCCTTAGTGTTGCCTCCCCACCCAAACCTCCTTGACCATTCTGCATTAAACGTGGCAAACTCCAAACATGTACAGTGAAAATGTATTTTGGAATAATTTCGTGCGGATTGGTAATGAGGGGTCAAAGTTATAAATTAGCCAAAATGGTCCTTTCTTCTAGAATTTGTATGTCTACTTTAACCACAGAGATGCAAATGCTGACTCTGTGATAAAGCGACTGTACATACAACCGGGTGGCTATTGTATTGTAATCACATTTAGATAGCGCTTACTAACCCTGACGAGGTGTTGAAGTGCTTTATGCTGCTTCAGGACCCCAGGTTAGGGGTTAGTCCAGTGGTATTGGTTATTGTTGGTATTAGTCTTCCGCACTCAAGTAGCTAATTCCTTGCATTTGCTCCAGTTTCCTTAAGGCAGATTAAATTAATAGGCGTTAGGTGTAATCATTAGTGGGGGAGGTGCGAATTCAGGCAGATGGCTGGTGATGACAGAGGATATTATGTATTGTTAGGTTGCAGAGGTATGACTTTCGAAGAAGGAGAGGTGGGGATCCATGAAATGCACTATAGGCAATTTGCAGAAATACAATAATAGAGATTAGGGAAAACATGCATGTGATGGAGTAGGTTGTGCTTAGAGAGAAGAAGGTTCGTAGCTAATGAAAAACAAGGAAAGGGTTGTTTGAAGGAACAAAGGCTAAGTAACGGTCAGCATTTCATGCGGGATTTCAGAAAGATAGAGGATGCTTTTTGAGACCGCAATTGAGGATGCAAAACTGTAGAAAGAATATTGTTGGCACGTGAAATAGTACGATTGTGGGTACTTTTGATAGGTACTATAATCAGGCTACCATTAGACAACTACTCAAGCAAGGTCAGCTGATTAACCCCAGGGTTTTTAGCACAAAGAAATTGCTGGGTGCATATACGAGAGCTTTAGACAGTGCTCCAAGAAAGCAGTGGCCTCAAGATCATAGCAATGTAAGAAGAAACATGGATAATAAATTCAAATATTGAAAATTCTGGAGTGGATGTCTTGTGAAGGTCATCCTCAAGTTTGGCTCCCAGTATCAATGACGAAAAGCAAAGTGTGATCCATTTGGAAACCTATGGTTTGCAATGGTACAAGGTGGAAGGTGAATACAGCTTTCCCAGATAGCATAAGTATATTGCCTGCATTTTCGGTGACTGGAGGATGGAGATGCAGACACTGAGGTGAGGAGTATTGGGACTGGGCTACATTTAGTAATTCAATGAGTGCTTAGTTATCAAGGGTCTTCTGATTACAATTTCGGAAGCACCACCTTTTGGTAGGTGGTAGGGGTGAGGGTTGGGACTGCAGTTATTTTGTGAAAGGGACTCTGTACGCAGGGCCCAGACTTCTGTCTTCCTTGATCACACTTTTAGTGGGCTGATGACACATCTCTTTGTGCCTCTGTTGTGGGTGTTTCAGCTTGGTGACTACCCTGCTGTGGTGGCATCACTCCACACAAAAGCTGCTTCTGGAGAGCATCCCGGAAAGAATACTTGAAAGGAGAACCACCCCCAAATCAGTTGTACAGGATGAGACAGTGGATGCACTTGCAACATGAATCAAGTTACATTTATGTAGAAATAAAGTGTAAAAATAATGCATGCAGATACAGTGAAACATGCACCACATGAGCAAGGACAAACTGAACTATAAAAAGGCCCCTTTAGGTAAAAATAAACAGCATGTTCGGCGTCAGTAGGTTGCAAACTCTTAGCTACAGTCAGAAACAAAGGCTATGCACATTAGAGATATTTAGTATAAAAATACATAACCCATTCACAAAACCCCCAAAGAAATGTCGAGTGATATCTTTCAATCTCTCATCAGAGATATAATTCGTATCTACTTAACAGATTTGCATTACTACTATAATTTGTTCTCTTCTGGGCCATTGATCATTCATTGGAAGATACTTTTGGAACCAGACCTAGAGCTAAGGAAGCATTTCAAGCAACTGATGGATGGATTTAAAAATGCAGATGGACACTCACGCAGAAGAAAAGATTTGGCTTCAACAGAGATATCCTGCACAAGGACAGACACAAATGCAAAAAGGCAGAATGGAAAATGTCCTTTGTATTTGCAGCCAGTCAGGTCCAACAATGTCATGTGGTATTACACTCAATTTTCTCTAGTTCCAGCAAACTTATATCACCACAGCCAAAAGTCAAAGCAAGGGAGAGAAAGATGACTGAGGAACAAGGAAGGTCTTTTGGGATTTATGTGCCATTGACTGTGGGATTGTGTAGCCATCACGTTAAAGCTTAGTGAACCATTCTGGCAACCAAAAGGCAATGTCCTGGTGTTACAAACAGATATGGAGATCACAGCTGTTTCAATGAAACAGTAAATGAACAAATATCGCTATTCAACAGTATGTGGCCAGTGAAAGTTCATATCCATTCAAACATAAGAGTTATTAAATAATAGGGCCTTACTGACAAAGGGACATTTACGTGTGTACGTTTAATCACAAAGGCAAATTTACTTTTTCACCAAGGTTTAAATCTACACTTTTTGCTATTCACCAATTCAGAGTGTGACTTATACCCAAGTATAGACTTGCATGTCTCCACCCTCTGAAACCAAGGGTTGCAGACATGCAAGACAGAATTAACAAACAAAGTTACTATTAAATATTAATATTAAAATAATCCCCCTTATTTTAATATTAAATGAATATTTCATAAATGTAAGTAAAACTTATGATTTTAAGATTTTAATTGATTGAAATGAATTTTATATTTTTATTAGACACTTAAAAGTAATTTATTACATTTAAATTTTATTTTTCTCATGTTAATTAATATTTAGTAGAATTATTAAAATTATAACACATATATAATATACCAGGAGGGCTTCTTGGCCCCCAAGGTCCCTCAGGAGTAAAGTGGACTTCATCCCCCAACCAGTAGTGCGTCAGGAAGCGCGTTTGCAGAGTGGTGGAAAAATGAGGGTGTGGCCTCCGAAGACCTCTGAGCAATCCCACTGTGTGGGACTTACTGGAGGTAACAGGAGGGGTAGTTGGCCCCCAAGGACATCCTTGGGGGGCAACTACCCCTCCTATTACCTCCAGTAAGTCCCACACAGCAGGATTGCTGTGTTCTGATAGCAGGCCACGCCCCCCTTGTCCACCACTTTGTGAACGCGAATCCCGCCTAATTTGAAAAAAAAAAAAAAATGTTTTTTTGGGCCCTGGGACCCCCTGAGCCGGCCTAGGGTGTCACAGGGGTTCCTAACCTGCCCACTTTTCTTAATTAATTATTAAAGTTTTTTGACCTTTTTTCTTGTGACTCGGTTCAACCGAGTCACAAGATGGCTGCCAACACTTCCTGATTTGAAGTGTTGGCAGTCAATCAGATCGCAGGCTCGAGATCGGGAGGGTTTGCGGATCCTCTGCGTCCCTACTTGTATATCTGTTTAAGTTTCTCAGAAACTACTGAACTTATTTACACCATTTAACAAAAAGAGTGCACTCTGGACCAAGAGCTACCTTTCTGCCAAATTTGGTGTAATTCCGTTCCGCAGTTCGGGCTGTAGCTGCGTCAACAGTTTCCTACAGAAATGAACATGGAGAAAAAGCATTTTGGGACCCCCCCCCCCCCATTTTCTCAGCCCCCCCTTTGACGAATCACCCCGAATCTTTCAACACAGCAGCTGAAGTGAGTGAGCCATTCGTTTGGAAAAGTTCACGAAGATTCGTCAAACGGCGCCAAAGATATTGGCAAAAGAAAAAACGCTTTTTGAATAGAAACAAGGTCCTAACTAGAACTACCTACTTACATTTTTCAAGTTAATTATTCATTAAATTTATTACAAATTATATATAAAATATATTTCTCAATTGCTTTAAAAGTCAAAATAATGTAATTATATTCTACAGGGTGTTCTATGGACTGTGTTGCAGTACCTGTGAGTGGCCATGTGTGATGCTGGACCTACTCCAAGGCTGGGCTGAAGTACATTTACAACTGTTTTGTGGCATTTTTCTATTTAGTAACTTCACAAGTTTAGTTTGTGAGTAGCAATGAGTTTACTCTTTTGTGGGTGGGTGTTTGTAATTGCATGTCCCTCCCTAAATCCCCCCATGCTTTCTCTTAAACATATCTCGTTTAGTAGTAAATTTTACCCACTTTAACACCACTTCCTTATCCCTCCCGCATCTACTACTAAGTGGTAAACTTATATGTATGGCGATCTCCCCACAGAAAAGATAGGAGAGATGGAGGTGGAGAGCTCCAATGGCACGTTTGTGAATAGCATTTTGCAGTCAGTACTACTATTGTAGTACTACTTTACATACTACAAAATGCAGTTTGTGAATAAGTGCTTAAGAGTTCAAGTGGTAGCAGTAAAATCACACTAATGCATCCTTGATGGTCAAAAAACTGTGACTGTACAATGAAATGAAAATATTATTAGGGGCCCCTATGCTCAGTGATGGACAAAAACTAAGACTCAGAATCTGTCATATAAAGGCGATGTGCAAATATGTAGTGACAGTCCCTGACCTCTCCTGAAAGGCTGAGGCTTGGGGTTGTTGAGGGGAAATGTGGTCACTGTTGAGGAGCATCTTTGCAAGCACCACTAAACGTCTGATCCGTGTACTTTCCTGATAATAGTCAGTTCAGACATATAAGTTTTTGCCACAAACTTCAAAGCTTAGTCAGCTAGACAACTTTTACAGATTTGGAGACGAATCAAAATCAATATAAAATAAGGGCTCGGACTGCTGCCAAGGATGATGCGCCACAGCTGGAAACGGTCTCGTAATCCGCTCCGGAAGATTGGGTAAAGAGCTGCACAAACTAGCGCCATGAGCTAATCTTTCTTAATTCTGCCCAGAAACCAGCCTGCGCGCCTTTAACGCAGTCACTCTGCACAGAGAAGATAATTAGCAGCCATGTTTAATTTATTACCCAACGCTACCAATTTGAAGTCCCATGTCCTGTTAAGATATTCCACAGATCCACAGGATAGCTACCATATTAGTCTGAACTATTAGTTTCTAGTCAATCTTGCTCACTTTCTTCACACACCCCTCTTGTATTTAAATATATATATATTTATATATATAGTGTGTGAGCGTGTGTAAACAAAAAACTTAACCTAATATGTGTATTTGTAAAGCGCACGTTCAACCCAAAGGGTATCTTGGCACTGAATAACAGATGTTTATCGTTACCCAACTCAATGATGCTCCTTTTATCGAACTCAGAAGGATGAAAGGCTGAGTGGACCCTGCCGGTATTTGAACCTGTGACCATGAGGTCAAACACAGGCCCCTACAGTGGGCGCATTAGTCCACTAAACCATCAGACCCACAACATAACTCTTGTATATAAATAAATATAAATATATAGTGTGTGTGAGCATGTGTAAATAAAACACACAGAAGGGTGGTTTTAACGGTTTCCTTTTAGCTCTACATTACTAGTTCTGCAGGTCGAAATGTAGAATAACACAGTAATACACCACTGCTCCTTCCACGTGCACGTACAATTAATACGGTTGTACTTGGTTATCAAAATTGTCCAACTATGGGTACTTATACTCACCTGGAGACCGACATCGGCTGGTGGGTGCTGAGGTAAAACATGGCTGGGGTGCGGTGGAAAGGTCCTAAAAAGTGCTACAAGAAAGCAGAGATCTTCAACAGGGACACTAAAGCAGATGGATGGTAGAGAAGGAACTCAAACATAGCCGACTTGGACAAAAATCTAGGAGGTCTTAGATTAGAAAACAGAAACATGCATACTGATGGAAGGTGACCTAGCAGTGTGGGCTGAAATGTCCCTTTTTGGTTGGGACCATGAATGTTTTGCTTATGGTTGGTCCACGTCAGCAATTGAACAGTCAGCTAAAACCAAATGAACCAGTGACAGATTAATTCAATCATTCCCTCCATCACTTTGTCTTCTTTTTAATAATGGATACTGAGCAGAAACAAAGTCATAAATAAGCAAGACTTTGCATAAATTGTCATTAACACAATATCTCTAGGCCAGATGCCGTTATGGCAGAAAACGTGTCAGGAAAAATAAGTCAGATATTAGTATTAGAGACTTCTACTACACAGCATATAGTCTTTCCACAGAGTGAGGCATAATTCCCATGAGTTAAGAATAGAAATGACCGAGATGCAGGAGTACTTAAGGAAAAAACAATCTCAAGGCCTAGCCCAGGCTCTTGACCAGGAGATGCATCGCTGGGCCAGCCTACCCCTCAATCCCATGGGGAGCATTGTTCTCTTCAAAATGGTATGCCTCCCCCGTAATTTATATGTCCTAGGAAACTTTCCTTACCCCATCTCCGGTATGTGGTTCCACTCCTTGACCTTTAAACTTACATTCTTTGTATGGGTAAGTGGGGGTCATAGCGTGGCTTTTAATTCAGCACGCAAGTTACCCTTTGATGGTGGCCTTGGGCTGTCCGATATATATATATGGAACTCATTTAAAAACAACAATGGAAAGCAACCTCATGTATTAAGGCATTTGACAAAGGCTCATCGCCGAAACGCGTTATGCCGTCATTCTAATAAATTGCTGTCCTGGAAACACCGCTGTGTCCCCGTGTTTACTCATCAAAGGAGGAAATGGTTTTGCATATTGAGCGTGCGGCCAGTGGCACGCAGGGTACCCATCCAAAAGTGTTCGGAGGCACATTGGCAGATCGGAGTGAAGTATTTCCAAAGGGAGCAGAGGTACTGCTGTGAACAACAGTCCGTGACTTCACTGAGAGGCGTGCTCACTTGTGTTACGTCTCCGGGTATGCTCGCTGCTGGTAATTGTGGCTGGATGTAGGGGACTGGGACATTAATTTTGCTGTAATGGATGCTGGGGTAATTTTATGAACAGTTGACCACGCTTGGATATAAAATTGCCCATACGCACCACGGGAATGTGTAGAAATCCATGGGTAGTGAGCGACGTTGTCCCAGCTTTCAACAAAGTGCATCATGCGATATGCAGTCCGTGCTGAGGGCTGCATGATCGTCTCTCC
>CAWUFW010003513.1:1300000-1305000 GCA_963921515.1 Calotriton arnoldi | reverse complement strand
GCCCCGCCCTCCCTTCACCACTGTGCAAACGCGCCCCGTGGCACGTTTTAAGTTGGGGATTAAGTCCCTTGAATCCTGAGGGTTCCTGGGGGTTAACTAGCCCACCATGTACCTCCAAAGCGCCACAGAGCTGCGTTGCAGAGAGGTGTATAAAGGGCGTGGCCTCTGTACACCTCTCTGCAACGCAGCCTCTGGCGCATACTGGAGGTTCCTGGTGGGCTAGTTGGCCTCAGGGACCCCAGTATTCAAAGGGAATTACTCCCATCTGCAAACGCGCCAGGGGCGCGTTTGCAGAGTGGTGAAGGAAGGGGGCGGGGCCTGCGGGCCGATCGTTTTTTTGTTGTTTTTTTCCCTGAAGGGGGCTGTGTGGCCCCCTTCCTTTTCTATTTTTGGGCCCTGGGGACCCCATCCCCCAGGGCCTTACTCCCCTTTTTTTTTTTAAGTTAAAAAATATATATATTTCTGGGGAGGGGGCCGCGTGGCCCCTCCCGGCCACTACTTGCCCCGGGACCCCATCCCCGGGGCCTGGCCTTCTGGTTGGGGACTGTGGGGGTCCCCAAACCCCCACAGTCCCGCCGGCTCCCCGTGTCCTACGGGAGCCGGCATTGCTTTTACACATGGGGAGCAGCTAACATGCTGCTCCCCGTGTGAAAAGCAATTGTCTTTGGATATTAGGCTAGAGTAGGTTTCCCTGCTCTCTTCCAATATCCAAAGCAGTTTGCAATGACAGGACGGAGCCGCGAGGCTCCCGTCCTGTCATTGCAAACAGCAGTGTCCCGGGTAGGCACTCGGGACCCTGCAGGAGCCTGCCCTGGGGGTGGCGGTCCCCAGGGCCACCACAGGCTCCAGGAGGGGGCAGCGCGGCCCCCTCCCCACATCAGCACAGCCCCGGGGAGGTGGTGGTCCCGGGGCTTCGGGGTCCAAAACGGACCCCCATTTTAACTTGTTAGTGCCCCGGGAGGTGGCGGTCCCGGGCGTGTGGGGGCTCGAGCCCCCCCACACAGGAAAAAATAAAAATAAAAGAAGCCCCGGGAGGTGGTGGTCCCCGGGCTGCGGGAGGGCTCAGAGCCCTCCCGCACCATTTTAAAAAGAAAGCCCGGGGGTGGCGGTCCCCGGGCTTGAGGGCCCTAGAGGCCCCCATACATAAAATAAACACCCCCAGCATGCCCCCGGGACTTGGCCCACCCGGGGGCAAATTAACATCGAGCGCGGAGACCGCAGCTTCGATTTTTAATCGGCAGGATCCGTGCACCTGAGCGCATCCTGCCGATTTAAAAAAAAAAAAAATATGCTTTTGCCCAGGGGGTCCTTGTGGGACCCCTGAGCAGACCTAGGGGTCAGGGTGTTTCTACCCTGCCCCCTTTGTGCGTTTGCGCACTTTTTTACTGCTTTCTTGTTCCTCGGTTCTACCGAGGAACAAGATGGCTGCCAACACTTCCTGGTTTGGAGTGTTGACAGCCAATTAGCAGACAGCTCGTGATCGGGAGGGTGCGCGAATCTCTACGCGGCCATAGATATATATGTACTTTTACTTTTGATTTTCTCAGCAACTACTGAACGGATTTACACCATTTAACAAAAGGGTTCTTTCTGAACCAAGAACTACCTCTTTGCCAAATTTGGTGTAATTCCGTTCAGCAGTTCGGGCTGTAGCCGTGTCTAAAGTTTCCTATGGAAAAATGAATGGGAAAACGCGTTTTGGGACCCCCTTTTTTCTCGGCCCCCGCTTGACGAATCACCCGAGACTTTCAGGGTAGGAGCGGACCGGAGCGCCCCACAAAGTTTGAAAATTTGGCGAAGATACGCCAACCGGCAAGAGAGTTATTTCAAATAGAATGTCGCGGATTTCCTATGGAAAATAGGTTCTAACTATAACTATCTACTGGCGACCGCCAGTAGATAATATATATACACACACACATATATATATACACACACACACACATATATATATACACACACATATATATATACACACACATATATATATATATATATATACACACACACACATATATATATACACACACACACACACACATATATATATACACACACACACACACACATATATATATATACACACACACACACAGACATATATATATATACACACACACACACATATATATATATACACACACACACACATATATATATATATACACACACACACACATATATATATATATACACACACACACACACATATATATACACACACACACACATATATATATATACACACACACATATATATATATACACACACACACACACACACACACATATATATATACACACACACATATATATATATACACACACACACACATATATATATACACACACACACACATATATATACACACACACACACACATATATATATATATATACACACACACACACATATATATATATACACACACACACACATATATTATCTACTGGCGGTCGCCAGTAGATAGTTATAGTTACAACCTATTATCCATAGGAAATCCGCGACATTCTATTTGAAATAACTCTCTTGCCGGTTGACGTATCTTGGCAAAATTTTCAAACTTTGTGGGGCGCTCCGGTCCGCTCCTACCCTGAAAGTCTCGGGGGATTTGTCAAGCGGGGGCCGAGAAAAAGGGGGGTCCCAAAACGCGTTTTCCCCATGCAATTTTCCATAGGAAACTTTAGACATGGCTACAGCCCGAACTTGCTGAACGGAATTACACCAAATTTGGCAAAGAGGTAGTTCTTGGTTCAGAAAGAACCCTTTTGTTAAATGGTGTAAATCCGTTCAGTAGTTGCTGAGAAAATCAAAAGTAAAAAGATAGATATATCTATGGCCGCGTCGGATTCGCGCACCCTCCTGATCACGAGCTGCATGCTAATTGGCTGTCAACACTCCAAATCAGGAAGTGTTGGCAGCCATTTTGTCCCTCGGTAGAACCGAGGGACAGAAACAAGTGCGCAAAGCGCACAAAGGGGGCAGGGTAGAAACACCCTGACCCCCTAGGTCTGCTCAGGGGGTCCCACAAGGACCCCCTGGGCAAAAAAAAAAATCAACAAAAAAATCGGCAGGATGCGCTCAGGGTGCGCGAATCCTGCCGAAAAAAAATCGAAGCGCGGTCTCCCGCGCTCGATGTTAATTGGCCCCCGGGTGGGCCAAGTCCCAGGGGCATGCTGGGGGTTAATGTTATGTGTGGGGGCCTCCAAGGGCCCCCAAGCCCCGGGGACCACCACCCCCGGGGCTTTATGTAGTAATGGTGCGGGAGGGCTCTGAGCCCTCCCGCAGCCCCGGGGACCGCCACCTCCCCGGGGCTTCTTTTTTATTTTTGAAAAACCTGTGTGGGGGCTCCAGCCCCACACGCCCGAGGACCACCACCTCCCGGGGCACTAAGAAAATTACAATGGGGGTCCGTTTTGGACTCCCAAGCCCCGGGGACCACCACCTCCCGGGGCTTTCAAAATGTAAGGAGGGGGCCGCGCGGCCCCCTCCTGGAGCCTGTGGTGGCCCTGGGGACCGCCACCCCCAGGGCCGGCTCCTGCAGTGTCCCGGGGTGCCTACCCCCGGGACACTGCTGTTTGCAATGACAGGACGGGAGCCGCGAGGCTCCCGTCCGGTCATTGCAAACTGCTTTGGATATTGGAAGAGAGAGCAGGAAACCTGCTTCTCTTCCAATATCCAAGCTGATTGCTTTCCACATGGGGAGCAGCATGTTAGCTGCTCCCCATGTGCTAGCAATGCCGGCTCCCGTAGGACACGGGGAGCCGGCGGGACTGTGGGGGTTTGGGGACCCCCACAGTCCCCAACGAGAGGCCAGGTTCCGGGGGATGGGGTCCCCGGGGCCATAAGTGGCCACGGAGGGAGCCACGCAGCCCCCTCCCCAAAGGTAAAAAAAGTTTAAAAAAAAAAAAAAGTGCAAGGCCGGCCCCGGGGATGGGGTCCCGGGGCCTTAAATGGCTCTGAGGAGGGGGGCCACGCAGCCCCCTCCAAATAAAAAAAAGGAGGCCATGCCCTGGGGATGGGGTCCCCGGGGCCAATACATGCCCAGGGAAGGGGGCCACGCGGCCCCTTCCCGTTTTTTTTTATTTAAAAAAGAGGGTAAGGCCCTGGGGGATGGGGTCCCCAGGGCCTAAAAATAGGAAAAAGGAAGGGGAGCCACACAGCCCCCCTTCAGGGGGGGGGGGGAAACGATCGGGCCCGCAGGCCCCGCCCCCTTCCTTCACCACTCTGCAAATGCGCCCCCTGGCGCATTTGCAGAGGAGGAACAATTCCCCTTGAATACTGGGGTCCCTGGGGCCAACTAGCCCACCAGGAACCTCCAGTATGCGCCAGGGGCTGCCTTGCAGAGAGGTGTACAGAGGCCACGCCCCTTTTACACCTCTCTGCAACGCAGCTCTGTGGCGCTTTGGAGGTATATGGAGGGCTAGTTGCACCCCAGGGACCCTCAGGATTCAAGGGAGTTAATCCCCCGACTTAAAACGCGCCACGGGCGCGTTTGCACAGTGGTGAAGGGAGGGGCGGGGCTTCAGGTGACATGTGTGCAAACAGGCCCCGTGGCGCGTTTTAAGATGGGAATTAAATCCTTCAATCCTGAGGGTCCCTGGGGCCAACTAGCCCAACAGGTACGTCCAGAAAGCGCCACAGAGCTGCGTTGCAGAGAGGTGTAAAAGGGGTGTGGCCTCTGTACATGTCTCTGCAACGCAGCCCCTGGCGCATACTGGAGGTTCCTGGTGGGCTAGTTGGCCCGTAGGGACCCTCATTATTCAAGGGGACTTAATCCCCCAACTTAAAACGCGCCACGGGGCGCGTTTGCACAGATGTCACCTCAGGCCCCGCCCCTCCCTTCACCATTGTGCAAATATTCCTCTAAAATCAGCGAAATACGAATTCTGATTTACTCACCTGTTATCAGGGAGAGACCTCAGTGCTGCATCTTTCAGCCCAGTACTAATCCTGAAAAGTAATTTTAACCGTACTTACCAGTAACTTGAATTTCCTT